>JASGCC010000364.1:0-167140 GCA_030067915.1 Hydractinia echinata | reverse complement strand
TTCTGGATAGGCAGTGATTTCTGAAACTCTCTTCAGAATATATTCACGCAGCTTCATCAAATCATCTTCCAGTGGCATTGCCGCAGGTCGCCGTAATTTCACTTGTCTTTGTTGGTGTGTATGATGGGACGCATCCCCGAAAATCATCTCTTTCGACATTTCGAAAATACATAGAAAATTACTGATTGATTCAGCCTCTGAATCCTGATTGGCAATCAAATGTTTTGCCTTTGTATGTTTTGCCAATTGCTTCAATAGGTAATACATAGCGGATTTTAAGCTGGCCTTTAAACTATCATCTTCTTTTGTTGTATAAATTTCAATAGCTCTTTTGAGAGCCATAAAATTTTCTCTTCTTAGCATATCTCTAACATCTTTGTATATTTCTTGAACTCTCTCTTCTTTAAATTGCATATACAAATTTGCTATTTTTCTCATGTCTGCCCTGACTGAGCGCCTAACTTCAGTTTTTTTACCAGTCTTTCTTTTGACTTTCTCGTATGCATGAGAACCAAATATCAATAGAGTCTTGTCATTCCTAATGCAGTTTCCAATATTGTCATCTCTTAGTTTTGACAAAACTTTAGACACAAATTCTTCGTTTAAGTCAGACATATCACTGATAAGAGATACAGATATAGCATCAGGAGGGCAAGCCTCCCCAGTGCAGCCCTTTCTGTGCCGAGTGAAGTAATGTGTTGCATAAAACCCAGAACATTTTGAACACATTACCATATCATCTGTGCTGGACTTGGTAATTCGTTCCCTCAACAATTCCGGTTTGATTTCTTTCAATTGTTTCTGATTGTATACTTTTATTCCTTGTTTTTTTAGGCCATCAAGCAAGGCTAATCGTTCTTTTCTGGGTTTTAGAAGTATTGTTTTCATCTGTGGATGATCTTTATGTACAGTTTGCAGGTGTCTAGAAATGGCGGAATCCAGTTTCCCACAGAATATACATGGTCGGTGCGGTTTCTTCTTCCTGGACTTCGACTTGATCATCTATTAAAAAGCCTAACAATACTACCTGGGCATTTATTTAAATCAACATTCGAAAACTAAGTATGTACAGTGATGAGACTATAATATTACTTTTGTTAAACCTACAAATGATTTTGTCAGTGTTTCCTGCATTACTTGTAATTACTCAATTCATTATACTTTAAGGGAAGGTTTCTGAAAAATGCGCAAAAGTCTATTCTGAAAATGCGTTCTGTTTTCGCAGAACCGCAAAAGTTTATTTCTGCAATAATTCACCAATTAGAAATGGTATCGCTGCATAAGACAAAATTCATAGATAACCACGTCTGCAATGAACAAATATTTTTCTTTTCTAGTTTTGTAGAATGAAGTTTTTTAAAAAATGCAAAGGTTTCTTCTACAAACACTTTCCTCACTTAAAGTAGTCATAATTTCTTCATAATTTCTTAAATTACAAACCTGAGGTTTTGATTTCTTTCCACATACTCTTTTTTGCTTAATTTTATTTCTTGTCACTTTTGTTCCTCTCTAAAAACATAAATAATTCAATTTTTAATTTTAGGAAATATTACTGATTTCACAAAGTATTAATTGTGCTACCTCCACATTAGATTTTTAAGAAAAATATCTCTTTAATCAGATTTTAGTAAGAATTGTTAACAGAATATTGTTTCTCTAGTGACCAGAGCTAAAATGATCTACAACTATTCTAGAAAAATACTATAACACCATATCTATTTCAATTTGGAATCATGTTTCATTAATAAAAATATTCTTAGGATACAATAAAAAAATAGTATATTTATGATTAAAGACAAAGTGGAAAATGCAAACTCTAGATACGCTGTATCTAGAGTTTGCATTTTCCACTTTGTATTTTTACTTGTTGGTTTAAATATAATAGTTGTTCATGCTTACATTATTTAGATCCAACACATTGTACCCATGTATGATGCTATTAACATTTTCCTGAACTAAACAGCTTTAAAATTAAGTAAGTAAGATTACCTCAGGGGTAGAGCAATCATCAGTATTGATTATTTCAACATCATCATCCACTTGTAAGGCGGAATCATCACTGACATCACACTAAGGGTACAGTTGAGAAAACATACTTTCTATATTGTGCAGTTTGACACAGCTGGACAGTGGACATAACCTAAAAGTGCTGGCTAGCATTGTTTTTATTTGTATAGTAAGAGTTCCCAAAATGCATGATTAAAAAAATCAATGGGCAAACATTTTAAGGTTTACTTGCATCATTGTAATCGCTTAAAACCATATTTTTAAACAAAAAATTGCTAGATAGTGTAGCTGTTCTTGGATGATCAGGAGTTAGTAGCCCCTTTCTGCTTGGTTACCTGGCCACTTAACTGCGGCGCTTACAGGGTGTCATGGCTATGGACTTCAGGTTTCTATTTTGAGGTAGGAAATTACATTCCTTTGCCCTATCACATACGTAAATCACCAAGCTGCATGATAAACAGGGTACCTGGGGTTGAGCTTCGCAGTAAAACAATACAGTAATTATTTTCTCATAGTTCAAGTTCCATTGTACAACTTATTTTAAATAAAATCCCCTGAAGTATGAATAAAATTTAATTGCTTTTAAATCACCTTGTTTGTTGTTTTTGTATTATATGCAGTATAATTTAAAAAAGTGTGTGCATAAACGCATTTTTAGCTGGAAAAATTACTTTTTCACTGATGATCTGCGTAATTGCCCTCAGAATAAGCATTGACAAAAGCAAACAAAATCATTTCCACGTGAACTACAGCAACTTTTTGGCCATATACGATTCCATTTTGATTATTTTCAAATTGACTATTTGAAATTGAACATTATTTCGGCTATCGAGGACAAGGAAGTTAAGAGTGAGAGAGTTGCTACTTCAGATGCTCCATCCTTGTGTTTGGGGTTCACAAGCTTAAACGTCCCCCACTTGTATCTATCATGAAAAGATGAAAGATAGATTGCTGAACAATACATAAATAATTGTAGTCCAAAATGAATCCTCGTGAAGTTCGCTACGCTACTCCATCACGTACCATCATTAACTGAAGTACGTAATTCATCAGGTGCATACTAATTTCTAAAATGAGAAGCCTGTTGAGAGGCAAATAATTATATAATTGGGACTTTGAGAAGGCCATAGCTAATGCAGAAATAGTTCATGAAAACTTATACCTAGCACCACCCATGCTTTTATTCTCCACTTTGCTACATACAAAAGGCACTTGTATAAAAGACCAATGGCAAAATGTAAGTTAAAAATTGCATTAAGTGTCCAAAAACGTACCTGATCTGGAGATTGATTCGATATTATACTTTCTGGAGATGAAATCTAAATTATTATTATTATTATTTGTCATACCACTCAGATTTTGGAATATAACCTCACATATCTCTATGATAATACAGAGTGTGTGTGTCTGTCTGTAACAGGCAAAGTGGAAAAGTTCATTTTCCTTTGATGCATCCGAAAAACTTTGAAATTTTAAATTTTCTGATGTTACGGCGCAACGCGTTTGTCAAAGATACATTATCCTATACATTTTCTTGATCAGCCTTTTAAGATCTATACGATGAAGGCAACCAGTATACAAATCTGAAAAAAAATAATTTAATGCTTTGGCGGGTCTTTTCTGACGTCAGCAAAATTTTTAAACCCTTATATCTCCTTAGGCGTTCGTCGAAAACGTATGATCCCATACATGATCAGCGTTTCAAACTCTACACATTGCCTATTTTTTATTGTCCTTTTGCCTAAGTGGAATTGTCCATGGACCTTATCGACTAATCAAATACACAAAAAATTGCATACAATCTCTGATGAAAAGATGTTTAAGTAGTTTCACAGGCACAAAGATATTATTTTTACCTTGGTTGGAAGATCTTTAATCATTCCAAAAATACCCTAAATGTTGTGCAATGGTAGTTAGTGTAACATAAACAATGGATTACATTATAAACATGAACTTGTTTTTAGGCACAAAATTCATTTCATACTTTAACTCTTCTTACTTTTAATTTCACAAGATAGTCATTCAAAGAACCATTTTTCAAGACATGCAATGTTTTAGTAATATTCTATTTTAAGCTTTGTTAACACTTAACTTTGAACTATAAGGCTGAGCTTTCACTTACCTGGATTGGACCATAATTAAATCAAAACTAATCAGAAATCACAAACAAGTTTGACTCATTCAAAGAGTACCAAATTTTTTTTTAAATGTAAACAATTGCTTACCCACAAAAATAATTTCCTATCTTTTTGTGATAATTCAAAGGAAAAAAGCTTTTATTCTTTGAGGATATTTAAAAACCTTTTTTAATTTTTTGTTACCATTAACCTTTCCTAAATTTATATTCTGTATAATGTTGTGTGTGTGAAAATGAGGCACATCTTGGTAAACATATTTGCGTTTATTATACACATGGAGGAAGACAATGTTAAAAGGTTAGAAAAAAAGTTACTGCAATTTACTCGCCTCATGAAAACAGACATAAACAGTAATATTAATCAATTTGACAAATGAAGTTTTCAAAATATAAAGCAAGCATGAAGAAGGAACTTCGAGACATTAAAGTATGTCTTGGTAAAGTGAATTGTAAACTTATGCATACTTGCTCTGCTGGGCAAGGTTCATATTGTAATCACATAAATGGCACTATTACTTGAGCTCTCAAACTCCCTAAATAAATTTAAACAAAATTTTAACAGAACTCATGCACAAGCAACACCAGATAAAATGGACTATTATTTCTTAAAGTGACAACTCAATGGGCCTTATTTTCAGGAACTAATAATTAGACAAATAACTTTTATAGAACATACATTTTACTCAATTTCGAAAAAATTTGCTTCACTGTAAAGTAGACACAGTTTCTACTTTTCAGCGATAAAATAATTTGCTGTTAAATTTTAACAAATCAGAAGCAGCTATTTGCCACCAAATTTAACATTTACAATTCGCTTTGTGAAAATCCCTTTTACAGAAGCAATAGTTTAGCCTTCTTTTATTTTAGCCCTTGCAAGTTGAGGAGTTAAAAATACAGGCTGCAATTTTCTCCAAGTTTCTTGCTTTCAGTTTCTTGCTAACTTTCCTGACTGCTACTTGCCATTCATTCATTCATTTTAAAAAATACGTATTTTTTCTTTTACAAAACAAATGTTTATAACTATAGAAGATAAAGTTTCATTACGAAAAACCTGCAACTCTTTAGAAAAATGAACAATAAGATCATTCATAACACAAAAACAGGTCACTGACAGCTGCATTTTTAATATTTACAAGTTTACCAAGAAGTGCCTCATTTTCATGCAGCTGATGTAATCCAAAAAGGTGTATCGTGGGTTAACAGGTTTATAGTAATTCATTTGAAATAAAAAAAAAACTTTTAACGCAAAAACGAAGAAATTAATATCAATTAATAAACATTTTTGTTAAATTTTCTTTCCATCAAAATTGAAGATTTAAACCATTATCGTAGAATTCTGTATGCTACGGAACATGCAAACTCAAAGAAATTATTTTCTTTGTTTCCAATTACTGCAGGGTGGGGATGTTTAAGGCTGAGAAAGGTGCAGGAACTTCAGTATAAAATTATTCAGCTCTTCAATGGTGTTCTTTTAAATAAAAATTATGATTAAGATAAACATGTTTTTAGGAAAAAAACGCAGGCACTATTTTTATGCCCATGGAGAGTTGATTTCAAGGATGTAACTTTAACAATTTAAAAGTAAAATGCTTGTACCTTCTATCCTCCAGTCTCACAGGCTCTGAAAATCTGTTTGATAATCTTTTACACCTTTTTTGACAAATAAAAATAGTATGGCTAGATAGGAAATTAAGCTTTCGAAATATATATACTTTTATTCAATTTAAATTTCAAATTTAGGAAATATACACATTATTCTCAGCATGAGTAAAAAGGGTTTAACATATACTTTAACTACCTTAATGGTAGAAATTTTTGTTGAGTGTTCCAGACAGACACAGGGTATTATAATAAGAGATAAGCATTCATTGACCTCTTTTTCCTACGTTCCCAAAAAAATCACTGTTTCCATTAATTTCTGAGACTATTCTAAAATCAAATTCTTTAAAAAAATGTCATCCTGTATTTATGAAATTGACAAAAACTGTCTCATTTTGAATTCACACCCATACCATGTGTTAAAAACTTCAACATTCATTGGTTTAGAAAACAATCCACCAGATTGATCAGAAAAACAGTTGCAAATTTTTTAACCTTCTTTGGATCAGTTTTGGATTGCAAATCATCTCCGTTGTGCATGAGCGGATCAAAATCCGATTTAATCCTAGTTAGGTCCAGATAAGTGAAAACCAGCCTTAAGGATAACATACAAGTACATTTAGTATGAAAAACAAGGGTATTCGGTATAAAAAGATTACCAACGGATCTTTCAGTATAACTGTGTATTCTGAATCAGATGCCTAAAATAATGAGACAATAAAAAAATGAGATTTATTGGATTCAACTTCTTAGTACACAATCATGTTTATATGTAAATAGCTTTGGCATTTGACAAAATTTTTATTTGTCACAACATATAAAGAGATTTCTCATGTACATTCTATGTACTTCAGTTTACTTTCAAGAATTTTCTATACCAAATGCCTTTTTCTTATTTTCCCTTTTTATATGAAAATTAGTTAAATGAAATTGAGCAACCACAACAACTTTTGAGCTGACTGATTCCTAGGTTGCTTAGTTGTCTATCTGTTGTATCCTAGGTTGGAAAAAAAAAGGTAAATCTAAAGAACCAGTCATCCCTTGTCCAAATTCCCCTGATGTAAATTGTCGTGTTACATATCCCAGGTACCATCACAAACAATTGAAATGCAATGGCAAATGAGCCTTCTGTGACATAAGTAAAAAATTTTAACTGTATTTTTGATGAGAATTTTCTGGGAACAGACCTGATCATTACTTTCTTGACATGAAAATGAAAGATTCAACCATTTAGGTCAAAGAAAATCTAAGCAACATCTTTGATAATTGAAATTTTCATTTTCAGACCCAAATAGTGGTCATTCACATGTTACAAAAATTACCACAAGAGAGTGGGTTTGACTATGTTACAAAAATAACTGAAAGCAGGGTATCCCATGAGTTTTCTGACCTTTTTCCAGGAGTAATTTTGTGCGACAAAAGCATGTCGAAAAGTTCACTATGAAATTACAATCAACATACTTGAACAGGATCTCTATAAGGTGTCCATTTCCATTCTGATTGTCTAAAAAAATAAAAATAAACTCTTCCACTAAAATAAGACTTTACATAATCCCATTTTACACAAAAAGGAGAACACATCAGTATTTGCAAAACAGACTACCTCATGATACACTTTATATATTTTACACATTTTTATCTTAAAAAGCCTTCCTTAAAAAGCTAAACATCCAGACTTGAATGATGAACATGTATGCTTTTTACTGACCTAAATAAGAAAATGGATTTAAATATATACACACCTTCTTTTCTTCTGGACAGGACTGAAGCCAATAACGGTTGACTGAAAAATGTTATGAAATAATTAATATTTTTATTTCTGTTTTGATTCTCATTGTTTGTTGGACTACACCTTAAATATATTTTTCCTTGCGTAAATTATGTAACTATCCTGCTCAACCTTTATTCATGTCTAACAACATAAATACTACTGTCAAATTGGAATTAGTACATTAAGATGACACAGATAGATAATATTAGTTGTAAGGCAAATTTAACACTTGACAGAATGTAATTAGTAACGAATAAGTAGTGATTTGAAATAGTTAACCTTATAATAGTTCCATTTGGGCGTTTTAAGGCTCTGTAAGTATTACAGTGGAAAGTAAAGAATCCTCAAGAACTTGTTGTATTACGGCTTTTAATAAAAAATAAATAAAATAGTAGCTTTAAAGTTACAAGCTCTCCCAGTTTAAATATATATTCCCAAGTTTATACAAAAATTTCTAAAATTTTTAGAAAAAAATAATTCCTAAACATGTAAAATAGGCACAAATGAAAAATTGAGAGGTTTTAGAACATAAAAGCAAACACACTTTTTTTTCATAATTAATCAGGTAAAAATAGGGTTAAAGCATATATGGTTCAGAGATGAACTTAAGTTGGAAAGTTCTTTTTTTCACGCAATGAGATTATTTTCTTCTGTAATCTTAATAATACCGTTTCTAGACAAAAGTCTGAGGTACTCACAGCATTAGAATCACTTTCATTTGAACTTTCACTTGAACTTGAAAAATCAATCTAAAGATGTTGAGTAACAAGAAATCACATTTCCTCAGTATTTCATAAACACAAACAAACAACAACAAAAGCAATGACGCATTTTTTTATTTTCAACTACACATTATTGTTTTGCCATTTAAGCCATTTAAGATTTTACCTACTTTAATTGGAGAAACTTTCACAAGTACAACAACTCGTGATTTTTTTTTACTTTTTCAAATTCAAAAATTAAAACGTTTTTGCAAGATAAACTTTTGTGACTTGTGGATTATTCGAATTGCTCTCTAAGAAAAAAATTTTTTAACGAATGTCCTATGAACAGACATTCTTTAACTCTTCAATAGTATGACACTTTTCTGTTATCCAAGAGAATTAACATTTCATATATATATATATTTCTTGGATTTCCTTGCAACATTTAATTTTTACAGAAAGAATAGAAAATTTGTTCTATGCCAAGTCAATGATACCATGTTTGTTATCAATAGCAAACGAAACAATTTTACATCGCTGACGTCAACATTGTAAAATGGGACATGCCAACCTCATCCTAGATCGCATTATCAGGCTCAAACAACAGAAATAATTATTTTTAAACTTTGTTTAAACTCGTCCCAAGCCTTCTATCAATAGAAAAAAGCATACGATAGAGACGAAAAAAGCACAATTGTCCATAATGGCTTATATTAGTAATAGGACAGAAAGCCAAAAGAAAATCAGTGGCAAGGCAGCGATGCAACATTTGCATCAATAGAAGTCAGGGTATTTCCACTCATGAAGCTTGGTTTCCATAATGCGAGAATTTTGAAGAGTATATTTTTTAACCTACACTAACGTAAGTGGAAACGTGTAGAGAAAATTAACTAACATTAAGCTATAGTTTTGATTCCAAGAACAAAATTAACCCATGAGTTAAAAAAGGTCCTACCCCCAATTTGCTGTGCATGAGTCAAACAATGCAAAACAATCACATTTTTAGGAAAGAGAAATATAGTCCAGTAAAACAGCATAAGTGCAAATGCTCCTTCTGAAATACCATTACACATATTGTGTGCAAGCGATGTTTCAAGAAACAAAGTGCAAAACATGAGTTTATTTTCTTCGTAAATAGAAACTAACGTATACTAATTTTAATCTAGAAAAGAAAAATTAAACTCAAAAATTTAACCCACAAACTGACAAACCAAGCTTAAAGAATAAAACAAGTTTTTCTTTTTTGTTATTAGTATTTTAAGTACAATTTACCCTATTTTTATACTAACGATGACATGGGGACAACAAAAAATCATTCAATATAATCTTTAGGTAAATTCGGGGTAAATTAAGCACCGTGGCCAGAATAACTAACAACAAATGTTGGTAAAGAACAGGAGTCATTTTTTGCTTATGAAATAATAGTGATAATGTGTAATAAACAGGACAAAAAAGTACCTCAAGTTTTTCACTTGTATGGAGAGTAAAATCAACACCATCCACAGCTGTCTTCACTTGATTAATCTTTTCTTCTCCAAGATTATGATCACCAACATCCTCACAACTGGCCTTCACCTCATGCATGACTTCATCATTGACATCACCTTGCAATTTTTCGCATGTGTCCTTATCACCAAATTCACCATCCACAGCTGTCTTCACTTGATTAATCTTTTCTTCTCCAAGATTATGATCACCGACATTCTCACAGCTGGCCTTCAACTCATGCATGTCTTTATCATTGATATCATCTTGCAATTTTCCACATGTGTCCTTATCACCGGAGTCACCATCCACAGCTGTCTTCACTTGATTAATCTTTTCTTCTCCAAGATGATGATCACCAGCATTCTCACAACTGGCTTTTAACCCATGCATGACTTCATCATTGATATCATCTTGCAATTTTTCACATGTGTCCTTATCACTGGAGTCACCATCCACAGCTGTCTTCACTTGGTTAATTGTTTCTTCTCCAAGATTATGATCAAAGACATCCTCACAACTGGCCTTCAACTCATGCATGACTTCATCATTGATAATATTTTGCAATTTTTCGCATGTGTCCTTATCACCAAATTCACCATCCACAGCTGTCTTTACTTGAATAATCTTTTCTTCTCCAAGATTATGATCACCGACATTCTCACAGCTGGCCTTCAACTCATGCATGTCTTTATCATTGATATCATCTTGCAATTTTTCGCATGTGTCCTTATCACTGGAGTTACCATCCACAGCTGTCTTCACTTGATTAATCTTTTCTTCTCCAAGATTATGATCACCAGCATTCTCACAACTGGCCTTCAACTCATGCATGACTTCATCATTGATAACATTTTGCAATTTTTCGCATGTGTCCTTATCACTGGAGTCACCATCCACAGCTGTCTTCACTTGATTAATCTTTTCTTCTCCAAGATTACGATCCCCGACATTCTCACAACTGGCTTTTAACCCATGCATGACTTCATCATTGATATCATCTTGCAATTTTTCACATGTGTCCTTATCACTGGAGTCACCAGCCACAGCTGTCTTCACTTGATTAATCTTTTCTTCTCCAAGATTATGATCACCAACATCCTCACAACTGGCCTTCAACTCATGCATGACTTCATCATTGATATCATCTTGCAATTTTTCACATAAGTCCTTAACACTCAAGTCACCACCCACAGCTGTCTTTACTTCATATATCTGTGTGGCATATTTACTTCTGTATTTGGACATATTTTGGATCTCAACATTCGTCATGATAGACTTTGGTGCATTTAAATGTACATGTTCAGATTCAGTTTGTAGCCTGCTGAATGCATTTAAATTTTCTTGATTATTTTGCACTTGAACATCACTAATGTCGCCATTTTTATTACTCAAAACACTGGGACTTACACCTTTTCTGTTTATTTTATCCGGTTTGATGCAATCATGCCAAGACAATGGATAGATACAATCATTCTAGATATATAAACATTATTTTGTTGAAATGTTATCAAAAAAGAAACGAAAAGCCCTTGAAATAGGGTGGCAATAATTTATAATTGCATATACATTCACCTGAATCTTAATAATGCATAATTTTAGTTTTTGGCTTGTAATACCTGTACCAAAAATGTTATGATAATTTAGGAATTCTTTATTCAGTCTTAATAATTTATCTCACCGGTTTCATAATTTTAGGGTTCCCACTCATTTTGCAAGTAACTGTTTTAGAACAATTAGGAGAATTTATAAGGATTTTAGCTGTTTTTCAATAAGCAGGGAAAACACATACAAAAATTTAGGAGATTTTAGAAGAATTTGATATACAGTACTGTGAAAAGGTTTGTTAACATCGTGGTTCGTGTTCATTTCATGTTACGCACGAACCACGATAGCCCACGATGTGTATTTTTTTAACAATCGTGGACCTCACGATCATGTTTCGTCGACTACACAAACAAAAATTAAACATTACACCATGGCGTCCACGATAGATAACTTCTATTGTAAAACAACAAAGACCTTATTAGTTTATCAACTAGTCGATAAGGCCCATGGAGAAATCCACTTAGGCAAAGGGTCAATAAAAAAAAGTTAGATGTTTTGCTGACGTCAGCAGTGCAGTGCAGATATAAAAAATTCGCGAAATTTGTTTATTCTTTGTCTGTAATGTAGAGGTGGAAACGCTAGTCAAAATAATGTACAGGATCATATGTTCTTGACGAACGCCTAAGGAGATATCAGGGATTAAAAATTTTACTGACGTCAGCAATGACCCGTCTAAATTTGTATACTGTTGCCTTCATCGTATAGATTTTGAAACGCTGATCAAGAAAATGTATAGGATCAAGTACTTTTGATAAACGGTTGCAGAGATATTAGGGTGTGAAGGTTTTTTGATGACGTCATCAACCCGTCCATTCCGAAACGGATTCGGTGACCCAGGTTTGGGAAAATTACCCAAATTGGTCCCTAGTTACCCACGCGGTGAAAAATCATTGACGTCACCACCTCGTTTCCAAGTTATTTGGCCTCAAAGTTTTAAGTGCACTGTAATGGCTTCATTAATTTAATATAGGATATTGACGTTGAAGTAGTGTTATTGACGTTGCGCCGTAACGTCATAAAATTTAACATTTGAGACATACTTTTTTTGGCAACTTTAAAAGAAAATTTCGGCGACTTCAAAAGAAAATGAACACATCCACTATGACCGTCACAAACACTCCATATTATCATATAAGATTAAATCAAAAACCGACGGCAAAAAAATAAAGTAACACTTGTTGTTTTAATTCGTTGTCATAAAGCTAGCTATATATAATAGATTTTAATCGTTCGTGAATCAAAATGCGATGTAAAAAAACATTTCTATAGCCGCTTTTCGTTTTTAAACTTTTAAAATGCAATCTAAAAAAGCATTTCTATTTCGTAAAAATACAATCGCGTCCGTGACGAAAAAATATACACCAAGCAGAAACTACGAATATGCTTTTTTAACTTGATAAAACCTGAAACAAACAAATTAACTTTAATGAAAGACTTTTTTGAAAAGAAAAAAAATTAAATTATACTGGCTATAAAAATCGTGGAGCTCGCGAAAATAATCGTGGGACACACGATCCTTCGTGGAGATAATAATATTAGCGTGGTGGCCACGATAGAACGTTTGAATGTTTGTTATACATAAAGACCACGATTTTATCGTGGTTCGTGTGCACCACGCTCGTTACACGAACACGGTGTTAACAAACCTTTTCACAGTACTGTAAGATAACTGATGCAGAATATAAATATTTCTGACTTATATTCCACAAAAAAATCCAGTATACAAATAAAGTTTCATAAATAGTTGTTCTCTAAAAAATTTAGGAGATTTTTAGGAGCATATTTGCAAAAAAAAAAGGATATTTTAGGATTATTTAGGAGGATTTTATTTTTTTAGAATTTTTTAGGATTTTTAGGAGGCGCGGGAACCTTGTATTTACTTTTCATAATGTACATTATCAAAGTCAAAATATCTATTCATAATGGTAAAGTAAAAAGAAATGCCCACAACAGTTATTTGAACAAAATACTTTCTTATACTCTCATAGTTTACATAAGGTGCAGGAAGTAACTTGGATTTCAGTTTTTGCCAAAAAACTTAAAATTCAAAAACTTAAAGTTAAGTACCACCTATGTTCTTGTATAGCATAGAGTGGACATTTTTCTCAGAACAGCAAATTCCTTATACTAAAAACTGTCTTGCCTGATCTCTCCACCATAAATTTTCAACATCACCATAGTCATAACGGATTTCTGTGCCAGCTTTTATGTCATTTAGTGCAAACAGACATAATCTCTTTTGATTCTTGACAGTAATTGGGACAATTTTTGAATTCGGATAAGGTGAGTCATTGACATATCTTCCAGTTCTACCATTTAGAGTGGCATCAACACTAAGAAAAGAAGAAAAATACAACATATGAAAAAGAGGTTTTGAAACTATTATGTTTAGTGGGATTAAATTTCTAGGTTTTAAATTTTTTGCGATATTAAGTCCATGTAGAATATTGGAAAAAAGGGCCTTTCATGAAATCAAGTCAATGTGAAATATGAAATATCCATCGTCTGTGAAGGTAAATCCAAACAAAAGTTAATAACATTGTTAATCAACCTGGTTTTTTACCTCTTTCTTGATGAGAATAGCAAGTTGAAAATGTGATTATGGAAAATATATATGGAAAAGGGCAAATCTCCTGAATTTATCAAACCACAAAAAACCATTACTGCCACATAAAGAATGTGTTTTTAATAAGCAACTCTATCTAACATTTTAGCCTCAGTTGTTTAGCACAAAATTATTTGCATTTCAGCCACAAAGTTGCCAAGAAGTTGCTGATCTTAATATTCATATTTCAGCTTACATGTGCATGACCTAGTGCTTATGGAGTTTGCTTCGCAATCACGAGGCCCATGGTTCAGTCCACAGCATGTGCATGGTTAGCAAGTGCCCTTACCACAGCTATCAGTCAACCAATGTCATGCAAGAGAATTTGGTAGGATATACTGGCGTATACCTAATGAATACATTCACAAAGAACCCATATTGGATAATAACAAATATTCAGATTTAAACAATTAATTAAGAACGGCCTTATTACTATTATTAATAGTAATAAGGCTGTTCTTAATTAATTGTTGGTTTGTCGTATTTTGTTGCAGGGTCGGTCGGTCGGCAGACTATTTTTTTTACATTTTCGTAAGACAAAAAAAATATGATTTTACTGTCTACTCTGGTCTTCTCGAGAGCCTCGCTTTACTGTATTATGCTGGGTCTATTTTTTGTACCTCAAGGACATGCACATTAGAATCACTACACTTCAGAACTGCTGTTTGTTGTCGTTCTTAATCCCCGTGTATCCAGCACGGTTTGTACGTCAAAAAAGATGACTAATATGTTTATAGACCAACGAGATCACAGTAAACTGGGGCGACGGGTAAGCTAGAGCTTTATATATTTAGTTATCCTTACTAATATGTTTTTGGCTAATGTATCTACTAACTTAAAACACGTTGGCGTAAATACATACGGTACCGATACATATAAACAGATATGTTAGCCGCTTGAAGTGCGCTATTGCGGCATAACCTGTTGTTTTGATTATTCATTTGCTTAGCGATTTGTTTTCTACACTTATACTTTATGGAAAAATAATTTGAGGCGGTAGTTTAACTGTTTTGGGGTCGGAAATCGGCGAAATAGTGGGAAAATAAAAGAATGTTGAAAAATTCCAACCCAAACTTTTTGTGGTCGGCGAGAAATTGCAAAGGTCGGTTGGAAAACGGCAAACGAAAAAATATTTAAGGACTGCCTAATAATTATTATTATTATTCTGAATATTTGTTATTATTATTATTATCTTTAAGCATTAATGCTATTATTGCAAAGTACTTTTTCAACAGATTTTTTGTAATAACTGTTTTGCAGGTTGCTTGTTAGATTACCCACATTTGAATCTGTTATTTAATTTTCCAGATTTCAGCCAGGCCAGGTTAAATGATGTGTATGTAGCAATATCAATCTGTTGTGATATAAACAAAGGAAATTTTTATAAAGTTTTTTTTACATTTTTATCAAGCTAATAGCAACTTTGGGTTGAGTTCTCCTTTAATTAGTTGTTCTACGGGAAAATAATAATATCAAGCAAAAAGGTTTTAAAGAAAAAGAAAAGAAAAAACCCAAACATTTTCTCCTCCATCTCGTGAACATATAATGAGCACAGAAGATAATCAATGATGTTATTTTTTGTTGCTGGAATGTCCATCTAAAATTATATACTAAACAAGGTGAATCATTAACGTTACTTTTAGGACCAATTGGAAGTTGATTCTTTGTTCATTTGTTGCAAATAAACTAAAATGTGTGATGCGCTAATTTTGTAATCGCAAAAATAGTTACGTGGTTAAACAGAAGTTTAAATTTATAACAAAAATTTAGCTACTTTCGCTAAAATAGTTATAATACAAGTGAAAAACAAGACAGATTATTGTCTTAACACCCTCCTTTGTTATGTTATATATATATTTAATATATATTTTAATATATATTTTTAAAATTACGCTAGCTAAACTGTAATACAGCAAGACTTTTAATTGATACCATTGAGGAAAAATAATAAAAACAAGGTAGAACACTCTTGTCGTAACACCCTCCTCCTCCGTAATGAATTTTAAATAAACGATTTTAACGCTGCGAAAGACTTTAAATATTGTCAACTAAACCATAGTCCGTAAAAAGAATTTGCACTTAAACTCAGATTTTCCTATAAAACTGCGCAAAAAACATTTAAAAGAACATTAAAATTGTTTGTTTTATTATTTTAAGTAGGATAAGAATAACTTGCTGTAAAAGTTTTGAAACAGCGCAAGTATAAATTGCTGTATAACTTTCAAAACAATACAAGTATATATATATATTCTGTACAACTTTTAAAATAGTACAAGAATAATTCTCGCTGTATAACTTTCAAAACAACACAAGAAAAATTCTGGCTGCATAACTTTTTAAAAGAACTTTTTGAGCATGCAAGTATTTTTATCTTTTCAACTTGAGAACTATTTTATTTTTCCTTCCCAACTAAAAAATATAAACTGTGTGCGTTATGCAAAAATACATAGAAAAAAATGGTTGACGTAACACCCTCCTCGGTTGTTATTTTTTATTAATTTTTGTTGTTGTTGTTCCGACCATGTATGGTCGGAACAGAACAACATTCTCGATAAAATTATTTTTATTTCGCCGAGCAACCGACCGTAAGTTACTATCGAATACACCCGTAGAACAACTAATAAATTGAAGTCGTCTTATAATAAAATTGTTTGTAAAAGAATGTTTCTTACCACTGTCTACCAAAAAAATATAAAAAATTGCCACTTTTGCTTCCCATGTACTGCTTCTCTCTGCATTCTGCTTCATTTAAACTAATCAACTCGCCTGCATATTCCAATATGAAGTCACCTTTGTCCAAGTCTTCCTTAGCAAAAACTGCATTACCTAAAAGCAAATAGCGGAATTCCAATTGCAAATGTAACCTGGTTTCTTGTCCTGATATGATATCATAAAAAACATTAGTTAAAATAAATTAAACACATAAGAACAGCATTTTAGTGTTTTCCACGATGATTTATTTAACCGGTGGCGATAAACTGTTTTAAACAATGTATATAGTTGAAACTGAAAGTAATTGCCTCTTGATTTTTTGCTTAGAGCACACAGTGATTTTTGCATTTTAGTGTTTCCAGACACTTGGAAATTGACATTTCAGACAAATAACTAGATCAGTTTTTGCCACAAAAGATTTGACAGAAAATAAAAATACAGTGCTCGAATGTCATTAAGCCAGTTGCAGTTGATTTTTGTTCATGATAATTTGTTGTGAGAAAACTAAAATGTGTGATGCGCTTATTATTCATTATTTTAGAAAAATTTTCATTTACCTTACAGTAGTAGTATTTCTAGTTTTTGTATAACTCAAAGAAATAAAGGTTTGCAAGGGAAAAAATTTAGACATCGTTTTTACAAGTCGATACCATTTAGAAAAAATAATAAAAAGAGGTAGAATACGCTTGTTGTAACACCGGCCTCCGTTTTGATATTTAATATAATTTTAATGTTGTGAAAACTTTAGATATTGTCAGCTAAAATATAGTATGTAAAAATTATGTATGTACTTAGATTTTTTTTTATAAGGCTGCACAAAGAAACAGGTTTCCTTATTATTTCAAGTGAGAGCAGAAAACTTGCTGTATAACTTTCAAAACAACAAGTATACTCTGTATAACTCAGCACAAGAATAATTCTTGCTGTATAACACAAGATTTAAAGGTGCTGTACTTCGTTCTTAAAAAGAAAAAATCTGTGTTTCGTTTGAAAATGAGAAAACCACATTTCTATGAAACTTTAAACAATGGCTGCACTGTGTTACAAAATTATCAAATATATACATAGGAATTTAAAAGGCTTAAAACACCACTGCATTTTGAATAAAAAGATGAAAACATGATTGGTCAGAACTGTAAATGCTCGATAAGTGCCCACTCTCAAAAGTGCCAAATATACTGTAAATGCTTGAAAAAGCATCAACCTTTTTGTACTTTTAGTATTAAAAAACTACTGTCATCTGAGAGGACTCAAAGGACAGACATTTAAGTAATAAATTTGTTAATCAAAACAATACAAAAATAGTATTCTAGCGTATACCGTCCATATTACATGAACGTCTTAACTCTGTGATTTCACTTTTTTGGAAACTTTCTCTTTTAATATAACTGATATAACTTCAATGTCATTGCCATCCAGTGTTTCCGGTGAAAATTCATTGGCAACACTGGATGGCTATGACATTTATGTTTATGTTTATGTACCATATTTATCATTTATGTACCATATTGCCATTTTTATTAGTACCAAACTTGGGCACTTTACAGAACAGACAGCCTAAACATCCCTGGGGTAGATCACGGATGAGCAAATGTTTGCGCAGTGGAGGTATGACATCTATAATCTTAATCTATTCGGCGACTCGGTTTGATGTCATAACCGTGTCCGTATTTTAGGTGAAGAGAGTGCAGAGCTAGACAAATTTTGAAGTTTTAAGAACAATGTTCGGAAGTTTAAACAAAGATAATTTTTTGGAGCAAAATCTAGATAGCTAAAGCATCATTTCCAGACAGATTCTTCCATTTTCACAGCATCTGTTTTTTGAGTAACAGAAAAAGGTGCATGACAACGTTTGAAGCGGCTATACTAGATGCATCTGAGACAAATCACCAAGTATTGCAACCATTTTAATCATAAAATAGACTTCAGAAATAATTCTAGTATATCACAGTGAAAAAACACATCACGTTTTAGGGCTTAATAGTCAAAACCATAAAGTTGTGTGGCAGGAGTTGCCAGATCGTCGCCAGAGCTGTTTGCTTAGATAATCACGTAATTAGGACGGTATACGTTAAACCTCTAGAAAAGAATCAGAGGAATAAATATACAGGGGAAGTGTGTCAATTACGTGTTTGATTAGCAGTGGATTTCCTACCTTGTATAATAAGCTGGTATGCATGACTGAGCCTTAGATTTATATTCACAGCAAGGCGTCTGCCATGCTTTGCTGTGAATATAAGAATTAAATTTACTAAAATTTAAAATTTACGCAAGAATAAAATCTACTAACCTATTGGTGGACTTTCAACAAACTTTACTTCCACATGTTCTGGGTCCTTGCCAGCTAGACACCAATCGACGGCATGATCTAATGGCGATTTTCGTTTTCTTCGTTTTTTCATAATTCCCCTACGCTGGGTCGACATCGCGAGAGGTCTACGCTCTAGGTCGACAACCTCGAAAAATTTGAAGTTGAGTTTTGGTTCCAGCCAGTTTTGCGAGGCAAGGCATTGTGGATGCCTTCTCTCGCATGGTTTCATCTTGTTCCTCAGGGTGGCATGCAGAGTTTGAAAAGCTTCAAAAAATAAATATTTTTCACCCAAGGAACCTTGTTCTGGAATACTTTATAAATAAATTTTAAATGGTCGCGCTTATGTCAAGTAGCCAGAAAAACTTAGCATTTTTAATATAATTGGGTAATTGTTCCTTTTCATGATTCCCCCCTAAAATGTTTTCCCGCCAATATACACAATGCATTTATGAAGCAATGGGTTTATTTTTCGTCAATTTTTTTTCCCGCGCCAAATATTACGCGCTACGCAGTTTTGTCAAACATTACTTTTAGGTAGACATCTGTTAGTCATTTGATGTTAAGGAAACACTCGAAGAAAATAAAGGATCTTCAACGACGTGGAGGATCCTTCGGAACCAGGTTTACTTCAGAAAATTAATTTAAAGTGGACATCGGTCCTTATACTAAAAAACCCCAGAGAAATACAATTTATCTGATATTCAATTTCCGGTCGTTTTTAATTTTGTCTGCCAACTTTAGGCTCATCTCCACTAGGATGGAGGTCTATGACTAGGCGTAATAATATTCCAAGGGAAATGATTTTGAAAATTATGATTGGATAGCAGAAATTCCCGTCGTTCGAAATTCGAATTGTTTTCTACTTTTGTACGCAAGCTATAGCTAAGCTAAGGATTCTTAGCTTACAGTCTGAAAATATACATATAACGAGCCCTAATATTCCCAATGATAATCTTTGAAGGCAATTTGATAATTCAGAAACGAACTACTCTCACACATCAATGGAAGTAAGGAAACAAATGACAAAGAAGTTCAGTTTACTTGATACACAACAAGAATTGAACCTCTGGTCAAATTTTTGGAAATCATACAAAATTTCATATCTAGAGCACAAAGTCACGCATATTCCTGGGATGTTTTTAATTTCTCACCCATTTTCAGCCTCGGAATTCTTATAAGCGCGTATCTCACTTGATTTTTATTTTCTTTAAATTTATTTGTCGACTTAAGGAGCAATTTATCCACTTCTCTCCTTGTGTTCTTTGTCGACATCAAGTCAAAACGATTCGTTATTCGTTTTCTTTTTCTTCAAATTCATCTGTCGACTTAAGGATCATTTTAAAACCATGGAAATACGATCTGTTATTCGTTTTCCATTTCTTCAAATTTGTCTGTCGACTTAAGGATTAACTTAAAACCATCGAAATACGATCTGTTATTCGTTTTCCATTTCTTCAAATTTATCTGTCGACTTAAGGTTCATTTTAAAACCATGGAAATACGATCCGTTATTCGTTTTCCATTTCTTCAAATTTATCTGTCGACTTAAGGATCAACTTAAAACCATGGAAATACGATCTGTTATTCGTTTTCCATTTCTTCAAATTTATCTGTCGACTTAAGGATCAATTTAAATTTTTTTTTTATATATAAATAAACAATAATATATTAAAATCAATAAGACTTACACAATCCATCTTAGTGGTTTAATACTTATTCGGAATAACCGAAAAATGGTGTCTATTATATTGAACCATAAAGAACATAGAAAATCTGTCAGTTGACAAGTCGGCTCATTTCATTTGATATCTCGAGACAAATCAACATCTACTTTTATTAACCTTCGTTTTGTATTTCTTGATCCTCGAACACAGAGTGTTGCTGAACGCAGTAAACAAAATGATAATTTCGTCCGAAGCCAGTTTGTAACGATACTTTGTACGAGGTTTCTCTTTTCCGCTACTTTGTGTGACAGAGTGGAGATAAAATGGTCTGTCTCTCGACTGGATCCTCCATATGGTGTGAATATCAGCGGTGTGAATGTTCCGTGTTCTACTTCTAGCACTCTTTGTCCATATGCACGTTTCTTGATGTTTTCATTCGATTTGAATGCATTAGGCAATGTCTGATTGAGGCGTGTCAAAGCGAATGGGTTAAATACCCTTACGTCAAAAAATGCTCGTTGACCTCGTTGCCAGAATCCTCTAACGCTAATGTCGAGTCTAGCTTCATCTGTGGAGTTTGCAGAATTGCTTAATTTTTCTCCAGTCAGCTGTTGTAAATGTGGTTCTGTTTCTACATCATTGGAAATCTCTTCAGATATTTTTGCCAAAGTATCTCTTAATTCGTCCTGACGTTGATGAATATAGCTACCTTTGACACATGACATAGCACGGTCGATCGTGAAACGTTTTCCACATGCACAAATTGTTGGTAGGAACTTCAAATACCACAGATATCTCATTCGTATGGCATCATAAATCTCTCTTTTGTTGAGTGCATAATTCTCGGATTTTAATGGAGGTGCTGATAACCAACTTGAAGCACCTTTCATTGTCGCCAAATCATTTGCTCATAGTTGCTCATTCGTCATGTATTGGCGAACTTCTTTCAGTTTTTCGTTATGCAACATTAGTTTCTGTTTAAGGATTTTGTTTTTGATATCATTGTGTAACTGTTTGTCAAATTTATAGGACGTTTGCTGTAGTTTAAATCTTTCTGCTAGTTGTTTTGTCATTTCAACAGAATTTTCATGTTCTCTCTTGATGATTCGACTAATATCACAATTTCCATACAACCATAGCGAATTCGTAAACTCAGTAATATTCTCTCGTTTTCAGTACATTTATGTCCCGCTGTCAATGCTGGGATCAATGTATTGTCGATGACCATGAAAATACGATCCGTTATTCGTTTTCTATTTCTTCAAATTTGTCTGTCGACTTAAGGTTCAATTTAAAACCATGAAAATACGATCTGTTATTCGTTTTCCATTTCTTCAAATTTATCTGTCGACTTAAGGATTAATTTATAACCATCGAAATACGATTCGTTATTCGTTTTCTATTTCTTCAAATTATCTGTCGACATAAGGATCTATTTAAAACCATGAAAATAGGATCCGTTTTTCGTTTTATATTTCTTCAAATTTCTCTGTCGACTTAAGGATCGTTTTAAAACCATGGAAATACGATCCGTTATTCGTTTTCCATTTCTTCAAATTTATCTGTCGACTTAAGGATCAACTTAAAACCATGGAAATACGATCTGTTATTCGTTTTCCATTTCTTCAAATTTATCTGTCGACTTAAGGTTCATTTTAAAACCATGGAAATACGATCCGTTATTCGTTTTCCATTTCTTCAAATTTATCTGTCGACTTAAGGATCAACTTAAAACTATGGAAATACGATCCGTTATTCGTTTTCCATTTCTTCAAATTTATATGTCGACTTAAGGATCATTTTAAAACCATGGAAATACGATCCGTTATTCGTTTTCCATTTCTTCAAATTTATCTGTCGACTTAAGGATCAACTTAAAACCATGGAAATACGATCTGTTATTCGTTTTCCATTTCTTCAAATTTATCTGTCGACTTAAGGATCAACTTAAAACCATGGAAATACAATCTGTTATTCGTTTTCCATTTCTTCAAATTTATCTGTCGACTTAAGGTTCATTTTAAAACCATGGAAATACGATCCGTTATTTGTCTTCTATTTCTTCAAATTTCTCTGTCGACTTAAGGTTCATTTTAAAAATTTTTGTTCAATGTTTTACTTACGGAAAGTAATTGTTACTTGTAACAGTTAGAGATTACAAGTAAGTATTACTTATAACCATTTGGTTTTACTAGTAAAGGGTTTGGTATAGTGAGAAAATATTGAAATATTGAAAAGAGAGAAGTTAAAGTACTAACAAAATATACAAATCATTCTACCCGCGCGAAGTATAATTCTGATTACGTCATTCTGCTGTCTCGTAAGATGTTGAGAAAATTAAAACTTGGATTGATACAGGGCTCTTGCTTAAAAGCATTTTAAAGGCATAAAGCAGGGGCCAGACTCTATAACTTTTCAGAAAAAGTATGTTTCTTATAAAAAAACGTGAAAAATCATCACAGACAAATACCCTCTAATCTGCAGAATTTCCAATAAAGTCGCAACTGTTGTACGACTGTTGTGAAACAGTTGCTCAACACTTTTTATGTTAATGGAAACCAACCTTAAGTGATCACAAAATTCACACAGTATTTTAGTAACAAACGACCCCTCACCAAATATGATAACGTTTATTTTTTGGCAAATTTGAGGATGTTCGTTTATTTAAAGAGTGAACTTCAAACAACATATGGTATTTTGTATCGATCTGCTCTATTAAGCCTACAGGATTTTGAAATAACTAAACAATTGCCCCATGACATCATGCATGTTTTTCTTGAGGGGATTTTGCCCTATGAGTGTCAATTGTCATTAAGTGCTCTTATGGAACGTCATCTGTTTATCTTGGAGGAATTCAATTATCAGCTAAAACGATTTCAGTTTTCATATGCAAATGGAAAAAGTAAACCAGAGCCATTGAAACAAAGCGTTTTCATAGCAGGAGAGAGGCAGCTGAAAGTTAGTGCAGAAAACTCTAAAATCTCTATAAAGATTTGTTGATAAAGATGATGGATATTATAGGTTTTTGTTGGAACTATGTAAACTGACACAGATATTGTTTTCTCCAGTCATCAGCGTTGGTACTGTGGGTTATTTAGAAGATTTGACAAGGCAACATTATGATAATTTCAGCTGCTCTTCCCAGAATCACATTTGATACCTAAGCTATCAGTATTTATTGGAGATATCGGAAACGATTTATCAATTTGGTCCACCAGTACGTTATTCCTGTATGCGCTTTGAAGCTCTCCATAAAATTTTTAAATCATTTGTGCTGGTTTAAAACATTGTGTTTGTCACTGTCACAGTAAGCAGTACTGCTACGGAACTTGATTCGGCAATAAATGATACCTATGAGTTGGAGATACAGGAAAACAAAGGAAAGTTTCTGCCTGACAATGAGAAGAATGAATACAGATTGTGAGTTATGTAATGATAAATATCTTTCACCACATTCGTGAATTATTCCTTATGAAACAAAATATATTGTAAATAAATGTGTTGTAGCTGTCGATGTGGACGAGCAAACAATGCTTCCAATATTCGGATTGTTAACCAAGCTTTTTTTGTCTGGTGAATGTGTTCATTTGGTTAATACTTTCGAAACTGAAAGATTTGAAGAACAATTTATGGGGTATTGAAACTGAAAGATTGAGAAACTACTTGATTACAATATTTATCAGCGTGTAATTACGTTTGCCGGTGAATCAATCATTCCTCTAAAGTATGACCTCAGTGACATAATCGAAGAACATGTGGCTGTTAAAAATCCGTTGCATAAGTTTTGTTGTTGACGTTTTGTGTATTTTTTATATTTATAAATGATAATAGTAATGTGTAACTACTGTTATTACTGTATCTCTCGTTCCGTTCCATGTAGAAAATAGATGAGAGGTGAAACATAAGTGCTTATTTTTCGCAAGAGAATATTCTGTGTCTATACCTTAATTACAAACTTCGCGCATTTTTTTTCGTGCACCTAGATTTAGCGCCCATTTAATTTTCATGCACTCCTTACAGGCAATATATAAAAAAAGAAGCTTCATGAACACATCAATGTATTGCACAAAAATCTCAGCTTTTACGGAACAAATCTATTTAGCCGGTGCCGACCCTGCGCTCTATGTGCACACTGTCGGTTTTAAGTGGCCTCAAACAGGCCGGTCTGAATAGGGTTAAGGGATTGTCCAGTAAATGTGAATTACGATGAACTAATTTTAAGTTCATTATTCTCCCTCTGGTCAAACGATATTTTTTAAAGCGCGCTTACCGTTATTGCCGAGAGGCTAAAATTTTATGTTCCAATACGCGCTTAAAATTAATTTAGCCACAAAAGTATCCATCGTAGTCCGTGGACGACAAATCCGTCGCCAAGTTTTTTAGTTTTTTTAATACCGAGTCCGCTCGTTTGTGCATATGTTACTAAAACTTGTAACGATAAGCAGTTTCATTTATCACATATTTCTATTTATTTTCCGCAATAGTAAGATAATTTTACTTCAATAATATTTTGCATTTCACCAAGTATATTTTACTCAGGAATAAGAAAAAACAACTTATACAAAATTTTTTTTATGTTATTAAGTTTTTAGTTTTAGTTTTAGTTAGAAACTTAATAACTAATTGAATTAAGAAAATCTTAAATTTTACAGTGTTAATTTCAGTTCATTTTTCAACAAAATAAGCATTAATTATTTGTAGGTGGATGAAATATATTTTTTAAGATTAATGTAATTTAAATTCAATTTAGGTCCCTTTGCAAAATATTACCAAAACTTGGTGACCTTTTTTTCAGCTCTCATAACCGGGCCATTTCGCCTCACGTGATCGCTAGTCCGGTCAGCCAGGCCAGCTCGTAATTCATTCACCTGACAGGGTTGGGTATTATCTGAAACATAATGAAATTTTTTTATTTATATTTTAAACTCAAATACGCTTTATCGTTCTGTAATAATAGATTGCCATTTTATTAAGTCTATTTCCAAGACCAGAATATGTGTAATTTACAGACCTGAATAACGATTTATCATTAGCCTGTAAAGGTTGTATATAGCTATTGATCACTATCTAATAATTGTTTTTGTTTTTACGTCGTTATTAAAGAGGCAAAGTCATCTGTTTTAGAATATTGGGATAATTTTACAAATATATTTCTTTAGTGTGTCTAACTAGTATTAGAATTCGCCGAACTGATTTACCATTTTAAAATATTTACTGGAGTCTAGGACAGATTTTAGGATTTGATTATCGATATCCCGATCGACTATATCTTCAATCAATACGAAATTTATTGTTTCTTCTAAATATTTATGCTTATATTCCCTCTCGAAAGCAGTCCTTTGTGTTCTCCTAATACATTTCTGTAATTTTCCTGCAATTGACCTTTGTTAATAATATCTCCATCTTTAACGGCGAAGTATTACTGTTGGCAACAGGCGTCTTTTACTAGACCCGAAGACCCGACAGTGACATAAATGAGCCATAAAAAAGAATGGACATGCCCACAAAAACTTTCGGGTCACATGATTTCTGGTGTTTAGATAGGATTTTTTCAAACAAGAAAGAATTACTCCACTTCTAAACGAACCACAGAAATGCACGCTAGCATATTCTCTAAAGTCTGTTTAGGAAGTGTCAGGATGCTGACATCTGTCGTTCCTGTATTTAAATATTTTGGTGAGCGATCTGGCAGTTATTGTCCTAATAGACGTCTCTTAATCAAAAGTAAGGTTGTTGAGACACTAATTAACTCATGTGTTATTTAAGATTGCGCAAGATGGCGGTGTGCAGTGCAGTCATGTCTGTTTTTCTTCGTAGCATTGACTCCAGTGAGAGAAGTAATTTTATTTTGCTTTTTGACTGAGAAAACATATGAACGAATGCTCGGTTTGATCTATAGAAAACGTGTCGTAGTGGCTTTGTTGAAAAAACAAAACACAACTTAGAAATCGCTTTTATAGTACGCAGAGAAAATCTTTGTTATTACTTCTGTTGTTGTCCTGTGGAGATATCGAGGTATAAGGATTTATCACCAGACGTTCGTGGATTACTGCAAAATTTTGCGAAACTAGAAACCTTTTTTTCACGGAAACACAAACATTGATATTATGACTATTTCAAAAACGCATATTATTAACTAAGTTTTATAATATTGATGAAATATATCAAATTTCTGGCTATATTTTTTTAAAAAAGATAGATCGTTTGGCCAAAGTGGCTCGGTTTGTATGTTTATAAATGATCAGTTGAATTTGGAAGCCATGCGATCGAAAATATTTGGATTGAAATTTTTCTTAAAAAACCAAAAGCTTTTTTATATCATCCGTATATCGGCCATCGGACGAATCAAAATACTTGTCAAAAAACTTTAATGAGAAAATTGTTAAAAGCGATACAAGAGTAAATAATCAATCAACCTCGTTAATGGATCTTATTTTCACAAACACACCATTGACGATTACTGCGTGTGATGTAAATGAAACCCCCATTAGTGATCATCAGATGTTGTCATGTATCCGCCAAAAGAACCGTGAAAAATTTACTCTTTGCGTAAAAACTGTTAGGGATTAAAAAACTACGATCCTGAAAAATGAACCAAGATTTCACGGCAGTCGACTGGCCCTGTGTATATAATGAAACTGACGCAGATAACTGACACTCCAATACTGTAACAAAGTGATCGAAACGATATTTAATAAACATGCTCCAATCATTAAGGAAAAGGCGGTGATTGAATTGCTGGCAGACTTTATACGAAAGCTAAAAACTCGAGACGTGATTCCGATTGACCATCGTATAAAAACACAAGAAATGCGTGCAACAATATGATTAAAGCTACTGAAGCAAACTTCCATAAGAAACTTATTAGAGAAAATTCAAGCGACCCTAAAAAGATAAAACCAAGAAAATATTTCCTTACAAATCAAAGCCCATCAACAATGACAAATCTAATGTCGCGGCAAGTATGTTTAGTTAAAGACTGCCGGGAACATATATCTAAGCCATTAAGTCACATATTAAACCTATCGATTACATCTGGAAAGGTACCACGGGTCTGGAAGAAAACCAAAATTATACTATTGTACAAATCAAGTGATAGCATGATCTATCAAATTAATAGGGCGATATCAATACTGCCGGTCAGAACGAGCAATTCACACATAACTACTTCACCATCTAGAAGAAAACCATCTTCGCACAGAATATCAGTTTAGCTATCGACGAAACAGGTCGACTTCTTACGCAACCACTTTACTGATCGATGACATCAAAAATAATGGCGATACCAGTAATTTAGTTAGTTCATGCTTTATTGACTTAAGTAAGGTTTTTGACACCGGAAGTCACAGTTAATTGCTAGTAAAACTAAAATCATATGGTTCACAAACTATTTTTTTCGAAGGTCGCAAGACGTTGAAGTAGGAAATTCAAAAGAAACTGAACAACTAAGTTTATTGCGATGTCCCACAAGGGTCCATTCTAAGACCTTTGCTGCTCCTTATTTTTTTAAGACATTGTTACTATCTCGCTTGCGAGGATAGTATTGCTTTCCAACTCCTAACTAACTAACTATCTAACTAACTAACTACGTCCGAATTGGGTGATTTCTACGTCATCAACGAGCTTTTTTTACGTAATTTTTTTGTAAAACCAACGGCTGCGAATTAACGCAAAATGATTTATTGTATGAAATACAAAAGTTTTTTAGAATTTTTTTTGCAAAATGATTTTTCTCAACGAAATAAAGTTGTGTTGGGAGTTTCAAATTCTAAGAATAATCCTAATGTATTTCACCATTATAAGGATTTCATAAGAATTTTTAAGCGGTAGTGTGGAGAAATGACCAAAGGCTCTAAGAGGTATGGGACCTAAATATTTCACATGCAGGTGTCTACCAAATAAATATAAACTAGTCGTTAACCCGTGGAAAAGTCCACGGGGTAGCCCGTCCTTTATATATCGCACTTCGTGTTTCCGTAACAGACAGACAAACAGACGCACGAACAGACAGACGACGGCTATTATTATAGAGAAGGTCAGTAAATATCATAGCCACACATCATATCCCTCACGCCAGGAACAGCTGTAAGTCAATTTTTAGGGTTTTTTTAGCAAAGTAAAGACAGAAATGATGTTGTTTGGAACAAATAGAAAATGTACAAATTTTAAACTAAACACAACATACCGTAACCAGCAATTTCACCAAACCGCAAAGTATAAGTATCTGGGAATTATCCTCGAGAAACTAAGAAGTTACGCTGGTCCTCATTTTACTAATAGAATATACCAGACAATGATTCCCCCAAAACCTTACGTATTCGTGGATTGTCTTATTATGTTTTACCTTGAATCAAGGGTTTTAAACATCGTTATGGGTCAATCAGTACCAAAAACGTAATACGTAAGCATGCATGTGAGAGCGTAAAATGTTTTACTTAAGAATTGTTGTTCAAATTACACGGGGTATTTCCAATTCACAAGTCACAGTATCACTACGAGAAACAACGGTTACATGGTGCAATTACAAAAAGTACGTATTTAAAGTTATTCAACTTTTGTAAGCACGTTTGGACGTAAAACATAAAATTTTAAGGCAAAAAAGAAAGACGTGATTTAGAGACAGACTATCTATTTAATAAGTTGCGAGATGAAAATAATGTGAAAATAGCACAGGTGAGCTAAAAGAAATAGAGTAATGTACGTATCTTTAAAATTCACATGAAACTAGTCATCACATTCCAAAGTTTCTTAAGCATCATGGAGTTTATTCCTACATGGATTTCACTTGATGGTGAAAATTTGCTTCAGGTGACTGTGATGGCAAAATACTTTAGTAATTTTTCTGCAAAATCGCAGTTTTGCAAGCAGACGAGAACCTGGAAGAATATGGCTTAAAACGAAGAATCGACAACGCATTAGGGATTAAAACTAAATGTGCTACTTTTGATTATTAGGCATCCGCATCAAAAATAAAACTTACAGGTTTACATCCTCATTTGAATAACTATACGGAGTGTGATGATATGGTAATGAGGTAATTGTAGACAGACCTTGGGAAGTTTAAGTATTTGGTTGACACCCGGTGGAGTCAGTCTTTCCTCATGGGTAGCGAGAAGTCTTTACCTGTTGATCTTCCTCTAGAAATAATATCACAGTACTGATTAATTGGTTTTAATGCTTTTTTACGGTTTACGTATTTACACTATAGATAATACATTCAGACTCGCAGCCTACTGTGTCAGCAGATCTCATGCTCATGCAGTAGTCTCGTAAGAAGAAGCGGCACAGCATAATTTTACCTTATTAGAGATTTACAAGGCTCAAAAACATAGGGTAACGTATAGAACAAAGGGTAAGTAGAGTTCTTTTTAATTTAAATTGGATGATTAAATTTTAGTTTCACTAGACGATGAAATCGATAGGCTGCAAGGATTCTACTTTGGAAGGTGGGAGGGCATAGTAAACAACGTCGAAAAGGCGTTATCTAGATGCACTATCTACAGTGTCCGTATTACGGTACAACCAGCAACACGAGCTGCAAGGTAGCGAAAAATCGAGATATTGGGGTGTGCTGACGTCAGCAAAAATAATTATGTTTAAGATTTTAAATATGACTAAATAACTTAAGATTCTAAGTCACTGTTACAATTTTTCCTTTACAGAACATTTTCCTTTAAACAGGTACAAAATTACCTGTTCGAATTAAAGCGTGTTGGTTTAGACCTGCAATATGCCACAATCGATAGGATCGGTTTGTTTTAGTTTGACAAAGAAAACAGGCTATTGGAAGGTTTCCTTTTTCTACTTTTAGTGTAAATCTATTTTAAGATGAAAGCAAAACTTGCATAAAATAATAAAGTTTTACTACCCATTTCCCTAAATCATTTTGTACTTGTGAACACTTTTATTCATCCTTGTTAAATCTATTACTAGAAGAAATTTGTAATAATCTACGATATTGTTGCTTGTTTTGTTTGAAAATCTTGAATACACACTCCGTTAGCCGTTTCGTTTTCTTTCTCTTTAATTAGGATCGAAATTTCAATTCAAAATTGTTTTTGGATTTGCTTCATAAATATTGAAAATATTATGCAATTGTAAACTTGTTGTGAATGCTTACCTATATTTCACGAAGCTGGCATGTTAAACTACAACTTTTTTCTTACTTTCACTTGAAAAATGGACCATATCCTCATTTCATCAAAGCAAGGCATTAGATAATTTTCTACTGGCTGGTACCAAAATCTAGGTCTTCTTGGATGGCTAACAATCTTCGGCATATTCTGTGATGTCCAGAGATCCTTAAGGTTTGATTATATATATGCTCCTATTTCGTTATCTGGTTCTATCTTTTCCGCATATCCGTCCTACTGGTCTGTTCCTTTCTCCTCCGACATATCAAAATGGACACTATGAAAGTTGGATCTCTTTCGTCCACGTCACTTTCTTACAATTCAGTGCGTTTTTCTGCTATCACATCTTCTTCACATGTTCTTTCCTCTCTTGGCAGGATTTAAAATACGCATATCATTTCTCCAAATATTTAATGTATTTCCAGTCTTCATCCATCGATGCAGCATCGTATCCTTAGCATTGTTGTACAAACCTTTTATGTTAACTGCTCAACTACAGCTGAAATCATTAGTGCCTTTTAAACAGGTATTTGCTTGTCAATTAGACATTCAACCAATGCTCATCCATATAATGTACGTGTTCCATTCTGGAAGAGAAATTATTTAGCTTTTTTCCTCAAACTTTTTTCTCTAGAATTCTCTCCATTATCTTTAACCGTAAATGACTGATTAACCGCCCAGTCCAAATAAACTCTAAGCCTAAAGCTTAATAATTCCATTAAGCGCCCAGTGCCTGTATAACCGCCCAATCGGATTAAGCGTCCATTGTATCGGACTGGGCGCCTATTATTAGTCAGAATAATCTGTAAGAAAATTCAATATGTTAATAGGTAGGTTTTAACACTTTTCTAAGCTAAAATCTGAGATTTTAATACATTTTTAGGTAACAAGAGATGCCTCAGCACTATAAGCAGTTTGACGTTACGACGTGGTGCTCGTAATATACAGCATTATAATTAGGAAAAAACAACAAAATAAAAACATAATACGTGTGAAAATACATTTCAAGATAATTTAAATAAGCGCCCAGTACTCAATTAAACGTCCAGTCCGGTTAAGCCCATTTTAATGTTGTTGACAATGTGTGTAAAGTCGACATAACTTGAGAGATGTTAACAATATTATATAAGGTCGACATATTTTCAGTCATAGGGATACATCATTAAGTCGACATAATTTGAGAGATGTTAACAATATTATATAAGGTCGACATATTTTCAGTCATAGGGATACATCATTAAGTCGACATAATTTGAGAGATGTTAACAATATTATATAAGGTCGACATATTTTCAGTCATAGGGACAATAGATCATTAAGTCGACATAATTTGAGAGATGTTAACAATATTATATAAGGTCGACATATTTTCAGTCATAGGGACAATAACATCATTAAGTGGACATAATTTGAGAGATGTTAACAATATTATATAAGGTCGACATATTTTCAGTCATAAGGACAATACATCATTAAGTCGACATAATATCAGTAATGTCTATAATAAATTCAAAATACAAGCGATATAGCTAGATACATAGGATTGAAACATTTGGGCAGCTAGCGGAACAATTTTAGAAGCATTTGCTGATATTTTCTGAATATAGGCATGCCCATGTCAAAATTTTACGAAATACAGACTTTATCCATGCTTTCAAAATTATTCTTTTGATAATCGACTTAGGGTTAAAATATATGTTCTATAAGAATTTGGGCAGCTCGCGGAACAATTTTTGAAGAATTTGCTGATATTTTCTCGTATAGACATGCCCGTGTCAAACTTTTACGAAATACAGACTTTATTCGTGCTTTCAAAACTCGGCTTTTGATAATCGACTTAAGGTTGAAAAATATGTTCTATAAGAATTTGGGCAGCTCGCGGAACAATTTTAGAAGCATATGCTGTAATTTTCTCATATAGGCATGCCCATGTCAAATTTTACCCTAACCCTAACCCTAACACTAACCCTTACGAAACAGACTTTATTCGTGCTTTCAAAACTCGGCTTTTGATAGTCGACTTAGGTTGAAAAATATGTTCTATAAAAATTTGGGCAGCTAGCGGAACAATTTTAGAAGAATTTGCTGATATTTTCTGAATATAGGCATGCCCATGTCAAACTTTTACGAAACACAGACTTTATCCATGCTTTTAAAATTATTTTTTTTATAATCGACTTAAGGTTAAAAAATATGTTCTATAAGAATTTGGGCAGCTCGCGGAACAATTTTAGAAGAATTTGCTGATATTTTCTCGTATAGGCATGCCCGTGTCAAACTTTTACGAAATACAGACTTTATTCGTGCTTTCAAAACTCGGCTTTTGATAATCGACTTAGGGTTAAAAAATATTGCTGATATTTTCTGAATATAGGCATGCCCATGTCAAACTTTTACGAAACACAGACTTTATCCATGCTTTTAAAATTATTCTTTTGATAATCGACTTAAGGTTGAAAAATATGTTCTATAAGAATTTGGGCAGCTCGCGGAACAATTTTAGAAGAATTTGCTGATATTTTCTGAATATAGGCATGCCCTTGTCAAAATTTTACGAAACACAGACTTTATTCGTGCTTTCAAAGTTATTATTTTTATAGTCGACTTAAGGTTATAAAATATGCCCTATAACGAAGGTTTTGTCGCATTAACATTTTGGACCCTCAAATTTTCGAGGGAAAATGTTTCCCTTTAAATGGATATCATACAAGGGGATATTTCACCCTGAATATTGATCTGTAGGTTAAAGCTATGGAATAAATAAACCCCAAAAATTATATTGAAAACCGACAATACTTTGGCTTTACTAACATTTGCAGGAGATAAAACTATACCTAGTTCCATGTTTAAGAGACTTTAAAAGCAAAAAAACAAATCACGCACGAAAAAAATTGATTTATAAAGCAGTCGACTTAATACACGTTTTTTATTTTGGCTATTAATTTGGTACCTTAAGTCGACAGGCTCGTAAGCGATACTTACCATGATAATTTTATAAAAATACTAGTTTGGCAGGCAAGACCGTTAAAAAGAGTCTTTAAAAAAAAATTATCATAGTGCTTAAAGCTCACGTGCTCGAAATTTTTTTTGACGAAAATTAAAAAAACGTTGAGTCGACATGAAATTGTCGACCTAAAACGGCTGTCGACTTAATGGTATATATTTGTTAAAATTTTGTCGACCAAACGACAGATTAATAAATAAATAAATAAATAAATAAATAAATAAATAAATAAATAAATAAATAAATAAATAAATAAATAAATAAATAAATAAATAAATAAATAAATAAATAAATAAATAAATAAATAAATAAATAAATAAATAAATAAATAAATAAATAAATAAATAAATAAATAAATACGCCTCAGGATCAACATATCAAACGTTTCCGGTCACCTGCTAGCCTTGCTGGTCTTAATTTTGTTGATCTATATACTGACTATAGGTATAATACGGGAAGCCTAACGCAACTATGACGTCATAACCATTGAAATTTTAAATTGCTCATATTCAACATTGGAGTAAAAATAGATAATAAAAATCACATTTCTGTTATCGTGGTCACATACTCTTTTATTTCAACCGAAAAAAAACTTTGAAAAATCTTATCGCCCACCCTTAAAAGGTCTAAATTCTGGAACTCAGAAAGTATAGTTAATACGAAACTACTTTTATGCTAATTCCTTTACATTGGTCTAAAAGCGTCTCATAACAACTTTCAAGTCAATTTTTTTTTGTATTTAAGTTATTGCATTTTTGATATTGAGAAAATGTCCCCCAGGGCGCTCAAATATGATGACATGACCACTATGGTTTTACTGATGATTTTTTTGATCGTGTTATCCTTAACTTATGTGTGAAAGAAATTATATCATGGAAAAGAGAATAACAAACGAGAATGGCGGAAAGACATTTATTTTGTAGTCTACATTTCGGCTAGTAGATATTATATATTACCTAGGAGATATTAAAAACACTTTCTTAACATGTAAACCTTTTTAAATATACAATGACATTCAAAATTATGCTCCTTTCCAGTTCTTGAAAATATTTTTTTATGCTATTTTCTGTCTGTTGTTTTGAAACGCAGTCAACATAGATTCGTCTCTGATTGAACACATTGGACCAGTATGGTTTATCTTAACAGAAATAAATTGATTAGTTCTTGTCAATATGTATAATTTACGATATGAAGATATGTAGCTATTCACATGGTTGTATATTATATATTTTACTTTGTGTTGTCTTTAAGAGAGCTTCTAGCTAGAGCTGCTAGACATGTCTTTTTTACTTTACTGTATATACTGCGCCCCACCTGCACTGCTACAAACAAAAACTCTCTAAATGTATAACTTAATACTTTTAAATTTCCTTAGAACGGTAAGCTACACTAATAAAGCCAAATATTTTATTTTTCACAAAAATACATCCACAAAATAGAATAAACGTTCCTGCGTCTCTTTTGCACCGAAGCTTTACTGCCATTTTTGATTTTCTGTTTTTTTACGCATAAATATATTTATTTTCATAATTAACATGAACTTGAGAAACCAATCAAATAGCAGAACAGACCAGTCTGGCCCAGGGTCGTGCCGACTTGGATATCAAAAAAGGCAATTTGTAAATGATTTCAATTAGCTGATACCGATATTTATGCACTCATTGGACAATAATTAACATAAAAAATTGAAAGGTATTTTAAGGGCAGAAACTTTCGCAGGCAGAAACTTTCCCGTATAAAAAAAAGCGGAATTTATGAATTAAACTTTGTGGTTTTTTGAACAAATTTCGCGGAAAAAAACTTTGCGAATCGAAGAAAAAAGCTATTTTCGCGTGTAACAACTTTCGCGAATGAGCAAAAAATAAGTTTTTTTTCTCAATTTATATTATTTTCCTTGCTTTGTTTAAAGTAAAAAACTGAACCGCTGAATTTTGCTACCACATTACAATTCAAATTCTTCTAACGTGTTATATTGAGCCTGCAGAAGACAGAGCCGTTGACAACCTTTTCAATTTTGTAATGACTTCACCCACAGTCGTGAACACTCCACCTGTTTCAGTGCAAAATAGAAAAAAGGAGTAAGCTGCGACAAGTACTGGAGGAAATAAAGATATTACAGAAATGTTTAGCATGGCAAAGAGAAAGAGACAAAATTTGTAATAGAATGATAGACTGAAAAATGGAAAAATTGTATACGTATTAATAATATCCATCTAATTGTCATTATTTTTAGGTAAAAACTTTCGCGAAAAAGGTCCAAAAACGCGAAAAACGCGAAAGTTTCTGCCCTCAAAGTTCTGCCCTTAAAGTATGATTCAAAAAAATTCTTTCGCGTAAGGTGTTTCCATAAAGATGATGTAGTTTGTGATGACATGTTGTAGTGGGTTTATATACGGCTCGCAGTTCTTTTAATCGCGGGTCGAGTCCTACTCACTTTCTGACAGTGTGATATATTACCAAAACCGTTTGCGTGACAGATTAACGAACTATAGTTCTAGGTGTTATAAAAATAATTGACAGGGTTGTCCACCATTTGTTTAAACATTTCTAAAGGGATCAAGGGGGAGATTTTAAACCTGTTTATAATTTCAGACGTATCACAAAAACACGATGAAAAAGAACATTGGAAATGTACACAATTGTCTTAGACAATTGTGTACATTTATCAGATGTACAAACACAATTTTTACTACGTACAAGTGAAGACCATTCGATATGTCCAACAAATTACTGTATTCTAAATAGACTAATAGACCCGTGGACAGATCCACATAGGCAGGATAACAATGGAAAAAAACCGATATTTAAATTTTGATGACGTCAGCGATGATCTGTCCATACACGAAAAAAAAATAAGGAACTTGTTTACACGTTGCCTCTATTGTGTGGAGCTGGAAACTCTGATGAAGAAAATTGATAGGATCATGTGCTTTTGATGAACCGTTAAAGAGATACAAAGGTTTATATATTTTGCTGACGTCAGCAAACTTCTTATAAAGTACCAAAAAAATTCTTTAGAAATACGTGTATACCCGTTGCCCTTATCGTATAGATCTTAAATTGATCGAGAAAATGTATAGGATCATGTACTTTTGACAAACGGTTACGGAAATATTGTGGTTTAAAGGTTTTTTTGATGACGTTATAAACCGTCCATTCCGAAACGGATTCGGGTACCCAGGTTTGGAAAACTTACTTAATTTGGTAAAGTTCTCAAGAGGCAATAGTTTGTTAACCCTATTAACTAAGTTTTGACCCTTGTAGCGTTATGTCCCCACCCCTAAAGATCATAGGCTCCGTAAATAGTTTTCGCACGGTACAATTGAAAACTTGGTGATGTATGATGGAATGTTTGATAAAATTGAATATATTGCTTCATCAAATATCCGCATGTTCATTTATTCACAAATTTAAAATGGAGGCGAAAACGCTGAGGCGGATGCAAATGCATCAAACGTTTTTATCAAAATTGAGTGTCTTTTGTTTCATGAGCTTTTGATCAAAATAACATTGTTTAATGAATTCTCGTTCGATCAAAACATTCAAATTTGTTAATCCTACTTATTCGACAATTCAACAGACACTATAACGAAAGAAACCCTAGTTACCGCTTCTCAAGGCTAATCAGTTTACCGTGAGTTTTTTCCTACAAGATATTCAATGTCGCATCAAGTTCGTCTTGTTAATAAATCTAACCTCTCTAAAAATATTATTTACATTTCTTGTGAAATGTCCCCATCCAGAAATCTGAAAGCATAGTCTAATAAAGTGTGACCAAATACATTTTCTTTTGTTTAACATCGTCCGGCAATTACACTGTAATAAACGAGAAAAACATATACTGCTACGCTTCGCGTCTTGATTTTGGTGTTATCGACCACTAAGAATCAACAATTCTTCCAGTCTCTGTGTGACCTTGGGCGACAAATCAAAGGGCATTCTTGTGCTTTACTTGGCTTTAAACGACTACACCCGATAAAATCGCAGCCATTCGTGCTGTATCGTTTAGTCGGAAACGGAGTAAATGTCCAAGTATGTTTTCTACACGTGTACGAGTCGTGAATAATCGTATCACGTTCAAGATAAGGCCAAAGTAAGTCTTGCAGAAGGATTTCTTCAGGGTCTCTTGCAGGGTCTAACTTTTTATTTACTTGGTGCTTTTGAATAATCTGAAAGATAATTGGAGTCAGTGTTGGACTGTTAGAGTTTCGATAGCATATGGTACCAGAATCTTCAAATCTCTGTGTGACATTAACGCGATCGTACATGCAGTGAAAAGCTTTGTTATAACTACGTAACATCCATTCTTCAACGGCATCATATTCACGTTGCAGTAGTACGTTCTGCAGATTTCGAATACAAACAATATCCACGGTCCTATCTCCGATGGGTATGTACCGCCATTCTTTTCCTCTTTGTTTGGAAACATCTCCCAGGCGAGGAATTTTCCTTGCATCGCAAAACCTCAGGTTCCCGTGCTTTTCTTCCAACCTTTTTAATTGATCGTTAGGTATACAACCGTCATGGTGTATCCTTACTTGCCAATCTCGATAAAGAGAAGAATTTTTGGCTTCATCCGCAACGCTCCCAACCATATTTAACCAGGTTTTATCGGTTGATAATTTACCGAACAGTGAATAAGACAGAACGTTGTTTTTTGTTTCTTTGTTATATTTCTGTGAGCACAAATTAAACGGATACTCCTTCTCTCTAAGGTCAGGCTTAACAAGACGCACTATATCAGGTAACTCGTTGATCAAATCTCTCGAACTGAATTTATCTTTTTGGTTACGATACAGTAGATAGGGAAACGTAAGAAAAGCAGAGCAGATTACCGATAGAGATATAATTTGAATGAAATTCAAGTCCTGACATACAACTCTTACTCCATTTTTTCTTGCAACAAAAGTTTTTACATTAGTCACACCTGTTTTGCTTTTAAACGGATCAGGTTTCATCTTTTAGTCTGTATCACGAGTTTTTCGTATCCTGATGAATTTCCAGGCTAGATGTGATCTGAAAAAGACAAAATTGCTTAATAAGAAACATTTAGTCATACTGGTTTTCGTTACCAAAATGTATTATAAACATTTAAAATAATATATTTAATATAATTTATATTATTTAAATTTAATTTCCAAAAATGGAACAACGAAACTTGTCTACAGCGGGGCCTTGCGGATTCAAAATCTGACCTTTATAAAGAGGTGCGGCTACGTAGTGGCTCTTTCCAAATTTGCTCACATTGTTTTAAGTACCGACTATTTTAACATGAAGCTGCAATCGAACTCGGACAACTATCAAGCTGTGTCATACAACATGATTGCTCATGTCATAATTGATGATGCATGTAAATCGAAGTCGCCAGTCAAATTGAGGACTTTCAAACGAAAAGTTAATTACAAAAATAACAAAGTCCAAGTCATTGAAGTAAACAGAAACAAACAAGTTCTGCCAATTGGTCATGTGACCTTTAAATATAAGCCAATTACCAAGAAGCCTGCTTCAAAACGATCTATCAATCAAGGCTACGGGGTAGGACAGATAAACTGTTTCTATACACGGTTACGTTGATGTGAACAAAACGTATGTTACAACTGTTTACTCCCATAAAAAGGAGAGAGTGTTTCTTAAAGATGTTTCTGCTGTAATTTCGTTATCCCTTTGGGGCGAGTTTGCAAATGTACTGATCAGAAATGTTGGTATGGATGAACTAGTGCTTTCAACCATAAGTAATACCATTGTTGCGATCAAATCAAAAAGAGAAGCAGATCGATCCACTTTATCAGTTATACTCTGTCAGATCATTTCCATGTTAAATTTTTCAATATATACGAAACAGCATAGGTGTGGTACAAGCAATACAACAGTTATGCAACCTTCTGGTAAAACGGTCACAGATTTTTTCAAGTGCAGTGAATGTAATGCATTTTTAAAATTTCCAAAATCTTGCGGTTGTTCGTAGCTACTGTGAAAGTATCTTTCAGTGCCACAAGTGGGGAAATGACCATTTTCACATATGAACTTTAGGAGTATTTTAAGAAGTTTGGAGTAGATATCGATGACGAGGATGCAATCATAGAAAGTCTTTTAAAAAACGAAACGACAAAGATGGTGGTGAATAAAAAAAACATTGTTTTGTTTTGATTATGTTGTTATAGTATATAAACTTGATTGTTATGTTTTTATAGTATATATATATTTGACTAAACTCTTCATATTTACTTGATACAACAAATGTTCTCAAATTTTCCACCAGTCGAGAAGGTTTGTGTTATTTGCATTCCAGGACGATTCTTTTTCACATTAATATTCTGATCACGTGAAGTCTAATAAAAACATATCAGGCCAAGGGAGACCAATAGGCTTGTTGTTTTGCCTAATAAATAAGGGTTTACACCATTAACTATATCGGAACGATGTATTTGCGTTTTGTTCAATAGTTTCTATATGCTGGGAACTATCAATATTTCAACTTCCGAATTTTTTTACCTTCTTACGTCGTAAGGTGGCAATTTCGGAATTCCTGCAGCCATTATGTATTTCACTGGATACGCTTTTATATCTATCGCGCTATATACCGTAGAGGCGTGTGTGCGGAAATTCACGTTTTCAAAAGGAAATTTTCTACTTATTTACTGAACACATGGTAACTACTTTAACATTACGTAATCACACAAAATGGACGTCGATATGTTTTTTTTGGTAAACGAAATTATGTTAATTTATGTTTAAAGACTTCGTACAATAACTACAGAACATTCAAACCGGAGTTATAAATCTTGAAAAAAAATCCGCTGTTATATAGATTGGGCGAGTTGTCCAAAATAGACGCACAAATACGGATCTCTCGGTTTACTTAGATTAGCACGCAGAGATGTCTAAGGCGAATGTCTTTCTTGTTTTGGAAGTAATTGCTTATCATTCTGGTGAGACTAAGAAATGCAATCGTCAACAGGAGATCTCTCCCCTTCGGACTTGATTTATAAATGTGGCTATAAGTCATTAAAGGTCAATCTCGAATTCTGATTATTTTATTACTATGAAATATGGAATTTCTTTTTTTCTACGATATTCAAAACATTTCAAAACAAACAAGAAAGCTTGAAAGTTTTAACAATCATACTATTTCTAAAAATAGCTCAGCACGCTAGTAAAGGTACGTCAATCTAACGTCTCCAGCTTCTAAGGCACGGAAAGCCGAAAAGAAGTTCCCTAGTAAATATTCAACTTATAGTGTACTGTTTTTTGAGCATGTCAAACGAGATCTCTCACAAAAAAAAAGATAAACACAAATTTTGTAGACACGAGTAAACGAATATCACATATTTTTTATGTGAAGACGGAATAGCTTGGTGGGACGGTCGAAGGAGTGTTTTTCCTCCAAGGTGGAAGTACATAAAACTTATTGAGTAGAAACTACCGTAATGCTTCGAATAAACGCCCGCGGCGTTTATTAAATTTTTTGACATTCTTGGGGGGCGTCTATTCGAGGGGGAGTTTAAAAGAGGGGGCGTTTATTACATTTTTTACACTTCGTCTCTTTTGCAGTTTTTAAGGATACCTATAATATATATCTTCACAACAGAAAATAAAAGATATTCATATGTTTTAGAGAATGAACTTCAAAAGCGAAAAACTGAATTTCCAACCTTAAACCTAAGATTTACGAAAAAAGTAAGTAAGTAAGTATACTTTTACTATCGCCTCGAATAAACGCCCCTTATGAGGGAGGGGCGTCTATTCGAGGGGGCGTTTAATAGAAGGGGCGTTTATTCAAAGCATTACGGTAATTGCAAGCTCAACCTTATGAACAACTTTCTGCATATTTTTAACATGAACATTAACTATAAAATAGATCTTTTTTCTGCAACGAAACCAAAGCTTTATAGCATTCCAATAACCATATTGCGTTTTTTGCATAACTTACGATAAATAAATGTCATTTTTTAACTTTCTTTTTTGACAAATATGGTTTTTTTACCAACCACGGTTTTTTGCATCGCCAACACGCCGCCATTTGTTATATTTATACAACCCACAACAGGTCGAAATAGGAAATAGAGTTCTTATAACAAAAAAGACGAAAGTCACATTTATACGAGGGTATTTATGTACGAGGTTATGTGAACGAGGAACTAAAGTGTCCGTGTGCTGCATGGAAGCATATATATAAAAATCACCATAAAAAAGAGAAAAAAAAATCTACAGTGTTTTATATACCTTTGCTGACTTTTTCTTCGAGAAAATTACGACACCATGGAGAAATGTTATTTTGATTATCTGCATTAAAAAAATGTTGTTATGATCAAAATTACATTTAAAAGAGATATTGTTTTTAAAAATGCATTGATTTAAAAGGCTATCATTTTTAATTGCATATTCTTTCAATTACAACAAGGGAATGAATTACCTTTATAAAAGATTCATAATGAAGAATTAAAACGCAGCAGGCACAACCTCGTTCCCAGGGCAAGTTTTCGATTTTAGATATCGGAGAGGGCGCGAAGAAAGGCTGGTTTCACAACGATTTGTGCTGATTTTTAATTTATTTAAATTTTGGTCTATTTGCATACGAATTGGCTGAGAACATCGTACTACAGCATCCTCGTCCCCAGGGTTTGTTGCCTATGTCAAAGCCGCTAGCGTTACTTGACGGCTAAACAAGACCCTGGTACAGGCTGCTTTTTATAACCAGTATATTGGTTACTATAAATAATAAATGAGTTTGTATCGCTGTTACAATTTCTGCAGCTAGTAAAGCAACTTGATCGAGTCCTCGTTCTTCACACGCACATGGCGAAGACGATGTCTTTTGATTGTTTATGTTTTTCAACGTTGACTTTAGAAAGTGTTATTTCAAACCAAGTTATTATTTGTTCGCCCGGAAACTATATTTTATAGTGATGAAATCTTTTAAGAAGCATTATTTATCAACAAAATGTGGTAACGTGTGATCAGATAAAGCTGATTTTGTTGGGATATAGTATATTGGGATGTAGTCTATAGTACCTCTGGGAAAAAGTGTAACTCTTAGATTGTGGCATCTAGCTAGTTATATATTAAATAAGGAAATAAAACCGAAACTAGCTAGCGAAGTATAAAATATGTTTTTAACGTCCTATAAATGTTGGCTGAATATTTTTTTATAAGCAACCCGGTTAATACGACTAGGTGTAAAATTGGGTCAAAAATTAAGCATCTTCCTCAGCAAACTTCAGTCCTTATATATACGCTACGATCCTTTCCCTTTGCGACTTTCCCAGTTGAACTATGACAAAAGTTTTTTTCAGAAGCAATATATACTTCGGTTAAATAGTAATATAATGTGCTTTAGCATGATCAATTCACTACTGTTGAGCATGATCCAAAAGGTCAAAGTCTGGTTCACATTACCCGAACTGTGTTGGTAAAATAATTATAGGTGCTAAAAACAACCACCTAATAAACTTGTGATCAAGAAAGGCCTTGCAATCTAATGTCTGACCCAAGAGGTTAGAGATTAATCTACCTGTTGCGCCCCGCCGAAGGGGCGCACATTTAATGGACCGCGGGTATATAGTGTTTGTGTTGTGTATGGGAGACAAAAAAATTCTACTCTCTACTTCGCGGGGGACTTCTGCTCGATCATCCAACCCAGCTCTGATATAACACAACCTGTATGTTTGGTACCACCAAGACAAAAAAAACACCCATCGAGCAAAACTTTTTTTGTCTCGGTGTCCTTGTTGTCTCTAAAGATTTGAATGCGATAAAAAATGTTAATCGAGATCCTTTTGTTATGTATGCAGCTTTGTAATATGGAGCTTTGTTTGCCTCGTTTAATGTGGTTAAATATCGCTGCAGCCCACGTGAATTTATCTTCAAGAAAAGATTTGTACTATATAAGGGTTGCGGATCCCTATGTATTTACATCGTATTCCATGACAAATATGGAGAGAACTTTTACCTGCTCCAATAGACAGTTTAAGTAAGATCTTTAAAAAAGGTTCCTCGAGCTAAATGCAATCTCGTCCCCAGAGTTTCTTTTTCACTTGATATATGCATGCTGGCGCGGCCCTAGCCACTATTAGATTGCGAAAAAATAAGCCCTGGGAAAAGATATTTACAATATACATTTGTTTTCAGAGCGTATAGCAAACATTTTGCAGCATAGATTATCTTATAGGTTTCTATCATTAAACGCACTTTTCCGTTTCTGGGGTTTTTCTGTTTGTTTAACAAAAAGTCTAGAAAAATCAGAGAAGTAGAATCAAAAAATCCGAATACGCGCTTAGTAAAAAATCTTGAAAACATTTTCATACAAATCAGAAATGAAGGTTAATTGAGCAATGTTATGTGTACCTTAAGGGAATTAATTTTTGCGGGAACTAATTTTCGCGGACACGACCCTTCCTTAAATTTCGCGGAAAAAAAGGGAATTAATTTTCGCGAATCTCTCAGCAAAGGAAATTTCGCGGGAATTAATTTTCGCGGTTGAAAGAGTTTGAAAATTTTCGCGGGAATTTAATTTTCGCGGTTGAAGCTTTTAAAAGAATTTCGCGGATATGTAAAATCAGGGAATACGTCTTTTTCACTTTAAAACTTCTATAAAATAGAACACTGGGAATACGAAGTTTAGGTATACATTTCTAAATAAGGAAATCGAAGAAAATTTATGAATTTTAAAAGGTTTTTTATCTTGGAATCATATGGTTCTTGATCGTTACAAAGAAATCGTTCAAGGATTGTATTGCGAACCGAAAAACCAAATTATTACTGGATGTTTTTGGACAAAAGATGTTGATATTGAAACCGAGATCGTCGAACCAATAGAACCAAAAAGAAAGAAGCAGAAGACTAAAAAGAATACACCATCATCAAATCCGCGGTCAAATCAAGTACCAAAAAATAGAGACATAAGACAGTTATTTTTCAAGCAAAATCAGAAAAACATGGATAAGAAGACAATAGTTATTGATTGATTATTGTATATTTTATACGTAGCATGTATCATTTAAAGATAGTTTGAACATAAAAAACACATTTTGTCTCATATTTTTATGTATTTTTAAAATTTGGCAAAAATTTAAAAAATTAAGGATTTTGATTTTCTTTTACAAATTTCGCGGGAATTTATTTTCGCGGTTGGAAGTTTTCTACGTAATTCGCGGGAACTTATTTTCGCGGATCAGGCCTTCCCAGACTTTTCGCGGGATTTTATTTTCGCGTAAATGGCCAAATTCCGCGAAAACCGCGAAAATTAATTCCCGCGAAAATTAATTCCCTTAAGGTACTCACATAGAGCATTCTGGCTATTGGCCTGCATTGCAGTGTCTTCAAATTTGATGAATCGAACAAAACATCGATGAATCGAACCAAAGCATAACGTAACGGACAACTTTTTTTTTCAGGAGCTTTTTCTTTTTGTACAAACAGTAAAAACAACATCATAATTTTTCACAATTTGAATATTTTATTCTTGAGTTAAATTATAAAGAAACTGGATAAACATACAAAAAGGATGTGTTTAACTTTTACAATAACAAATTTAAAGTTCCTCTACTCCTAACAACAACTGTTGTTGCAGTATAAAAATTTTACGAGGACTATTCTTCCCAAAACAACGGCCAACGTTATATTCCGGTTGCACAATCTGTGAAAAAGATATACAAAGAAAGAAAAAGTAGATTCGGACGATTCGTTTATAGAAAACGTTCACGTCAACACGCTTTATGGGTAAAGAAGATTTTTGATATCTTTACTGTTTATTCGTCACAAAAGTCGAAAGAAAATCGGTAAAAATGTCAATTCATTTATCTAGCTAATCCATACTTATCAGAAATTGCAAAAAGCTGTAGACCAAATTATAAAGCTAGCTAGCTATCTTTCCTGGCTTGTGTCTTAAGTAGAACATTTTAGTTAACGTTGCCTCTGTGCAAAGATTAATCAAACTTTATTTAAACTACTAACCTTATCTGACATTCATTTTGAAATGATGCTATATAATTCCAATCATTTGTTGTACTTTGTAACGTATTGCATGAGCTCTTCTTTTTAACCTAACCTGAGACCAACACAAAAACATTTTCAGTTTGTTTTGTTTTTTCAGTTTTATTCGAATGATATTTTCGAACGAGACAGTGTTCTTAAAAATAGCGGCCTCGTTCCCAGAGCGTAGAGTAAGCAGGGAAAAATTTGGGATAACAGAGACTGAGGGAATTTGACTTATCGAGTGAAAAAAGTGACACTTTCGTCAAAAAGTTTTTAGAAATTTGATTTTCTCCCGCTGTATAGTAGAAAATAGAAATCAATATAGAAAGTGTTGCGGAGCGTGGGACTGAGTCCCCTAGGTTCGCAAGCGAAAAATTTTAGATGCCCCTTTCGGTTGAACCGTATAATGAATCGTATAAAAAACAAAGATCCCACATACTATGGTAATCGATTAAACGGTTTCATTTTGGCCTTGGGGAAACATTGCCTGGGGTTTCCGCATTAGCCGTACAAGAGTGTGTTCCGGACGCAATATTACTTGGACTAGGGACATATTTTATTTAGAACCTAATGTATCAGAAAATACTAAAAAAGGTTAAACGGAACAAGAATGGTGTCCGATATCAGTGTACAGTTTGGGTCAAGTTAAAAAAACTGAAAATAATTCTTTATCGGGAAATTAGATGTCCTGTTCTGGATGCAATATTGCATTGCCGGTGACATATTTTGTTTAGAACCTGATGTATCAGAAAATGCTAAAAAAGGTTAAACGGAACAAGAATGGTGTCCGACATCAGTGTTCAGTTCGGGTCAAGTTACAAAAACGGAAAATATTTCTTTATCGTGAAATTATTTTCTGGTTTAAAAATTATCAGATTTCCCGAACAGGAAATTTTTTCATTTTTCTGAAATTTGTTCTGATTGAACCCAAAAAATGAATTATATATATATATATTTGAAGATTTTCAGTAGGTGTTGATGATTGCATGAGAACCGCTTGTCAGAATTTAAAACACCTCAGTAATAACAAATATATACAAGTATATACATGTTGAAAAAGTTTCCCCGATATATATATTTACATTGCAATGATTCCGTTTCTGTAACTTGAGCCACACTGGTGTATGCTCACTGACAGGGTTAAAAATGTTTATTTCCTGACGTGCGTACAATATAGCTACAATCGTCCACAAAAATATGGCTCCCCACACTCCCCCTCTATGTCATTCAATGTTAAAAAGTGCCCTTTGTGGCTAAGCAGCTTAAATGATTACACGTGACCATACCAACCTCTATATAAACATTAATCATCAGCGGACGAGACCACGTACTATTTGCAAAATATGTGACTATAGCTAGCTATGTTTTTTTGGTGACTTTTCTAAACTTTTTGGTTCTTGGTTTTTGATATATAAAATTGGCAGAGTCAACAAATTTTGTGCACAATTGTAGCTAGAACAAGGTATGTGAGAGTAGAATTATCTCACTCACTGTGTAGTATATATGTAGCTAAAGCTAGCTAGCAAAAGCTAGAAAATCTGTCCGAAAGAATTTTTCTATGCTAGCTAGCTAGCTATTTTGTCAGCACAAATATCTAATTTTATGCTAGCAACATTGATAATTTTATGCTAGCTATATGGCACTGTTTGTTCTCTTTTTTATACTAGCTAGCTAACTCTTCTTAAAGTATAGTTAGCTAGCTATAGCTATATATGCTATCTAAGTTTTAATATTATCCCAGCTAAGTCGGCAGTCTTCTGCTAGCTAGCTTTAGGTGGGCGTAAGGCTAAGAAGGGGTTCATTTACATGCAAAAAATAGTGATATATTAGCTAGCTAAACATACCCTTTCTTCGTTTCTTGAAAATGACCTTCCGTCCATTGCGACCAACAAGCCAATATGGCTATCAACGCAACTTTCGTTTCAAGGGCTATGTATCTGAGGAAATATCATGTGATATTAGTAAGAGTAACCTGTGAATCACGTGGCTAATGCTGTATGCCGACCTGATCTTAACTGAAAACGGCGTGTCTCGATCAACCAGATTTTCACGGAAGAAATGACCATAAAAAAAAGTTGGATAAGTGGGTCAAAAAACGCTCACGTTTTGAAATTTTGATGTATTGGGAGATCAATATAGAAAGTGTTGCGGAGCGTGGGACTGAGTCCCCTAGGTTCGCAAGCGAAAAATTTTAGATGCCCCTTTCGGTTGAATTGTATAACGAATCGTATAAAAAACAAAGTTCCCACGTGCTCCATGGTAATCGATCAAACGGTTTCATCTTTGCCTTGATGAAACATTTCCTGGGGTTTCTGCATTAGCAGTACCGTAGTTTGTTCCGGACACAAAATTGCATTTTTAAACCAAGAAATGAAAGATATATATATATTTGAAGATTTTCAGTACGTGTTGATGATTACACGAGATTCAGAATTTATATAATTGCCTCGGTAATGTAGACGTTAAAAAAGTTTCCTGATATATATATATATATTGAAATAATTTCTGTTTCTGTAACTTGAACCGCACTGGTGTATGATCACCGGCAGGGTTAAAAAAGTTTATTTCCTGGACGTGCGTACAATATATATATATAGCTACAATCGTCCACAAAAATATGGCTGTCCATTCCCCCCTCAATGTTAAGAACTGCCCTTTGTGACTGAGCAACGTAAACAAATATATGTGAGAGATATACCTTTATATAAACATTGATCACGAGTGAGAACGGAACGTACTATCTACAAAATATCTAGCTAGCTATGTTCTTTTGACTTAGCTAAACTTTTTGGTTCTTGGCTTTTGGTAAAAATTGACGGAGATAACAAATTTTGTGGACGATTGTAATTAGATCAAGCTATGTGCTAGGACATTCCTACAGAATAGCATTATCTCACTCACTGTGTAGTATATGTATAGCTAGCTGGCTAGTTTGTTAGAAAATCTGTCCAAAATAATTTTTCTATGCTAGCTATGTAGTTGATTTTATGCTACATTGGTAGTTTTATCTCAGTTAAGTAGTCAAGTAAGTTGGCAGCTTTATGCTAGCTAGCTTTAGGTGGGAGTAAGGATAAGAAGGGGTTCATTATTGCATGTAAAAAAATAGTGAAATAGTAGCTAAACATACCCTTTCTTCGTTTCTTGAAAATGACCTTCCGTTCATTGCGACTAACAAGACCATATGGCTATCAATGCAACTTTCGTTTCGTTTCGAGCGCTATGTATCTGAGGAAAAGTCATGTGATATCAGTAAGGATGACCTATAAGTCACGTGTCTATAATCTATATGCTGCCTTGGTCTCAAATGGAAACGGCACGAAATAAAGCTGTCTCGATTAGCCAGATTTTCACGGTACCTTTTGAAGAAATGACCTTAAAAAAAAGTTGGGTAAGTGGGTCAAAAATGGTCAAAACGCAGACGTTTTCAAAATTTGATGTAGTAGGGGAAAATGCGGAAATTCGTCACGCTCTAATATATTTATGGGAACGAGGAAAATAGCTTCGCTACGCTCCGTGCGCTAGCGCACACTCCGCTTTGCTCCGCAAAAATGTTAGATGCCCCTTTCGGTTGAATCGTAAATAAAACCAAAGTTCCAATGTGCTCCATGGTAATCGATCAAACGGTTTCATCTTCGCCAAAGCGAAAAAGGTTTAATTTGATGAAACATATCCTGGGGCTTCTGCATTAGCAGTACCGCGGTGTGTTCCGGACGCAATATTGCATGGGCCAGTGACATATTTTGTTTAGAACCTGATGTATCAGAAAATGCTAAAAAATGTTAAACTGAGCAAGAATAGTATCCGGCATCAGTGTACAGTTCGGGTCAAGTTACAAAAACAGAAAATATATCTTTATTGGGAAATTATTTCCTGGTTTAGAAATTATGAAATTTCCCGATCAGGAAATTTTTTCATTTTTCTGAAATTTATTCTGATTGAACCCAAAAAATGAATGAGATATATATATATATTTTAAGATTTTCAGTAGATGTTGATGATTGCACGAGAACCACTTGTCAGAATTTATATAAACGCCTCGGTAATAACGAATTTAGACGTTAAAAAAGTTTCCTTATATATATATATATATTGAAATAATTTCCGTTTCTGTAACTTGAGCCGCACTGGTGTATGCTCACCGGCAGAGTTAAAAAAGTTTATTTCCTGGACGTGCGTACAATATATATAGCTACAATCATCCACAAAAATATGGCTGTCCATTCCCCCTCATGTTTAAGAACTGCCCTTTGTGGCTCAGCAAGGTAAACAATTACACGTGACATACCTTTATGAACGTACCATCTGCAAAATATCTAGCTAGCTATGTTCTTTTTTTGCTGACTTTCTAAACTTTTTAGTTCTTGGTTTTTGGTATAAAATTGCCAGCAGAGACAAGAAATTTTGTGGATGATTGTAGCTAGAACAAGCTATTTGAAGGGACATTCCTACAGAGTAGCATTATCTCATTCACTGTGTAGTATATGTATAGCTAGCTGGCCAGCTTGTTAGAAAAATCTTTCCAGAAGAATTTTTCTATGCCTAGCTATGTAGCTGATTTTATGCCAGCTACATAGCTGATTTTATACTAGCTACATTGGTAGTACTATCCCAGCTAAGTAGTTAATTTTATGCTAGCTTTGTAGCTAGTTTTATGCTGGCTGTATATGTAATATGTTTGCTCTATTTTTTGCCAGCTAGCTAAAAGTCTTAACAAAAATTAGCTAGCTATTTAAGTTCTATTATTATTCCAGCTCAGTCGGTAATTTTATGCTAGCTAGCCTTAGGTGTGAGTGAGAATAAGAATGTGTTCATTACATGTAAAAAATAGTGATATATTAGCTACATATATACATACTCTTTCTCCTTTTCACCACGTAGAGAAGTCAAATCACAACAAATCGTCGCTTGGCGGCCATTTTTTATTCTAGTTATTTTAGTTTGCTCCAAACTTCGTACCCGGACCTTTTGCCTTTGTTATTCAACTGTGCTCAGAGGAAGTGACCGTGGTTACGCTTGAGTGTCTTGTGCCCCAAACGCCTATCGGGTTGGTCCAACTCAAAATTTCACCTATATGTAAGGGAAATGGCGGAAATTTTTCATACGCCCGCACTATTGACATCAGAAAATGGGCTTCGCTGCGCTTAGCTCGCTTACGCTCGCTTCGCTTAGCTCCGCAAAAATCACGGAAATACGTCACGCTCTAATATATTTATGGGAACGAGGAAAATAGCTCCGCTGCGCTCCGCAAAAAATAATACGCGCTTAGATGCCAGTTTTATTTTGGAGAACAAGTTTTCGTGACAATAGGATAAAAAATACCGTAACAACTTCGATTCCAGGCTATTTTAATATGCGCCTTGTAAATACCGTTAAATTAAAAACCTTGTAAAAACCGTTAATACGGTATTTACCTTGTAAATACAGCTTTTTGTAAATCTAAGTATGAATATTTCAGCAAGATCTTGGCTAAGCAAGCCAGTTCTGGTTACTAGACTAGATCACCTCCTTGTACACTTCCCTTAAAATCACTTTTTGAGGGTCAAATATATAACCTTATTTTACATGAACGTCTACATTTTCTGTTACAGAGGCTTTTTATATTCTGACAAGCTGTTCTCGTGCAATCGTCACATGTATTGAAAATCTTCAAATATATATATCCATTTTTCTTATCTATAATTTCCCAATATGTATACAAATAATGTCGCGATAATTTCTGTTTTATTAACTTGACCTGAACTTTTACACCAATGCGGGATATCAAGCTTAAGTCCAGCTCTAGCTAGGTACCAACCCAGTGGGCACACGACGTCTTTTCAACGTTGATTGGACGTTGAATTCTGGTCGCGACGTCGCAACCAAAAATTCAACGTCTAATCAACGTTGGGTCTGCAACGTCGATGCAACCGACGTAAATTCAACGTCTTTTCAACGTTGCCCTCCGACATGAATACAACGTCGCATCATCGACGTCTTTTCAACGTCGTTTCCAGAACGTTGTTTCAACGGACGTGATATCAACGTTGATACAACGTCGAAAAAAAGACGTTGTTTCAACGACCGTAAAACCGACGTTTATTCAACGTCGCACTGCAACGTTGATTCAACCGACGTTTATTCAACGTTGCACCCGCAACGTTGATTCAACCGACGTCTTATCGACGTTTATTCAACGTCACACCCGCAACGTTGATTCAACCGACGTCTATTCAACGTCGCACCCGCAACGTTGATTCACCCGACGTCTTATCAACGTTTATTCAACGTTGCACCAAATTAACTTTTTACCGAGAATCTGTTTCGTTCAAATCTCATTTGTTTTAGTTCGTCTCACACTGGCCTGCAAAATTATATCTCAAACAGACGTTCATAGAAGTGTTCCAAACTGTCCAAAAAAATAACGAAGCGTACTCGGTGTTTGTTAAGGATCGTCATAAACTAGGAATAAACAACGCACGTTTTACTTAATTTTTTTTGTAATTTGTCAGCGATTGGATATATTAATGCCGACGTTATGTTGTTTTTCATATATATCGCTAATTTTACTGCAGTTTTACTACTTCAAAATATTACCATTTGTTTGCAACTTTACAGGCGCATCTATGTACTTTTTTACATAAGAGCCGAATGTGCATTCGTACACAAAACATTCAATGGATTTTTTTTTAACAGAGCGTACCAAACGTTCGATTTTTTTTTTGTAATATTTATCAGGGGGTTTTTTGTCTTCGTATTTTGAGAGAAACAAATATTTCAACTTGTATTATGGATGTGAGACATTTAAAATACAATCCATTTTGTCAAATTATAATTTATAATACAATAATAACTGTTTATTTACTTCGCTTTCACATATTTAAATTAATGCATGCCTGGCATATGCAAGCATACTTTTACTAATCTGTTTGAAAACATATCTTTTGATTCAATAACCATTTAAAATTTTTGCTATTTTTCTTTCATGTGCACCAGTTATGCTTGACACATACAGGTGGTTGGAGCATGCTGACAGGCTGCCTTATAAGAGGGCGTGCCTGGCATATGCAAGCATACTTATAGCAATCTATTTTAAGATATAACTTTTGATTCAATAACCATTTAAAATTTTTGCTATTTTTCTTTCATGTGCACCAGTTATGCTTGACACATACAGGTGGTTGGAGCATGCTAACAGGCTGCCTTATAAGAGGGCGTGCCTGGTACATGCAAGCATACTTATAGCAATCTATTTGAAGATATAACTTTTGATTCAATAACCATTTAAAATTTTTGCTATTTTTCTTTCATGTGCACCAGTTTTGCTTGACACATACAGGTGGTTGGAGCATGCTAACAGGCTGCCTTATAAGAGGGCGTACCTGGCATATGCAAGCATTTATAGCAATTTATTTGAAAACATTGTGACAAAAAAGTATATATAGCTGAAACTAAATATCAAGTATTTAGTAATTCTTAATTATAAATCATCATATTTAAAAAGCTGCATGTTTTGTTCCAAAGCCCATGTAAATTCTTCTAATTTGTTTTGACTTAAAAATTCCAACTTTTCATGAAAAAGGCATATTCACTAAAATTTATTCCCGCGAAATATCTGAACTCGATCGATTCGCAAAAAATTGTGACATTTAGTCGACGTTCAGGGGAAAAAATACACATTAATCTGAGGAAATCTATTTGTCCAGCTGTACTGTAAACTACCTCCATCAATATGTGATAAGAATTTTGTTACGTTGTAGAAACTGTTATCAAACATCACAAGAATGCAACAGAAGGAGAAGTTTGTGTGTGTACGGCATCAATCCTTAAATATGCACCTGATAGATGTGGAGGAACTGGAAGAACTAATGCCGAAGAAAATTAATCCGATTAATTTTTAAATAATTTATCACCTCGGTGTTTAGTAATAGTTTTCTAGTAATAAATAATCGCCAACTTGTCAACAACAACTTTTATATCAGAGAGGATTATAAATTTTTCAAGCGCCGTAATAAATTCTTCTAGGTTATATTAATTTTGATTGGGTGGCAGAAAATTAGAATGGCAAAATGTTAAAGTGATTTTAGCTCAACAATTTTTAGTGTTTCTACTAGAGATCGGACTTGTGACTAGTAAAAGTATGGAATATGCATGAGTGGGTGCTTTTTTTAAGGAAATACAGTGCTATATATAATATTCATTATATTTTTATTGTAATTTTCAACCTCGATTCCTGGACTTCTTGCACCTGGTGAGGATGGTGGCTTTTCACACTTTTTATAAAGTATAGCATCATTCTTAACAAACACCCTTGTATTCAACTCTGACTTCATTAAGAAAACATACTTTTTCTCTAACCAATGCTTGATTAAAGACTTCGGTGCAACAGTTTTGCTTGACACTTTAGGTGATTTGAGCATACAACAGGCTGCCTTATCAGGAGGCGTGCCTGGCACATGAAATCGCAGCTATAAATTTGCAAATACTGCACTGTTTAACAACCTCGTCATTGCTGCGTTACATTTTTTGCATTCAGTTGGAACGCTGGAGATTCGCACATGGTACCAGTTGTGAATACTTGAAATATCGTTTTTATATTTTGTATTATAAAACTCCGTTAAGTTTCATTTAGGGAGTTTTCAGCGGAGAAGTTGTATATACAGCCGATGTTTATAATAAAAAAATGACTTATCGTAGAAATGATTTTATTTCTTTTTCGCAATAACCATGTACAAATAACGTAACACAAATATAAGCGTCGGAATCATGCTAGGGAATAGATACATGGACATGTAAACTATGGACATATAAAACTGAAGCCACAATGGCGATTATGATTTGATTCGGTCAAGTTTGTCTGTTTCTTAAGCGTTGAAAAGACGCTGAATAATGGTTGCGAGAGCATTTCCAAACAACGCAGAAACGACGTTGATTAGACGTTGTTAGACGTTTTTTCAACGTTGAAAAGACGTTGCGAGAAGTTATTTCAATGTTTAAAAGACGTAGCGAGACGTTGTTTCAACGTTGAAGAGACGTTGCAGGACGTTGTTTCAACGTAGCTTGCGACGTTGAAAAGACGTTGATTTTACGTTGCAAATGAAAGTTTTTTTGACGTCTTTTCCCGACGTCTATTCAACGTCGGAAAAAGGCGTTGAATAGACGTCGGAAAAAGACGTCAAAAAAACTTTCATTTGCAACGTAAAATCAACGTCTTTTCAACGTCGCAAGCAACGTCTTTTCAACGTTGAAGTGCCCACTGGGAAGCTAGCCTAATTAATTACTATTGTTTTGAAGTTTCTGTTCAGTTGGGAACAGAAACCTCAAAACAAAACAAATCAAAATAGCTTAAAATAGCCTGGAATTAAAATAGCCTGGAATCGAAGTTGTTACGGTATTTTTTATCCTATTGTCACGAAAACTTGTTCTCCAAAATAAAACTGCTGTCTGATTAGCTGGACAGGGTAACAACGAGCTGTTTCCGTTGTTTTTATTTAAACGGAAGGTGCGATAAAGCTTTTTTTGAAAATGTATTACACCTATCCGATTTCACGATTAATTTTTGATCTTGCACAGGAACTTGTCCCATAAAATGTTACAGGATTTTTCTTGCTTTAACAGGGTAAAAAGAGGTTATAAGCTGTGTTTTTATTTTTAAATGTTACAAAAACTTTTTCACAAAATAAAATTGCTGAGTGATTGTTTTAGCTGTGCAGGGTAACAACAGGTTGTTTACTGTCTTTTTATTCGAATCGAAGTTAGAATAGTTTTTGAAAAGGGTATTATGCCAAAACGTATGTGTGAGGTGACACAGTATACCTGTACTAATCACTCGGCCCAGTGTTAATGACAAGCTATTACCTTGTTTCTATTTAACAGAAGTTGCGCTAAAGTTTTTTTTGAAAGGGTTCGTTTACCTATACTAATAGATCACCGCAGATTAAAGTACATATATATTTTAAATTTCACCGGGAACATTATGTGAAAAATAAAAAAGGTTTGCTGACTGTTTTTGCTATGACATGGCACAATATGTAAATTGTGTTTTATTCCAGCTTAAGTTGAAGGAAAGATATTTTCTGAAATATATATTACACCCGAAACACCTTAAATGCTGTGTGTGTTTCACTGGATTTACGATGCATACCTGTACTAAAGTGCTCCACCGGAATGTGTGGTACAGTTTACAATTTGTATTAATTGTTCCACCAAGCGTTTTACGCCAGGTAACACAGTTACTTGTGGCTTAACCAGCATTTCTCAAAAGGTTAATTAACTAGGTAATATTCACCTGTAAAGTTTTGTATATACATATGTTTATGCCCTGCTGGTCTAATGGCTATGACACTCATGCAAATGAGAGATCCCAGGTTCAAATCCTGGACAGGGCTAGGAAAAACATAATTATCTTGCACCTACAACAACCAGGTATTCATAAGTATATGATATTAGCTATATTGAGTATAATAGGTAATCTTTGAGTCATAGAGAGGGAGTACATTCATCACTTTCATTTATAGAGCCCAAAAATGCTTTGTGTTTGTAATAGATCTATCACTTTATGGTAAAAAGTTTTGTGTTGATAAACCTGGTAGACAAGAAACCAAAAAGGCGTTTTTTCCTAAAAAAATTCGCCTTTCTCGTGGACTTTTTAATGTTGTTGTCATAAGTTGACTTTTAATCTCAGATTTATCAAAAAATGATAGTTTTTTAGCGTTATGACCGATTGTTTAAATACTTGTATTGGCACATAATTCTGATTCACTGTATATTGATTGACCTGATATAATATTGAGACCTTTTTTGAGCTATTGAATTTGAAATATTTGCACCTCAATCTATACTCCTGGACTAATATGATACATATCTTAAATATATTGAGTATACGTACTCTTTGAGTTGTAGGGGGGAGATTTTCTATAGGTGCCTACTCCTACCTTGTTGTTCCCTTACCAGCACTTACCGTGCCTTTGCCTACCCTTCCTATGCCTTTTTTTGTGCCTGCCTACTATGCCCTTGCCTGTGCCTTCCATGCCTTGCCTACCCCTGCCTTGCCGATTCCTCTTCCTACTTCCTTCCTTGCCTTTGCCGTGCCCTTTCCTTGCCGTGCTTAAAGCCTTTGCCTTGGAAACCTCTCCGCAACACTTTCTATATTGATAAACATTTAGACAAGCACAATGCATTTATTTTTCTGTGTTTTTTTATCTCATTTTATCTAACAGACCCCCAACAGCGAAAACTTCCTGAAAGAAAGAGACATAAAATATACTGAATATATGAAAAATATATGATTACGGATGGAGAGATAATGTCCACAATTAGAGAGGCTCGTGTGCACAGCGACGATCGTAGACATTTATTGTCTCCAGGAAAACAAATCAAATATTTCTCTACGTATTGTAGAAATTTAATTGAAGTCTTTTCTGCGAAAAGCATTCAGCTACTAATCGCTTATTAGCCATAATTTAATGTTCTTATGATCAACTTAGCATAACACATTATGTTACGAACAGCTTTTAAGTATCTTCAACAGAAAAAGAAATATGGCCGTCACTTACACGATTGACGATGCAGTAGACAAGTTTGGTTATGGAAAGTTTAATATGAAACTTACTCTACTGCTTTTCGTTATGTATATGATGGATGGTATTGAGCTCACTTTGGCTGCATTGGTGTCTCCGCGACTAAAGTGTTTATGGGGTTTGACATCAACTGAAACAGCGTTGCTTTCTTCAGCTGTATTTGGAGGGATGGTATGTGGTGGGCTTTACTGGGGTGAGCTGGCCGATAAAATAGGACGAAAGTTGCCTATGGTTTTTTGTGCAGCAATGGTTGGGTACTTCGGATTTCTTTCTGGCGTTGCATTTAATATATGGTCGCTTTTTGTTATGCGTGCATTTGTCGGCTTTTTTATGGTTTGTATTCCACCAAGCGTTGTAGTGTATTCTGTGGAGTTTATTCCAATGAAATACAGAGGCAGTGTAACGTTCGGATTAAATTTTAGCTACAGCTTTGGCGCAATGTTTGCATCGGGTTTAGCATATCTCGTGATGAATAGTCTAGGTTGGCGTTGGTACATCATTTTGTGTACTGCGCCGGCAATTATACTGTTAATATTTTCACCATGGTTGCCTGAATCAATCAGGTATTTATACATAACTGATCGATATAATGATCTCGTCGCATTGTTACATAGGATGTCAAAGGAAAATAAAGAAAATCTCCCCAAAGGTGAAGTCGTAAACATGAAAGTTATAAGGGAACGAGGACAAATACTGGAATTGTTTGCTCCACATTTTATCGTACGCTCGTTGATTTCGTTTTTAATCACAAATATATCAGCGATGGGTTACTTTGGTACCGTATTCTTAGGTTCCCAAATTATACAATCTGGTAAACTTGATTGCCCAATTGGAAACAACACTAATCGGCGGACATCTAGGTGTTATGAACTAACTAATTATGACTATATGTGGTACGTACTATTCGCAGTAGGAGATACTGCTGGTGTATTTGTCGTGCTCTTATTTGTGCACCGAATATCTAGAAAATTTTTGCTGTGTGTGATATTCGCCTTAGGTGCAGGATGTTTTCCATTGCTATACCTCTGTATATCGACAGCAATGAACATATTTGTCATGTTTCTAGTGCGTGGACTGCTAAATCAAACAGTGCAGCTCGCACTCTTGTTTGTAGCCGAGCTTTATCCTACAAGAATACGAGGGACAGCCGTTGGGTTCTTCTTTGGAACGTCTCGGCTTGGTGTGATTGCATCGACGTTTTTATCTGAAGTTCTTTTTGAGTATTCATACCTTTTAATGACAGTTGTTTATTGTGGCTTGCTTTTATTGACGGCTTTGGTGGTCTCTTGTTTACCTGGTGATACAAGAAAAACGAAACTGTCGGATAAATAAAGTGTAGCTTAGAAGTAGAAGGTCAGCGAACTACAACATCTATAATTAATTTCACGTCAAACACATGTGGGACACACGATGACCAAAATACTTTCGATGCGGATTATCACCGTTGCCAATTCTAATAAATTTAAATAATTTGATGAGATGATCATGTGCGAATATGAATGGCTAAGCGAATTGTTGATACTGGCACTTTCGGTTGCGTTCTATTTATTTTGATTTTGATTTTTTTTTACTTTTGCAGCGTTGTTTTGGTTTTTGTCCCCTTGAGCCCGTCTATGACATTCATCAGCATTTATTCTTCCGAGATATTGTTCGCCAATGTTTTTATTTCATAGTTTTTATTTCATAGTTTTTATTAAAATATGTGCTTTGATTTTACACCTACTGCGCCGGTTCGGGGTTTTTCGAACATTTTATGACCCCCTACCCCTTAATATAACTTTTGATAGGCTTGTCCAAATTGAATAAACTTGGCACACTTATAGTGATGAAAGAAACCAAAAGGTTGCAATAGATTCTTGCTTTGGACTTTTTCTATGACATCAAACTGTACATAACGTAAATGAAAGTTGTAAATGACACAGTAATTTAACAATTTTAACACATGAACCCTAATCGCTTGAACGAACTAGTTAGCATCATTCGGTATTTTATAAACAGCATATTGCTAAATTAGATTTAGATAGATAAAGAAAGGGCTATACCGCGAACTGCTAGGTCGAGCCTTCAGGCTTGGCCGATGTCAGGAGTGAGTGGTACGGTCTGGAAGTACTGCGTATTTTTTTCTTGTAAAGAACAAGGGTTTATCGCAATTAGTATGGTGTTTTTCCTGTATTTATAATTACCTTAACTGCAAAAACCACCTTGACAGAGCAATACACTATGCACTTTTAGTCAACTTGAATTTGTAAACAATATTTAAAAGCAATTCTCTTAAATTTAAACAAGACTCATTTTAACAACAAGACTCATTTTAACAAGATAGACTTGGCAGTTGGTGTAAACTAGTCATTTGAACAATGTTCGTCCAACTTTAAAATAAATGAAATGAAATAAATAAATAAATGATCAATGGTAATGGACCCAGAAGAAAACCACGACCCCGCGAAAAAAATAATGAATGATTTATTTGACATCGTTTTGAGGATTTTTTTTACAATGTTTTCAAGGATAATGTAGCTAAGCTGTAAAATTCACTCAATCGAAGGCATTGGGCTGATTCTCTACAGGGTTGAAGCACCATTGCAAATATGTGTAGTGTGGGCATTTCCCTGTATTTTTCTCCGTTACCCAGCCAGAAAAGTTGTTGGATGTTGCATCCAAAAAAAGACGCAGAAAAGTTGTAAAAATGATAGTCAGATTTTTTTTTTGGGGGGGAGGAGGGATGGTTTGGGTTGTACCTAAAGGTTGTTAATAATAACATTCCCTAATTGTTTCTCGCTGAATCCCCTAATTGTTGCCTAATTTTTGCGAGCAGGTTCAAGGTCTACATTACTTTACAGAACACAGTGACGTGATTTATTAGGACATGAAACGACCAACCTCGATCCCAGGGCCTGTAGTGTTTTTTGATATGAGGATAAAAACGCTACAGGCCCTGGGTTCGAGGTTGATGAAACGACACGAAGTTTTAGTTAAAGAAGACAGCAATCTGAGATAGGATAAATAAAAGCAAAAAAGAAAAGAAAAAAGAAGAAATAGGAAACAAGAAGCGCTGCGTGCTGCAAAAATCGCGTTTAAAGAAGATACTACAAAATCTTTGAAAAACATTCAAGAAAGCTTAGCAGTGGGATGCTGAATATCTACCAATGACCTATCGTCAATGTAGATTCACTTCTCTATAATAATAGTCGTCGTCTGCCTGTTTATCTGTCTATTACGGAAACACGAATTGCGATATAGAAAGGACGAGCGACCACGTGGATTTTTCCACGGGTTGACGACTAGTATAGATTATAGAAGAACAAACAACGGAGTTTTTATATTTATTTGTTAAACATCTGCATGCCGAATTTTTTTAGGTTCCATACCTATGAGAAGCTTAGTTTCGGGCTATTTCTCAAATTTCTATGATACCCTTAAAATCGGGAAAATATAATAACTTTCGTTAGGATTATCCTTAGAACTTGAAACTCACAACTCAACATTATTTTACCAAGGGGAAATATTCTGTAAATTTTGGGCCCCACCCTCATCCCCAGGGCTTTTTTGACTTCTTGATATGAAAGATGACGTCGAAAAATACCATGGTATCGTTGACCGGATTTTGAAATATGATTGGCTTTCACATTTTCGCATAATTATGATGATTTTTTTTCCTTAGTCAGCACTTTTTTTAGGTTAATAATGATGGTGCATGAAGCCGTAATCAATCAGTTTTGTAAACAAAACTTTATAAAGCCAGCAAAATTTATGAAAAACGTTTTGGTGTTACTTTGTTAGATTTATTAAAACATAACTGACTCAGTCTTGGTTCTAGTAGTAGTAGTAGTAGTGTGTATTTTTTTCGTCAAACAGAGTTACAAGTTCGTTTATATATACAAGTTCGTATCGTTTAAAAGTAAATAGAAAATATATACATACATCAGCTAGTAAAATAAAGATCTTAAACCATACGAAAAAATTTAAAAGACTGACTGGAGCTTGCAGAAAGCAATTTTGCCTTATCACCAAGCCCCACCATAAGTTTCGTTAGAGTAAAGAGTTATTATTCCTTGTTGATGTTTAAAAGAAAGTAACTTTGTACATTAAGAAAGAATAGTAGACTGCTGAAATAATAAAAGAACAGTCCTGTCTTTTTTTTAGCAAGTGTTTTTGTAGCTAGCTAAGCTAGCTAAAACAAGGTTGTTAGTATGCTTAGCATAGTAGGTGATGAAAAACCTTCTGCAGACGTGCTGATAACAGTATTCATGCAGAGGCAGGCAAAATCAACCCACTCCACCAACAAGCTCAAAAAGACGCTGTATGTTAAAAAATTGTCACATTTGAAGTGAAATTTGGCGATTTTTTTATTGACAGAGTAGCTTTCTGTGATATAAGAAAATAGGAAACTGGGTTGCACCAATCAAGCATGACACATATTTTTATTTAGACTCTATCTGACAATTTAAATCATGAGAATTGCTCATTATGTTTTTTTCGTATCTTTGTCAAAATTGATATACTGTCAAAAATCGTTTATCCGTGTCCCTGAAAACGGCTAAATTCAAAAACATAGGAACTATGATAATAGTGGAAATATTTTTTGACTAAAATTATAAAACCAACCTAAAAACATGTTATACTGTAGCAAGATTCAAGTCTTTATTTCAATTTTATTTTCAGCAAAGAGTATGGTTTCGAACAAGAAGTATTCTTTTAGCCCACTTCACTGGGCACCTTAACAGCTATTTTTCCACTTTAAGAACATTTTTCCATGGAACAAAATGGACATGAACAGAACAGAAAGTTTTCTACTTCTATATAAATTCTATTTCATAATATTGCACATTTTTATACAGAAAGTAAACACACTTTGCGCAATTCTCACAAAATGAAATAACCTGATTGGCTAAATAATTCTCTACTTGTCTTTTTCGTACACAACGCAAAGAAAAAGTTGAAGTCGATTCTACTTTGCTCAGAACAGAATAGACAAGAACATTTTCTGTCCATGTGATGTAAACATTTTAAGTATGCATACTCAGAAATTTTTCTGTTCCTTTCCATTCTATTCCACAGCAAATTTTCTTGAAGTGAAGAATATCCTTTATCTTTCAGTACACAGGCCCGGCGGAGCAAATTTGAAAGTGGAGGGGCTAAATTATTCAAGTATTAAAGGAGGCCCGACCATGGTTGGGGCCGACGGGCTAAGATTTTTTTTTAAATTTCGGCCCCCTAGATTGGCTAAAACATACCTCAAATTCCGAAATATTGCGCTCCAAAGCCTTCACAAAATGCAGGAGATTATATATAGAAATATAGAAACGCCATATTTTATGTAAGATATATTTGCAAAATATCGAAGCAAAATAAAGACAATGCAGAGAAAGGCTATAGTATATGACAACTACCAGTCCTCCTTTGTAAGTTTTCCAAATACTCACTTTCTGTTGTCGTCCGATTGAATAAATTCGTTAGCAATTTTGATCAGGTCTAGTTTGTCAGTCCTATCTTTTTGGAAATTGAGAATCGAGATGGAGTTTTAACAAGCTGGAAGCATTGTTGATCTCACTCAGAGCATATGTATGTATTGATCAATTAATAATTGATTAAAACACATGATAACCTTATAAAAAAAACATCACTTCTTGGCAAAAAAGTGGGGGGGGCTTTAGCACCCCCAGCCCCTCCGGCTCTGCCGGGCCTGGTGCATGTACTCATACTTCTTTTCAGATTAAGGAGGTATTTTAAACAAGCTAAAAATATAGTTCTAGTAAAAATTCAAAAGTATTTTGAAATTTAGTTCTCGCACTAAATAATTCTTCAAAATATCCCTTAATGGTTCTGCTGTTTTACATAACAGAATGTGTAAGGCAAGATTTTATTATATCTGAAGCTGTCTACATATATCCAGAAATTAGTCTTCCCTTCTCTTCACTTCCTTGTTTTTTTCATAGGATTCAAAACGCCACAAAAATAAAAACTTTTTCCATAAACTGGATTTGAAATCTAACAATAAACTATCTAAGTTCAGCAAAAATAATCTTTATTCAGGAAAGCTAGCTAAACTATATTAAAGTATTATGTAACCTAACCCTGGGGTCGAGGGTGTTTTGGGCCCGTGTAGTCCAATTTCCCAATTTTTTAGAATGTTACCCGAAAATCAGGAAAATTGGATTTCGAGCACTTTTTTAGCGTTTTTTCATGCGAACTATGTAAAAACCGGAGAATATATTGAATAACTTTTATTTGGTTGTTACAAACTTTAAGCAGAATGTTAAAAGTCCTTCTAGAACTAAAGTAATTAAATTTTAAGCAGATAGTTGTATTTCGGACGAATTTCAAGCTTTCAATGACGTCACAGAAAAAGTGTTATTTTTTTCCTTCATGACGTAGTATAAGTGTATCAAGTTTGTTTCAATTTGAAAAAGACTATCACAATTTTTAGAGGGGCTCTCCCAAATAAGGTTAAGAATTTCTCAATCTACCATCGCCGACAGCCGAGTGGTCGCAGATCACACATTGCTGGCCATCCGAAAAATAGTTCTATTCAGTAAACAGTTATTGGTTTAAACGCACTCAGTAAATATAGGAAGCGTTACGAAAGTCCTTGTTGCGTTGGAGCCTACGCAAGATTTTTGTCAGCATTCTGCCAATCCCGTAAACAGAGCTTCTTGTTCGCTTTTTGATATGTATGTTGGCGCGAATAAAAAACTGAAGGAATAAGATTGAGTCGTTCGCATGGCTGCTTACCTGTTTGAGTTTGCTTAAGTTGGTGACACTACGAACTACGCAGAGGTATTATGATTGTGACTAGTGTTGTAACGCGACAACAAGGATGGACAGAAACATCTATGATGGAGAGTTGTACATATGTGGCGCCGTAGATTAGTGGTTATAGCTCTCGTACTCTGTGCGGGAGACCGGGGTTCGATTTCTCTTGACGGCGATTCAACATGGGCGAGTGAATGTTGTCATAGCCGCGGGTTAACCCAAGCCATGTGAGGGAAATTGGGGAGATGGCACACTGTGTGGGCCGTTGGATGTTGCCGCGAGTTGTCTAGTAGAGCGCGGGTCCTAATTGGGTCTGCGTAGCTCAAAATGAGCATTAAATACTCTAGGACTCTCCATCTAAGCCATGGCCCCTCCTGGAAATAATAGACAGGGTATATCCCTCGATATTTGTGAGGCTAGCCATGTAAAATATGCACATCTATCTATCTATAAAAGGGTCATGAGTTGAAGAGAGTCAGTTGTTGTATCTCTTTAATAATAGCCGTCGTCAGTCTGTCTGTGTGTCCGCGAAAGCCGCGTCCTGTTACGGAAACACGAAATGCGATATATAAAGGACGGGCGACTCAGTGGATTTTTCCACGGGTTAACGACTAGTCTCTATAATAATAGCCGTATTTTGTCTGTTCAAAAGGGTTACCGATATTCCTTTGATCTTTCCGCGAGTTTATAGGAACCAGGGGGTTGTTTAATCGGAAATCTTATTATTGATTAAAACAAATTCCAGAAATTAAATTTATTTTTTTAAATAATTTAATTACTTTAATTGATTAACTTTAATTAAATAATAAGTTAAGTGAACAAAATGAATGCATTATTTTAATACACCATATTTAATAATAATTACCCCCGTAATCTCAATCGCCGATTCCGCTCAGGAGCCACAGAAAACAAATAGGACAGATTTACTGACAGTTTAACTGGCTTTGTTTTGACCGCTCGCACGTATATACCAATCAAAACGCCTGATTCTTTAAAAAACCAATCCAAGACATTCGCGGCCTGGACATGCCAACGAAGAAACATGACGACGAAGGCCATTTTGGTTTTGAAAGTGGTCGTGGTCAGTAGTGTTAGGTTTGTTGATCTGTTTGACCTTTTTGTGTTCTAAAAGCGTTTTACTTTGGAAATATTTGTTTTCTGTATGTTTTTACATGCTAAGATAAATATATTGTCACGTTTTTAGTCACGTACAGATCTTAAACGCACCAGTTTTAGGATTTTTGGCTAGGAACGAAGATTTTGAAGGCTAGCTAGCTAGAGCCTTCCTTATTACTAATCTGTATGGTATAAGAGCTTTTTATCCTACCCAACATTTATTTTTATGTTGATACTGTAGCCATTTAGCTAGCTCCTATCTTTGGCTAAAAAGTGAGAGTATAATTGTTATGCTAAATGCAGTTAGCTAGAGGTAGCTACATCTTTTATTATTTCCCTGAAAACTTTTTCTGCAAATAAAATGGCTGAGCAATTGTTTTAGCTGGACGGGTAACGACAGGCTCTTCCCTGTGTTTTTATTTAAACCGAAGTTGCAATGATTTCCTGGAAAATTTTCTGGAAATGATTTTCTGGAGTTTTTCTGGAAAAGGGTATTATGCCTGTTCAACTATGTTTAACTGTACTAAGCGGTTAGCCCAGTGTTAAAAACAGACTGTTTTTTGTAAAAGGCTGTTACGCCTATGGGCATGTGCAACACGGTTTACCTGTACTAAGGTCAGCCCACTTTGACAATTAATTTTTAAACTTACTTTCTCGGGAATCACGCCTGTACGGATATGCAACACTGTTTCCCTGGACTAACCGCTCAGCCCTGTGTCTGCGAGAAATTTTTTTCAAAAGGGTATTATCCCTACTATACGCTGTGCAACACAGTTTAACTGTAGTAAGCGCTCAGCCCGGTGTCACAATTAATTTCTTAACTTTCACAAAAACTTATTCCGCAAAATAAAATAATATTGACCGATTGTTTTTGCTATGACAGGGTAACAACGGTTTGTAAACTCTATTTTCATTTCAGCTATCGTTGCGGGAAATTTATTTCTTGAAAAATACGTTACAGTCGCAACACTATAATGGTGTATGCGCTTCACTTGATTTACGACATACTGTATACCTGTACTAAAGCGCTCCACCTGATCGTGTTATACAGTTTACGGCTCTTATTAAGCGCTCAACAGAGTGTTCAACGCCGGGCCACAACTTGACTTGTGGCTTACCCCGGCGTTTCGACGCCGGGTTTCCCGGCTAGTCTATATTATAATACCCGTATACGTCTGTCTGTCACGCAAAATGGTACCGCAAGTAGCGAGACGCACGCAATGCGATATAAAAAGAACGGGCGAACCCGTGGATTTTTCCACGGGCTACCGAATATGATATACAAATGTGTTAATTTTAAATCTCGGAGCAGGAAAAACTGAAGCAATATTATTTGGTTCGAAAAATAACCTCTCTAAACAAAACAGCTCATTAAACATAACTTATGGCTACCAAACTGCGAGGGTAACATCCACGTATAAATATCTTGGTGTACTTATCGAACCATCATTGAATTTGAGCAGCAGCTTTGATTTAACGTATCAAAAAGCTTCCGGTAGATTACGTTTACTATATCGTATTCGACCGCTGACTACAGAAAAAGCTGCATTGGCAATTTTTCAAACAATGATTCAACCAGTATTAACATATTGCGGATTTGTTCACCTTAAGAAATCTCAGACACAACTACTCAAACTCCAATCTTTACATAGACGAGCAACTTCAATTATTGGAAATCAATTCTTGACACCACCTGATACTGTCAATGTGATAAAAATGCGAGCTTGTAATTTCATTCGCCGTTGCTTGGACAACGATGTGTGTGAAAATTTTAAAAATAATTTCGCAAAAACAAACCACACAAGAAAAACACGTAACAACAGAAATAGCTTGAAATTACCTAATCTTCGTTTGGAATATGCTCGTGGAGCTTTCTGTTACACTGGAGCACATATTTACACTCCCGTTGGACATTAGAAAATGTGAATCATACAATATTTTTAAGTCGCAACTGAGAGAATATTATCTGCGTATTATTTGTTTTTGTTTTTCGTCTTGATCAACTCAGTTTTTCTAGTGTGGTATTTTGATTTTTAGCCTTTTTGTCTGTGTGTTTTCTGCTGTTTATATATTTTATACTCACCGTTTTTATTGTACATTTACATTTTTCTTGTTTTATTGTTACTAATATTTTTTATCCTATTTACTTCAAGGACCCATGTTGATAACAGACTATATAATGTCTGAAATGTCCATCCTTGTAAAACATTCGTGAAATAAATAAATAAATAAATAAAAATGAACAACATAAAAACTAGCTACACCGTATCATGGGAAGAATATATTAATGACATAGAATCATCCCCCCCCCCTTCTTGGACTTTAAATCCCCTGAAATATCCACTTTCCCTAAAAGTAAAAAAGCAAATAAAGCAAATAAATAAAGCTACGTAGTGACTGTATTTTAGTAAAATTGGTTTAAGAAGTGTTAAAGTATCTACATAGGCAATTTCGAGTTATTCGAGTGGTTAACTTAGACATTGATACTTTCGCTAAACCAAAAAACATAAACAAGAAACGGTTCTTCATCTCAAGCGGTTGCTTCTCTGGTTTCTATGAAATGTAAAAGTTTTAACTTGTGAAATAATTTCTTAGTTGCTTAACTTAGTTGCTACTTACCAGGACTAACAGTAGTAATTTGAATACATTTAATACGTTTTTATTGTTGAGTAACACCCTCAAGAAGAAGAACATGCCTTAAGTATTTGGAAAATACTTTTAGGTATTAAGTGCTCGGCAGATCACAAGGGTGCTGTCGTACTATATCAGCCGATCAACAATTCGCGCGTTAAAAAACAAAATATCATCATGTAGACACATCATTTAGACAGTGGTAGTGATATACACCTATTTAAACCCAAACAAACAAACAAACAGTTTTCCAGTCAAAATCGACAACAGAATGATAAAAATTACAGTAGACTCTGGCAGTACAAGAAGCGTTATTAATTCAAAAAACGCAGACAAATGTTTAGTGACATTTTTATGCAGGTAGCCTTTGCCTAAAATAAGATTTCAAACCAACATGGAATTTAGTCGTGTTTACATGGCGTTTTTCATATTGATATTAGGATCGTGCGAACTGCGCATGAATTTGTACACATACGCAATGGTTTTATTTTGGATAAATTGTGTTTACATGAACATTCTGAGGGCGAAGTGAAATTTGATGTCGGTATGGAATTTGTTTTGCCCGAAACCGTCTAAACATTAGTGAAGACCAGAAGACCAGTTTTTATATCGCCCTAATTGAAACTTTATGCAAAGGTTGCTTAAGAAAAATTAGGTGCAAACAGTTACCGACAATGCAAACTTTCAATCAAAGGAGCCTTCAAAATAACTATTTCATTCAATAAATAATTCTATAAAATATGAGATCGTGCCGTTGAAAATAGGTGTGGTCTACCACTGTTCGGAATTTTTTAAAAACTATTTTTTTTTTAACTTCAAAATTATAAAAAATCGGCTACAAAAAGTTTCAAGGGCATTCATTTAACTGTATGGTAACTCTGATCTTTGCCAAATAATAAAAAAAGTTCAATAATAAACACAAAAAAAATTAAAATAAAAAAAAAGTAACATAAACATTAAAAAAGTGTCAAAAACCAATTCATGGCCGCACGTTGCTAAACTGTCATCTTTCTATTCAAGCTCATAAGTTCTCACAGAAGGACCTCGTTATCGGCGATTTCTTCGCCTTTCACGTCTACCAAATTATTTTCAAATTTTTAATTCAACGGAACACGACGGGAGTGAAACAATAAGTCAGGTGACTTATTCCACGAGTCTTTAAAGTTTATGTAGAAAATAATGACATCATCATTGCAGCCTAAGGTGCTGATGTGTTTAGGTTTATTATGGTAAAAAACGCGAAAAAATAACACTTCCCGCGTTTTAAGGACTACGAAATTACGAAAAGGCCAACCTCGTCCCCAGGGTCTTGTGGCCCCTGAGCCGTGCGATTTATCCGCGCTTTTATAAATCGAGTGATGCGCAGTATAATAGGCTCTATTAACTGACTCCGGGAAGTACAATAAAAGCGCGTCTTGTGTCTCACTCTCGTCATAAAAATATTAATGTCGTTGATAACGTCATCAAAGAACCTTTAAACTGCAATATCTTTGTAACCATTCGTCAAAAGCACATCATCCCATCATAATCCAAAATTTCTACTTCCCGCGGTTTTTTTGCTGTTTAGACATCTATTATATCATCTATTACAACTGTACTTACAAATGAAGTCATAAGTGATGAAGCCATTTTGAAATCACTATACGACACTTTTTATGATCAGAGTAAGACTTTAGACGCGCTTTTATAACATTTTCCGCATTCAGTCAACAGGGCCCATCGTGCGCAACACATGATTTATGAAAGCTCGGAAAAGCGCGTTTTTGCCATTTCGCAGTACACGAAACGCGGAAAACAACATTTTTCTGCGTCTTGCAACTTTGTTTACATAGTAAACCTAAACACATCAACACCTGAGGCTGCAATGACGATGTCATTATTTTCTACACGAACTTTATGGGGTCGTGGAATAAGTCACTTGACAAATTAGTTTGTAACTTTTAAAATTTAAAGAGCAACAGTTGTAATAAAAGGTTTTTTTTATTATTATTGTTTTATAACACACCAAGGCGCACCAGTCAGCACTCCTGTGCAGATACTTTCCGATTCATTGTACTACCTAAGAAACTTTCCGATTCATTGTACTACCTAAGAAGTATTTACGGAGGAGGGCTTAAGTACACATGTTGTTTATAGCATCAAGTTTCAATATCTTCAATATCACAGATTTTATGAAAAAAATCAAGCAATGAATTTTACAATCAAATGGTGTTGAATTACTCCAGGAAAGAATTTTAATTGTTTCAATCACATAGAAATATTTGATTGTGCACGATTTTGTTTAAAAAGTATAGTTTGAGCAGAATAAAGGTAAGATAATGAAATATCTTTCTGGTCGTATAGAACATTTTCAAATCGTTAAATGTGAAGTTCAGTTCGCTGATAATAATAGCCGTATTTTTCTGTTCATACGTCAAAAGTGATGTTACGGAACGCACGGAGTATGTGAAGGATGCGGGGAATATTCCCGTTGATCTGTCTGCGATGTAAAGAATAGCCCATCTTATTAATACCCGTATTTTGTTCGAAATGATACCTAAACCCCTACTTTGTGCCAAGTATTCAGACGGCTAAAGACTAGACTTTGTATTAACAGTCGTCTGTCTGTCTGTTCAAAATGGTCGCGGTGAAGACGGAAAAAATCGGAAATTTTCGTTTTCGTTTTCTTAGTACGCTACTTTAAATGTGAATTCTCAAAATATTAATTGCTGATTCCCTCTATGATGACGATATAAGGTTCTGGTGATTGCAACATGCTTAGATCTTCTTTAACCTTCCATTAAAAGTGCATTATTTTGATCAACATTTTTAGCTACATTTTCACACAATAGAGGCAACGGATACAAAAAATTCTAAACATTCTTTTGTATGGACGGGTCATTGCGGACTTTATCAAAATTTAAATGACGGATTTTTTCCAATGGGTGTTGTAATAAATCTCGTTGCTGCCTAATCGACTCTGCGTTAATATATTCTTCAAGCCAATATTGTGGAAAAGTTCGAGTGCTCATTTTTACAACTTTCTGATTAGGAAACATATTTGGCGAAGTTGCATGTTTTGGGCAAAATAAATATGTTTTTTAATTAACATGCTCTAATGTGAGTTGATTTAGATAAACAATTTGAATGCTGGGGTGATACAAATTTACAAATTTACCAGCAAATGGCAATTTTTCCCCTTTTTCTGAAAAATAGAACAGTTAAATGTCTTTGGGCGAACAAATAAATAAGAGACAAGCTTTGTCTTATATCTCGAGTATAAGTATGTTCACGAGTTAACTCTTGAATGAGCATGTGATTTTAACCTAGTGTTTCTTAAAATCGTGTTGACTTTTCGTAAAAACTGCATAACTTTTAATAAGTTGAAAATTGAACAAAATTGATGACATGGCAAATTTAGCCACTTCGGTGGCAACCATCTTCAATTTTGGCCAAATACACGATTTTTTTATAAGAAACTTAGGATTTATTCAGATCTTAAGTCAACCTCGTCCCCAGGGCATCTTGTATCTTTTCCGACCCCGGGACGGCGATACGAACATGGCCCTGGAGGAGGCCTCGTCACGTGACCCTCCAATACACAGTTTTTCTGTGTGTAATATTTAATGAGATTTGTCTCAATTAACCAAAGTTTTATATATAACCTTGCAGAGCTAAGCGAGCTCGGCGTTTTACGTCACAGATAGGTGCGGCGAGTTTGTTTTGATTCCTCTCATAAATTCACTTTTTAAGTTTTGCGAGAAACATTTTGAGAAATTCGCTAAGATGGGCACGCAACACACAAACTGCTCGCATATTGCCCTTGATTGTTTTCTGAATGTATAAATATACAATCATGTTATTTAGGCTGCTGTTTACTTGAAGAAATTCAAGCAATTTAGTTATGTGTATTTTACTGAATTGGTTGGCTAGCAAGCACTGGGTTGCAAAACTTGTAGCTAGGGGAAACTTGGAAATTGGTAAATGATTTGCTCACCTGACCATAGCACTTCGTTGGTTCTCTAAGGTGCAAATATGGCTACATAATTTTCAAATGGTCGTGTCATTCTAGGTGCCTGACTGAAAGTAGCTAGGCAGAAATTTAACTTCATATTAACATTTACATTTTTTATTCATTTTGGCTGAACTTTAGAATTCTCATTAACTGTAAAGTTCATATCTGTGTCTGCATCACTGCTTTTATATGATGACCAAGATTTTGCTGTACGAATCCCAAATTGCATTTTTATTATTTTTTTGCACAAAATTTATTTAAACAATAGTTAACTGAAACTGAATTCGTATATGGTGGACTCACCGCTTGCGGTTATATTGGGTGAAAAAGGCTTCAAAAAAGTATTTACTTTAGAAGACTTTTTTGCTTTTACATTTTGTGGCCTTAACATTTCCAGAAACCCACCCATTACCTGACAAATTCTGCTTTTTCTTTTCCTAATGACATGTTTTTAAAACGCCTTACAGCTTTTTTATTTTTACTCAACAATCTCACATTTTATTGCACACACAGATATACAAAAACAAGGGTTTTTTGTTTAAAACATAAATAATCCAGCATTTTGCTGGTTTGAAAATTGAAATCGACAAGTCCACATGTGATCTATTTTGTCGATTCAATGTATCACTGCCTTAATAGTTTAGAAAGAATTGGTATACGACTTTACCAACAGTAAAGTATTGCTACCTTAAAATAAAAAAATGTTTGGGGAATAATTTTTTGAGGTAATTTTTGGGGGATTTTGGACAAAAATTAGTTCCATAAAGTCACACTTTTTAGAGCTCATCAAAATTCTGCTGCTGCTCAAAAAACTTTTTAATTGATATATACATCTATTTACTGTTATCATTCTGCTTGGAAAATATTTAAAATGCCAAACTAGCTAGCCGTGAAGATTAATTCAGTATTCTCATAAGAGCATCCAATCACAAAAATATATCAGCAAAAAGACATAAATTTTTCGTTTACTGGCATAATTTTAGGTTGAATCTTATCTGACCAATTCCTGAGGTTAGAATAGCTTTTAAAATTTTCTGAACCTGTATCTTAGTCAAAATTGATATGCTGTCAAAAACGGCTTATCGGCGTCTCTGCAAAGGGCTTAATTCTGAAACTCAAAAAGTATGATGATAATAGAACTATTTTTTGGCTCAATTTCATCAAACCATATCATACCAAATCTCAAGTCAATATTTTAATTTTTACTGAAGTTATGGGACGCTATATATACTATATACTCGGTTTAGACTTTTGTTATTCTTTATGTTCACTGCTTTGTAATTAGTATTAAAACTCTTGAGATAATATGTCAAAGTGGTGAGCTGTTCAATATCTACCACTATATTCAGTACATCCTGGATTTAACCATATGCCAGATTGAGCGCTCAATCAAAGTGTGACTTAAAATTTGATTGAGTTCGATTTTCTGAAATTGTTAAAAAAGGCCTAGCAAGAATCAGTTTAAGAAAATCTTCCTACCTTTTCTCTTCCTCAAAATGGCTGTGTAATTTTTTGATGCCTCGTGTAAAATTATCTTTTATCGGATTGGTCTAAAAGTACTCCATAACAAGTTTCAAGTCAATAACTTTATTTTTTTACCGAAGTTATTGCACTTTGAAGTTTCTTGAATTAGGCCGGGTAAATGTGCAGTCAATGATAAAATGGCTCCGACGGTTAACCTACTGGCTTTTTATATTTTTATGGTAACCAAAGCATATAAAGTAATAAAACATGCCCACTAATAACAACCTGATATAATTTAAAACGTAATGATACATATATTTTTAAAAAAAACATTTTCGATATTTTGTGCAAAATTATTTTGTCCATAAAGGACATGGGCAGCACTAGGTCTCTCAGCTAGTAATTTTATGTACCGTCATTCTTTGCATAAAGTTGCAAATTAAACCTGGCCACTTGGAAACAAGTTCAGTTTCTTTCTTTTGTTCTTATCTTGATAGTTTGCTAGGTAGCTACTTTTCTAGTTTTATTAAACTTTCCCAGCTATTGAAATATTTCCATGTAAGCAGTATTACTTTATGATGTCTTATTTTATACTCTAATTGCTTAGTAATGCTTTTTATTAAATTTTTCACTTTGAAAAAACATGATACTGATACAGCTTCTCCGCCATTTTAATACGAACAGCTTCCTCCTGTTCGTCACAGACTCGCCGCCTCGCCAAAATGTTTTGTATGACGCAATAATTATGTGACATATCCGCGCCAATCAGGTTTCATATCGGACCAGCCTCCTCCAGGGCCATGTTCGTATCGCCGTCCCGGGGTCAGAAAAGATACAAGATGCCCTGGGGACGAGGTTGATCTTAAGTGCCTTATATTTTAGTCAACATTTAGATCTGAGGCTGCTTAATGGTTGCTTAATTATTTTATTCAACTAGCTAATTTTCGTAATTGTAAGGGTAAAAGAATAAAAGAAGTCATATTTTTGGAAATAAACTGTCTTTTGTTTTGAAAGCGTGTCTCTTTCTATCTGTTTTCGCAACAAATATTTTTTTTATGTTGCTTGTGCTTATATTTGTATAGAACTGAAGTTGCTTAATAATTTTCTCAAAGTCAGTTTAGTTGCTTCTCTTGTACGACAAAATGTAAAAAAAAGAAACAATTTATAAAGGAAAAATGGAGATGGATGATGAAAGAAAAAAACACGAAGACAAGATGAATAGGTTGGTGGAATTGGCCAATGCACAAATCAAGAAAAACCTACAACACAGTGAAGTTCAGAAGGTAAATATTGCCCGTACAATGTGTCAATTTTGTGAACAAGTGTTTTAAACCCCTCGACAAGCCCATGTTAAAAACTTGTTTTTTTACGAAATGTGATTTTTTTTCATATATTTTAAGATATATTAAAAAATAAAGGAAAAACTTGCTTGCTTTAAAATGCTATAAGGGGTATTTAGTCCAAACTTCACAAGAAACAGATGGCAGTATTTACCTTTTCAAATACTGTTCCAAAGTTTAATGGGTGTTTTTAAGCAGAAATGGACTACAACGCACTACATTTTGCCCCATATAGAGTTTTCTAGCAAGGATTATCGAGAAAAAAATTTTTGTGAAATTTTTGGTGTAAAATTTAGAAAAAAGCTTCATTCCTACGTATTTCCTAGTTGTAATTTTTAATATTGATGTACTTGAGGCGTAAATGAAATTTTGAGCACGATTTCTTTTAAATTCTCCTAACGTATTTTTAACACACAAATTCGGAACAACAAAACTTTTACTACATATCCCAGGCAAGTTTTTATTTTAAAAATAACTGCAAACGGGGTTTTTTTCATGCTGTGTTTCACCACTATTTTTTCTTTGTCTTTTTTCCGAAGCAACATGAGACTAAAACAAGATTAATATCAAGGTTGCCCCTCCCTCGTACGGGATTAAAACAGGAGTAGTAGTACAGCTACAGTGTAAATGCTCGAATGAGTGCCCTAGGAGGAGCGGTTATTTGAATAAGGCTTTCGTTTCCTTATGAGCCCGCCTCATTCCCTTTTAAACTATTTTATCAAATGACCATCATTGTCGAAAATAGAGAGGGCTCTCATTAAAACAGGGCTCTCATTTCTATCCATAGTGAAGGAATCACCCAAGGGGGAAGCAGTCATCTGAGTAGATACAGTATGCACATTTAAATGATTCTAGACATTTTTTTTAAATGTTAGGTAGAAAGAGTTGAAAAGCCTGGTCAACAGGAAAGAGAAGATGCAAACAGGAAACCACGTTTTGATGTCGTATCAGGTGTAGGTTACACTCAAATGCTCGATGCTATGTCACACTATTATGCTGACATAGAATACAACTCTCTCACATTATCTGACCAACAATTGGAGTTCTACACTACCTTATAGTCAGATATTTTCGCGACATTTTAATTTCGCGATAAAAATTTTGGAACAATTTCGCGATTTTTATTTTCGCGATGCGTTGCCTTGAATTTTTTTCGCGACATTTAATATTCGCGAATTTCATAGAGTTACGGAGTGGAGGAAAAACAAAATATGATTTTTAAGTACGTTTTTCTACTCTAATAATGACATATGTAAAAGGAGGCTTTTTTCATAAAAGGTCAATGTTATAATCAATAAGGTAGCGGAAGAACCTTTATTTTTGATCAAGCGAGGATAGTACAACCTTTCAAACTCGCCTCGGCCTTTGCCTAAATAATGGTATTGACGTTAAGGAAAATGTCGAAACGAAATCCCATACTGTCTTTTAGACCCATGTCCTCCGACCTCTTCTGGCCTTTGGTATCTGGTTAGGAATGTCACTAGGGATAAAAGAATTAAAACTGAAGAGGTTTCATAGGTGTAAGAGTTAGACAGGAAAGTTTAAAAAAAGAGGAAATTTCATAAAAAAGGAGATCGATGATTTATAACACAAAATGTCATTTAGGTTAACAGACAAACCGCCTTCTAAAATTGTGTTTAAAAGTGCATTTCTTCCTTAATTTTCCCGGGTTTTATCAAACTGGGTGTCACCAGAATTATTTTGTTGCGAAAATTTTACGTCTGCTACCCTGTGGAGTTTAAAAATTGAAGAAAAAAAGAAAATATTTCGCGGTTTTTATTTTCGCGATTTCGTCGATTAAATTTTTTTCGCGGCATTTTAATTTCGCGAAAATGCCCAAAAATCGCGAAAATCGCGAAAATTAGTTGTCGCGAAAATTTCTGACTATAAGGTACTTTTGTGAAGGAAGTCCTTCTCCCTCGCATTGCTGAGAAAGATGGCAGGTTTCAGTTTGAGGAAATTATCCAGTCCGGGAGTTTTAAAGAAAATACAGTGATTAGCAAAAAAACTTATTGCCAGAACTACATAGAACACGAATTTGATTTTATGTTATGTATGAAAGATTTTAATTATGACTCGGTAATAATTATCAATAGTCATGAAAGTGCATTCAAAAAAATCGCTTTAGTTGGGGATGACATGCCATTATGGAGAGAATGGTGCGAAGTCATTGACAATGAAAACTTGTTAATGCCAGAAAAAATTATGCACGCTTTTGAGGCTGCTGTGAAAGGGGTCATGGAAGAATTGATGGCTCAAGAGGAAGGCTTAGCACCTGGATGTATTGAAACAAGCAGAAATGGACCTGCCGTAACTTGTGAATTTGATATAGCAAGACTACCATTGGAAATGCAATCACCTTATGAGGAAGACGAAAGAAGCATTATTCTGCGGAAAGCTGGCCTCAATGTTATCAATAATTGGAGTATTGACCTTGTGCTTTGTTTCCCCACTAATATAAGCTTAGGGAGCCAATTTAACTTTGAATCAAAATCACAGTTTTGGCCTTCAAAGGAGTTGAAGGAAATTATCTTGTCGATGCCTCTTTTACTTGTTCCGAAAACACATGAAACTGCAGAGGAAACATGGCGAATCTCTACCTCACCTGCTGAATTACTTCTAGCAAAAGATATCAAGCAACACTACCCCTTAGTAGCTCAGTGCTGGATCATTATGAAAGCTGTGATGAAAACGCACCTATATCAGCCGAAGTGCCTCACTTCATATATATTGAAAAGTGTGGTTTTCCAGCTACTAGATCATATACCGCCAGATTATTTAACTAAGGAAACTTCGCCTGAGTTTGTGTTGGGTATCTTAGATGCAGTTGTTATTGGCTTAGGGCAGAGATTTTTTCCTCATTATTTCAACAAGTCAATTAATCTCTTGTCTTCTACTTTGGAGCACGAAGATTTAGATGCACTGTTAAAAATCTGCATGCAGGTCAGATTACAGCCTTTTTATTACGTGAGAACAACTCCTAATTGTGATACTTACCTTACTGAGCTGTTATGAACGATAAATTTAGTTATAAAAACTTGATCACAAGATCATAAGGTTGACATGTCTGCTTGGAATTTTAAGAAAACCATTTCTTGTTCTTTGAAGGGGCTACGAAACGATTCAATAAGCTCAACCCCGCACATTCCGAAGAATGGCGTGTAATAAACGGACCAATTAAAAGGTCAAGGTGCAATAATATACACACTTTAGAACCACATAGTCTAGACAATCTGTTTATGAATAATTACTTTTTTATGATGAATTATTGCTACTTTTTTTATTAATACTTTTTTTTTTCTTCAGTATTCTTTTGGCGGTAAAAAACCTACGGTCTGTAAAATATATTAAATATCAGTAAATCGAAATTTTGTTTTGACGAGGGAACCGAGACAACACGAGGAGCTGCATTTGTTAAAAAATGCTATGTAACTAGCTTTAAGAAGGTATTTAATACCTCTAAAAAGATTTTAAAGTTATTGTTGTTGCTTTGACTGGCTTTATGTGCAAAAAACTTGTAAAATTTCGAAGGGTAGCTAGCTAGTTAAAAAAGTTTAAAAAATTTGAGTTAAAAGCAAGGATATCATATATGGATATCCAATATATGTAGGGAACTTTTTTGTCATTTTCAGTTATATTTGGATGCCCAACATGATATTTAAGATGATTTAAGATGTTGTTTTTGTCCTCAGTGAACATAAACCTTTCCACCGCCATTAGCTCGACTTTTGTGTAAGTCACTAAAGTCGAAAACCAACTGTTTTTTGTAGCCCCTTTAATGATCTAGATTATTCGCGATATTTTTAGAGGAATTGTAAATATTTTTTCCTTAGAGATCAACTCTTTAATTCAACTCAACTATATATATGGGACTTAATGATAAGACAAATGTGTCTTATCATTAAGCCCCATAAAAGTCCTAACATTTTGCGAGAATTTAATTTCGCGAATCACGAAAAAAGAATTTAATGATGTTAAATTTATACTGTTTTTAAGGGCGTTTGTGTCCCAGTAAACACAAAGAGGTCCTTAAGACGGCTTTTTTAGTCGCAAAGTCGTTGGGACGTCTTTCGACTAGAAAAAACGTCTTAATATAATCTCTGACAGACCATGTATGTAACACCCAAATTTGCTATTTTTTACCACCTGGTACTAGATTTGTAACGCATCGTAACAAATCTAGTACCAACCACCGCCCTTCCCTCCCTTGTTACGTAATATTTTAAATCTTAAGACCTCCATTTCCTACAGTACCAAAATCACTAAATGTAACAGATAAACTGGTGCTCTGATATGAGAAAAAGATATATATTAGGGCCATTTATTTAGCACATAAGATTACACCTAAAAACCCGCTAAAAGTCGGTTGAATAAACAAACGTCTGACGCTTCGAATTTCAAGAATTTAAGATAATAACAAAAGAAAAACACTCCTTTTTAAAAGAATAAACGGTTCGGGAAATACCCGAGTGTGATATTTTCTACGCACGGGGTAGTCGGTATACACTTGTTTTTTATAAGAGCAATATTATTATAAGAAAAATAAGGTTAAGATTTGCTGACATTAGGAAAAAAGTAAGAACATTGGCAAGTTTGAAACTCCTGGCTCTTATTTGTAATAAACTGTCCCAAAAAAAACCCTGACAATAACACAACGTCGTCCGAGGTTGTGCTATTACTGCACTTGTTAACTGTAATCTTAGGCGGCGTTTATTATATTTGTTTAAAAGGTAGTTTCACAAGACAAATAGCTAACGTTATTTTTTTGCCCATTCGCAAAAATTGGCGTGCGAATAAATACAACATTTTGATATTTCAGAGCTTTTTACACCACAGAGGTAGCCAAAAATTCGAATTTTTATTAGCAGAATTTTCAGCTATTCTCTGCTGATCTTCCTTGAGATTCCACTCATTGTGTTATATTAAGTATATACCTATCTATGTATGAGTTTGGGTGAGTTTCATGAAATATGTTTGATTTGCTTTGATTTGATACATTTTACAATGAAAACAATGTTCGAAAGACAGCATAAAATAATTTGTTCAAAGTGATCTTTGATTATGATGTACTTTCGCAGGCAGAAACTTTCGCGATTTTTAAGGCCGGCGCAAATGCATCAAAATTTTTCATCAAAATCGAGTATCTTGATTTTGATGAGATTTTGATCAAAATCCGAATGTTTTGATGAAATCGAATTTGTCATTTGCAATGTCATCAAAATGAGTCTGATGAAAACATTCGAATTTTGGTGTTTCATTCATTTAAAAATTCAATATGGCGGAGCTAGCAATTTTGGTTTTGTTGAGTGAGCTCGTTGATTCAGACCATTCTTTTGCAAGCTTTGTTTTGGGGTCTGTTTTCTTACCCTTTTCCTTTTCCTTCTGATCTGATTCATCAATTTTCTCATCAATTTTCTTTTTCTTTTTCGCTTCATTTTTCTTTCTAAATAACTCCCCATTACTGATAGGATTTCTTTCATTTCCACTATCACTATTATCTGAAGACGACATGACTGCTTTTGACTACAAAGCTGTATAAAATTTAGTTGTTTTGTTTTTATCTTTCGAATTTTCGAATGTAAAACATTCGAAGAACACTCCATCCTACATGTTTTGCACTCAACGCAGTGGGTTAGAAATAAATTTTGATGAATCAACTCAAATGCATCAAAAACTAAAATCTATTTTGATGAAGTTTGTTCGAGAACAAACTTCATCAAAATCCATCATAATCGATTTTTTTCTTTTTTTTCTTCTTTTCAGTTTTGATGAAAATTTTGATGCATTTGCGCCGGCCTTTAGTCCTTTTCGCGGAAGATTATGCTCAAGACTTTACGCCAGTTTTATAATCCGAGTGGAATTTTTTTTATGAATACCTGGGAAAAGAATAGTTTAAATGAATGCTTAGTTTTAGCTACACTATCCTTTAAAGTTTGTTCTTATTTAAAAATAGTGGCTACTTTATGTTTGGTGTAATGACTGAAATGCATTTTGTTAAAGGGCTCTTTGGTGGAATATACAACTTCAAGGTAGCACATTATCCAACGTGTACATTGTGACAGACAAACAGGGCGCAGACCGAACAGGTGGTGGCTGCAGAACAGTGTCTGAATTTAATGTTTTTACAGTAGACTCCCGGTAACTCGAAAACTGGTTAACTCAAACTTTTATTAGCTCGAACTGTAAACAATAGAAATTTAAATAGAATGTAAATGGACATCTCTTAGATGTACCTCCTTTTCTTTTTAATCCTCCTTGTCCATATAAATGAGAGAAATATAGTATAGTATATACGTCACCATCGTTTTCTTCAGCCCTTTCTTTTGTTCGTTTGTCACACCCTCACCCTGTCTTTAAAAGACGTTTTTAAGAAGTCTTGTGTTTACTGGGATATGACACATAATAAAGACTGCTGAAGAAGTTAAAACTCGCATACCTGTTGTCATAGTGCGAAGTAAATCAGGAGAAATACTTAGTGTACATTGTTTTTCGAAACAGGAAACTTCATGAATTCCGCCATCATAAAATTTCCCAATGATCATCGCAAATGTAAATTTCTCGAAATTGTCAAAAACCAAAGGTAGAAAATTAATTCTCGCAAAATATAATCTCCTTAGCTTTTTAAATACAAGTGTCAAGCATTGTCCCACATGTGGCCAGGTGTGCAAAAAACTTCGCTGGTTTTATAATGAATGTTTTAACCACTGCAACATTCCATTTTGGTGCAGAGCTATAGCAACAGATTATATTTTGAATTATTTTTCTCTTTAACTCAAACAAAACTATTGTATGTGGTTAACACACTCATTAACATTTTAACAACTATATCATTTACGCAAGCCTGCAAGCAAGAATTTAAGGGGAACAATGCTGTTTATACTTCCTTCAAACATTAGTATTTTTCAAAGTGTTCACAAAAGAGGTTGTTGATAAGTAAAGGTATAAGAGAGTAATTCTACTTTTATGTTTTAGGTCAAAAATTAGCAAAGCATGGAATACACATTTGCAAAGAGTTCTGAGTTTTTTTGCTTGTATTGTTGTTACTGTCACTTTACTCTCATCAATCTCCACTTCAAACTGGATAAGGCAGAAATTCAAAGATAATGAGGGAAAGATTTGGTATTTTCAGCATGGATTGTGGAAGGCCTGTGGACGCAAATGCTGGGATTTGACCTTATCGTACTCATCTGAACATAAATTGGATGCAACGAAAGTTTGTGCTTCATTTGCTCTCATATTTTCATTCTTGAGCATCGATATAAATATTGGAGGTGTTTTAAAAACAGAGAAATGGTATTATAGTAAGTACGTACAAGCGGTTTGTGTTGGGTTGGTCACCATTTTGACGCTGGCTACAATGATCACATATCCATTGCTAAAGGAGGTCATTGCTGTGAAGGGTCGTTTTCCACACTATCATAGCGATCATACTTGGAGTTACAAGTGGGGGTATTTCATTGAAATATTAGCTTTAATATTTTGCATTTTAAATCTTGCAGTGATCTTTTACGAAACAAGATTGCCACCTAAAGAACCACCAATGAGGAAACTTGAAGAACCTAACTTTGCATAGACTTTTTGATGCATATTCGGATATATTTTTTCCTTTTTCTGTTTTTAATTAGAATAGGAGTGTCTACCGGACTATGGAAACTTGGACAGCATTGAAATCAGACTAAATGACCTGGACAATCTTGAATATCGAACATTCTCTAAAGAAAAAACATGGAAATCTTGGGATATGAGTATTTCTAAAAACATTGTAGCCTCGTTATGAAACGTTGCCTTGTATTAGGATATTGTGATTGAACTTTTTCAATTCTGAACCTTTCAAATATCGCCAAAGGTATGGTGATAAACCTCTAAAACACCAAAAAACCCAAGAGAACCATAAAATTGTTGAAAATTTTTTGGTAGATACTCTGATGACTCTTTTGTTTCTTTATTCAGCATTTTAAATATTTTATTTTTAAGGCAAGGAACTTTTGTAGAGTTTTTCGTGATTTTAGTTTGTTGACACAGACTCTAAAGGCCGTTTTCCACTTGCCGGAAATTTTTCAAAGAAAAATCTATAAGAGCATGCGCAGTTGCCATTATTTAAAGTTTTCCGAGGAATATTTTGTTCTCTCTTGTTAATCAAAACATAAAACATTAAAAATGGCGGACGAAGAGTGTTGTGATGATTTCTCGCAGCAGAACTGTACTGCAAAAAATAATATCTCAGTGTCAAAGTCAAATGTTTAGAAGGACAAACTTGTTCTCGTGTAACGCCATCCTAAACAATAAAGCCACTGATCGCAATAAATTTTCTAGTTGCGTTGGTAACATACGATAATAGCGGAAAAATAATTCCTGATCATGGAGATGCAAGTCTTTGAGAACAATGTTATACTCCCCTTTTTTATTTCTTTTTTGGTATAATTTTCGCATCCAAACAGATTTTTTTGTATTTTTTTTAATAACAACAAAATCAACACCCTTTTACTTATTGCCGCCATGTTTGTTTACATCGTTTATAATTTCCCGGGCTTTTCGTCTATTTAGAGATGGGCTTGAGAAATATTTCCGCGGAAAATTTTTGTTAAGTGAAAAAACGGCGTGAAAAAGCGTGCACCTTAAATACTCCACTACTAAGCTCCTGGGCGCTTATTGGCAAACTTATTTCAAGGGTGGGGTTTTTAGAGGGCGGAGTGGTGGGGGTGAATTTAACAAATTGGCAAATTATATACGTATTATTTAAAGATGTTTTTGATATCACGAAACAAACTGTGTGGACATTATTTTATATATTTTGTTATCAATCGTTAGCTCTCCTAAGAAAACGGAAACGCAGAAGTTCGCACCAGACTTAAACCAGACCAATAAAACGCAAAGAACATCAACAAACATATTTCATATTTATTACTTCAAAAAGCAAAAACTTAGAATGTTTATTACGCACAAAACAGTAACCCGGAGACATAACATTAAAGCCTAGAAAAGTCCTTGGGACAAGAGTAGGCTGGAAAAAGCGCGCGAAATCTAAATTTTTTTAAAGCGTCGAAACGCACATGAAATATACAATAGGACAAAATCGACTTAACTGTTTCTCCTTAACTAACCAGTGACAATCAATGCATTCTTTTTTAAATTCTTCCATTACCTCTAACAATTCACAAAACTTTATGTCTATACCTACAGAAATTATACACTGGAATTTGCAATAAATATAGCTGGTAATAAGTTGTATATACTTTATGAAATACCATTTCTCACTTAGGCCTTACATTTCGTAATTTAGCAAATGCTAACGAGCTCATTTTAGGATTTTTGCGGATATTTAATTTGGCGAAGGTGATTATCGCAAACTTTTCGGGAATTTTTAATCTGCACTGCGCAAGTGTAAAATTTTCTGTACGGCATAATTAATTAGGGGTGATTTAGTCAAAGACTCTAGTCTAGGGCTTTTTATTTTTTCTGTGTATAAAAGACTCGAATTCTATAAGCTGATTAATTACACTTCGAGCCGAATCAAGAATGAATCGAAGTCAACCCAATAGCATAGATGTTGGAGAGCGCTAGGAGACGAAGTTAAAATCCGAGGTCATTTTTATGCTTATATCGGCGCTCTACATTTTCGTCCCTAGGGGGCTTTGAAAGAAACATTAAGGGCCCTATGGACGACAATGGGCACTCCAGAAAGGTACTGGGGCTAAAATTGGTCGTCTAAGAATTTTTTTATTCGTTCAATAAAATAACTTGATTAAACTTTTTGGTTCTTAATAATTACTAAACATTTAATAACGCCTTCACACAAAACCTAAGCAGAAAATTGTATATTTTATTAACAAAGTATAATATCAAAGCTCTTCCTTGATTGGATCATTTTTGTGCATGTGACCATCTTTATGTTGATGTCGAGGATCTTTCTTGTTTTTTTCTCGAGTGCCGCCATATTGTAAAATTGGTTGATAAAACTCTTTAAACGCTAACCTCTTGTCACCGGTTTTGTCTTCCATCAAAGACATGTCCGCCCAAATTTCCGCGCTTTCTGTGTCGTTACTAATGGTTAATTTACCGAACAGAATTAATTCTTTACGATCCAGTAAACCATTTTTATCTTTATCGATAAATTTAAACAAAAATTTAGCTTGAGATTCGGAAACTTTCGTGTTATATTCGTGTTCGTTTTCTTTTGACAGATGCTCGAACTTTTTCTCCGACTGCCGTTCGGCATTTTTTAAGTCGCCTAAAAAATCTTCGACATTTTGTGTTCCCACAACCATACACGCTTTTTGAACGATACAGAAAGTTATGATTACTTGAAAAAATTCCATTTTTATGGAAAGTTTATTCGATTTTGTTAAAAATCGACAAGATTTTATGTTTCCAACATACGTATAAAGCTGAATCAACAAACAAAATTATTGTTTGTTTTTATTTTGCTACGTGTTGTATACAGAGCGTCATAAGAAAAAAAGTTAATTTTACAATCAACTGATTGTAAAATTAACTTTTTCCCTTGTTCAAAGGCAAACAACGGAAAATAAATTTAACTTTCTCTGGGCCTCCATCTTGAACTATTAAAAAAGAGAGGACAAGAGTAATAGCCAATAGACTGCTATAGGTATCTTGACCTTGCCTTAACGTTTTCGCATTCAAAAGGCTACAAGTTTTTTATGAACAACCGGTTTCTTAAGTTTAAAGTTAAAATGTTTGTAATTACGCTTAGCAACTTCTTAGCAACATTGAGGCTAAATCAAACTGTTACACTTAGCAACTTAGGCTGAAATGAAAATTGGATTTGCACACAAAAAAACGTGGAATTTTCAACTTGCATGTTAAAAGCTTAAAATTGTTTTTAGGAAAATAAGTAATTGTACGAGCATTTGTTCGTCATTTTTATCAATGTCTGTCGATACACAGCAATGGAAAGCCTAAAATGTTTTTAACTCGTTCTGAATTTCTGCTCTATAATAATCTTCTCACTGTCAAAAGTTCCGATGACACCGGTGTGGCGTGCATAAATAATTCGTTGTAAAGCCATCGGATGTATTCTATTTAAAACCAAACTTTGGACAAAAAATTCAACGAAATAACCTCTTTAAGCTAGAAGATATCTTTATATTACATTTTTACAATAGAAATTCTATTTGTACAAAACAATCTATTTCTATCAACAATTTTTGAAAACTTCTATTAAGGATGTAGCTATATACGGAAAAAATAAATGGCCAAACAACAAACAAACGGATTTCTGAAACTTCGACGACCGAAATTTGAAATTGCCAGAAACTTAAAAATGTTGATGAACAAACCTAGATAACTATAAAGTGTGGACGCAAATGTTTTTCTATAACATGGCAAATTAATAAGAATACTAAATGTCCCACCGTTACCCAGAAAGTGTTTTAAAATTTATAAAAATTAATTCTTGCAAATATTTTTTTTTTAAATTAGGTAAAGGTCACGTTCTTTACAGTGCCCTGATCAAATCGAATTTTGCAAATATTTAAACTCGCCTATAGTATTTAGCAGTTTAAATGAACCGTCGGTTCATATTTTCATTGGTCATAACATTTTGTCTCTCTTACTTTTCATCACCCCAAAATTTTGACACTAAGCTAAAACCAGGAAAATTTGGGCCGATTAGAGAATTGGACATACTAAAATCAACCGACTAAACAAACAAACAAGCAAAATAAATAAATAAATAAATAAAGGAAAAAAACATCAAAGCCCTATGCTACAAATTTATGTAAATTAAAATGTGAAGAAAGTTTCCTACTGGTTGATCTGTTTATAAGTTGTGTCTTTTCATTTCAACTTTCTCCTACAGTCTCAATCGATTGTTCTTCAATAGCAGTACTGGTTATTTCTCTCATGTTATCAAGCTTACCTCCCATGTAATTGTACAGGTTTACAAACGGTTTTCACTGAAAGCTCTGCTATGAAAAAAATAATAATAATAATAATTCGCAGATTTCCATTTGATTAAAAACTTTTTACAGAATGAGTTGTACATTTACAAAATGTTACCAGAGTGGAGCAGTTTGTAGTATCAGGCTAGTCTGTTATTTAAAAAAATATTAAGAATAAATAAGGGATTTATCAAGTCATCGCACGTGTAACAGAATGGCTACAGATTTAAAATTTTGCAATTCTAGGAGATTCCAGGAGAATTTAGGAGCTTTTAGGGTCACATTATACGTATAAAAACATGTTTTAGGAGATTTTGAGAATTTTAGAATAATAACCAAGCCTCTCCTAAATACTAGTAAAACGTGATAATGAAAAAAAAAACACTACTTAGATAAAAAATGCATGTCGTGATAAACAATTAAGAGACTTTAGGGGGGTCCAAAATTTTGTGCGTTATTTGAGAAGAAATGGGAATGTGTAGCCACTCTGTGTATTCTTTGAACGGAATTAAAGCACGAAAAAATTATTTCCCATTTTTGAAAAAAATCTTAAAAAGTTACAGTACTAAAAATTTATCCCTTAAAATTTTAAAACAACTCCCTCAAAACGTAGCTTCGCCAAGACACACAAAAAATCAAAATTGACATTCATGGAACCCTACAACCCCACACCAATGGCAAGAACAATCATATGCAGCCCAAACAACTTTTAGAACAAGCAAAATAAACATATGAAGTGAAGGAAAGATGAATGATATGAAGTAGAGGAAAGTATAGGTACATACTCACCGATATTCTCGTCTCACAGAAGAAGTATTTGTTGTTTGCTCAGGATTACTATCGTTCATAATGCCATTGTAAACATCAAATGCTGCGATCAAACAACACAACACAATTGGACCAACAAAAGCACCTTCTAAACCAATGCAGTAAACTCCACCAGCAACCGCAAGACCTGTCAAATATGGGTGGCCACCACCACCTGCAATGTAAAAGAGAAGAAAATCATCCACAACTTGTAAATTTGTGTTTTTCACTTCAAATTGCCTAGCTTTTTCCCGACTTTTCAAAAGCAACACATTTTATGTAAGAAGCCGAATTGTAAGAAGTTTAATTCTATAGGCTATCCCAAATTTAAAAACTTTTTGGACGAAAAAAAAAAATAATTTCAGTATCAGGAACTTTACGGAAAGGAGAATGTTTTTAATGGAACTGGAACTGCATATTTAATATTATTATCACCAAAAAGGAATTTAAAGACATACTTGGTGCATTTTTGTAAATAAAACACATATTTCTTAAAAAAGATAGCATCTATACAATATTCAATGCATTTCTTATCGAGAAATTCAAGTACGCGTGTCTTTACCCAATCACACTATTACCATTTAGTGTCAAAATGTGACTTTAAAAATAAAATCTATGGTACAAAATCAACCTTTAGGTGATCGAACCTAATTATTTTATCGAAACTATATTTAGCTAGTTTAGAAAGCATAAGAACCTCTGGAACAAAAAGCAATTCAAAAACTTTAGAACTAGCCAACTTTGGCAGATATGATATAAAAAGCAGTCCCTTCACCCAAGATAGCCTCTTCAGTTCATATTGGTACTGCTATCTACGAGGGTCCTGCGAAGGGGGTCCTAGTGCATTTAAAGCTCCCATTTGAGCTCCGAAAGTCGTGCAAGAACTGCAATCGCTAAACTAGTCAACCGCCTAAGATATAAATCCTATTCTCATGCTGAACGCTAAGTCGAAAGGATAGATTCACACTTTTATAGTCTCTGGCATAACTCGGCCGGGGTTTGAACCCAAGACCTTCCGCACTGGAAGCGAATACCCTTCTGATATTGTTCAAACATTAGCAATTTCAAAGTGTTTAGACTTTGTTCAAGCATTACTATCCTGCGTGTCTTCCATGTTACAAAATAATGTGCTTCAAAATAAGTCTTACCGATCTCACTGTAAATTGCTGTATCCACCACATACGTGGGTAACATATGAAGGGAAAGTAACAAAATAGCAAACAGGCCTTCTTGCTGGATCAACCACAGTTCTAACGTCGCAGGGACGGCAGCCCAGTACGTGCCGATGAAGGGCACGACACCAAACGTTGCTGCTAAAGCTAGTATGAAAACGGAAATAAAATAGATAATCAAATAAAATAAAATGACATAAATAAGAAAATAATAACTTTTTTATATGTTAATATTCTCTTTCAATGGCTAAGAACTGAAGCTGACATTTAGGACAAAACTTAAGTTACTGGCCAGCCTGCAAATTTGGAAAGCTAAGCAGATAAGTCGTGAACCTGGATGATAACAAGTAATCCTACAAAACAGGTAATTAAAAGAACAAATGTCGTTTTTTCTGATAAATAATGACATTAAATAACAAATGTTTAAAGCAGAAATCTGTAAAATTTGTATATGTAATCGCACGTTTACGAGTGCAATTAGGAAATAATCGAACGAGTATTTTTTTTTGCTTTTAATTTTCCGAGTCCGTTAGGACGAGGATAAATTTAAAAAGCAAAAAAATTACGATTTCGATTATTTCCAATTGCACGAGTAAACGTTCGATTACGAGCTAATCACACAATGAACTATTTTTGTAAGAGTAGCACAGGATGTCAATTTCAATGTTTTGATTTTTTTATTACCCGATTTATAATTAGTTCGATTCATTGTAAAGATATCTTTTTTTGACTTATCATAAAACGCGAGAAAATAAATAAACAATAAGCTTCGCAAACGTCTTTGAAACTTAATTCACAATTATGCCCTTAGCAACTAAAGCGAAAACAAAAAAAGAGTTGTTAAATATTAAAAAAAGTGTAACAATCTTGCCACTTTACCGTAAAACCTCTAATTTAGTGCGCCCTTGTTGAAGTTGTTGTTGAAGTTGAAGTATTTTTTTCACCTCTAATTTAATGAGGTTGTGATCTAGTTTTCCTCTAATTATTAGTGCGGTTTTGAAATGCTAAAACAAAGGTAATTTATTTCCTCTAATTATTAGTGCGGCATGGCCAAAATAATTATTTTTTCTGCCGCACTAAATTGGAGGTTTTACGGTAGCAAATATCTTATCAAATTGTAAGCTATTAAATACCTGCTGGAATGAATATCAAATTCGCTCCAAACACACTATGTGTTAGCCACGTGTACAATCCATAAAAAGTAGCCATCTTTAACGACGCGCCAAAAACATCTTGAATAGCATTGTTGATTGATTCGCCCAACCTCGTCCCCATGCTCGCACTTGCAAACCAATCCATGAGTTTGTAACTGTCGGAAGATGCACTGAGTAGATAAAATAAAGTCGTGCTGAAGACTATGGTGGAGATAAGTGAGTTTAACAAGTACGTTCCACTGAACAAAACTAGGGAGATAATATGTGTGATAATGGAGAACATGAGGTTGACGTTTCCTTTTAGAATGCTCCATACGGATTCCACAACCTAAATACAATAGATATACTACTGACAAAAAGCGCTAGTAATTAATTTAAAAAGACAAAAAGGAACTAATTTATGCTATTTCTTTAGGTAAGGCGATGCAATTTTGAATTATTGCAAGCAAAAACATTGTGGAACAACCATGAGTACTTTTAGTTGCACTGCAAGACAATTTATAAGCATGTCCCTCTGTGCAATTTTTTTTGGCGAACTTGCAGCTTATTTTTATCCAGCAATACGATTAAAACTTGCTGCACGCGTACAATACATGTCTATGTTGCATGGATTGTTGCACTGTGGCGCCTTTAGGCTAAGGATTTCCCGTAGGGTCGCGAGCAACTCGTTTAGATAGATAACTGGCTCTGTGTGGGGTCCCAAACTTCTAAGAAATCTTTAGGCGAGGCTATATGACTAATTTTGAACAAGTCTGTCTTTTTTTAAATAGCTTAGGATGACCAAATCCCAGCAGCAGTAAAGATCTCGCCAAGAGGTGGGAGGGATTACTCAGCTTCATACAAACAACTTTATTTAAAAAAGTAAAAATAGTCAGAATTCTAGATTGTTATCTCCACAATAGTCAACCCACAATATAACACAAAACATAATCACTTACCGAGTACAACGTGTGCATATTACTTTTTCCAATATCATACAGTTTGCTGAGATCGCGTTTTGAAAGAATTTTTGAGAATGTGTTCCATTGCTGCAACAAGAAATTGTCTTTACGTTCCTCTGCTACTGAATGGGTTTCCTTCTTCGCACTGCTTCCTTTCTCTTTTTTGCTGTCATTCTGAGTAAAGAAAATATTTAAATCAATGCTTTTAATTTTCTTTGGGGAACGGGAACATTGCGACAGATAACAAACTTTAAAAAACCTGGTTCACTCTCCTGTTTTCATTAAAAAATTAGGGATAGCTTAAAGTACACAAAAATTCATTCCAGGGATAAATTACATTACACACGCTAAACCAAGAGCTTTGATCTGAATAGCTTCGGCATTTTTTTGCCATCGCAACATGAAATTTCGCAGCAAGGAAATTTAGTATACCAGTGAAAATATTTATGTAGGCTCTTATAAAAAATCCACTAAAACAAAATGTTAATCTGTTGGTAGCAAAACGTTTATAAATAAACCATTATCGGCTTATTGTTTTATATATAGAGTTTAACTTACTTTAACGTATAAGGGAGATTATATGGATTCGAGCGAGATATTGATTAAATATAGCGAATATAGCGAATATTTAAGATAACGAAGCTTGAGACTGAGGAGACAGGAACTTTTATTCGAGATATTTGAGCTAAGGGTATGACTGGGAAACAAAAGCTTTTTTTCTCAATACATCAACCATACCTTTCCAGCCCACGAATAGTATAACTGATCCAAAAATTGCTCCACTTGATGCTCCATCGCAGAGTTGTTTGATTTCTGTGTTTTAAAATAAGAACTAACAACCGTCACCATTTGCTGTCGACCAATGACATACGCCCCATGAACAGCATCATCGAAGGACTTCTTTATGTCTGTGTCGTTTAAATTCAACAACCTAAACATTATTTATTTTTATTATTATTTGAAATTATTTACCCAGGATAGCCTCTTCCGTTCCTATTGGTATTGCTATCAGCAAGCGTCCTGCAAAAGGGGTCTTAGGGTATTTAAAGCTCCCATTTGAGCTACGAAAGCCGTGCAAGCACAGCAATCGCTCAACTAGACAACCGCCGAAGATATCATATACTCATGCTGAACGCTAAGCAGAAAAGATAGATTCACTTTTTATAGTCTCTGGCATGACTCGACCGGTGTTTGAACCCAAGACCTCCCGCACAGGAAACGAACGCCCTACCACAAGGCTAGGAGTCGGTCAATTTTGAAGAATTTACTAAGGGAATATAATTAAATAGTGGAAACAGAAGGACAATAAGGAAATCACTTAAAGGGGTAAATAAAAAAAAGAAACATTTGAAGCTTTCTACCATAGATTATTTCTATCAGCACTTCAGTCTTTCTAATTTAATTTATTTCAAAAAATTGCCGGCGTGAAAGGCTAGTTGCCTGCTTCCCGTCGACACACTCGTGTCCATGTCGACACACTCGTGTCCATGTCGACACACTCGTGTCCATGTCGACACACTCGTGTCCATGTCGGCAACTTATATTAATATTTGCTCATACACACCACAAACAATAATAAATTTAAAGAGGAAATGAGTGCAAAACATTTTTTACGTTCAGGTTTCATCAAAGTTAAATAAAAAACACGTCGCAAATATTTCCCGATGTGAATCATGAATTTTTGTTAACACGTCGACATTCGCCTCCGCAATTGCCCAGTGCTGACGTGAATTAGAAAACTTGAAACTTAAAACAGATCTGCAAAATTTAAGAGGAACGCTTTAGAAAATTTGTTTAAAATTAAAACCACTCAGTATATCCACATTGTAAGTTCTTTTTTAGCAAAAATTCGAAAACAATTTATCATTTATATTCTTATAAGAAAAATTCTGTAGCAAATACAATTGCAAAATTACAAGTGAAAAATTTGAAGAAGACCACTAAAATATTAGTTAAAAAGGTGTAAGAATATTTCGCGGTTTAGAATTTTTTGCGTAAAATCGCGAAATTGAGTTCCGCGAAATGTAAGAGAATTTTGTGAACCGCGAAATTCTAAATGTTTTAAAACTTTAAACTCTTCTTTTTTTTTAATGCCTGTTTTACGACAGATATTGATAAAATTTATGATAATCGTGAAAATTAATTCCCACCAAATTAAAAAAGATTTCTTCCCATGAACTTTTCTGACAATAAAGTACTACTAAATCTTTTTACTTTGAACTCAAGTGGAACATTGAAAAAAAAAACTCTCACCTGAGGTAATCTTGGTTTGATACAACAGTCCGATTGACAACATCAGTTGCTACCGTAATTAAGTAAGCACTTTCTTGATGAACCTTTATATAAACAAAATGATTTATTAACTATTAAACAGAGAATCTTCTGCGAGGGAAATGTTTGTGAGACTAGGCATTTTAGGCATTTTCGCGATCTTCATTCGCAAGTTTATCCTCACAAAATTTTCATTCCCCATATTCGCGACATTTAATCCAGTATTTTTAACAACAACAATGGGAAAATAACAAGAAACTCCTCCAATTAATATAAAGATTTTGACCTTGAAAATTATTTTGCAATAATCTCAGTGAAAGATTTGGCAAAATTTGCGATTTTGGATGTCCATCTCTCCTAGACGAAAGTTTATGAAATATATCGCGCGAATTTTTGGCCTCATCAAAGTATTACTTTAGAATCAGAAATAGCCCGGCAGCCAGTGGATAAACCTTGCAAATCAAGGATACATCGACAAACTTATAGACGCAGAGAAACATTGGCGAATTTGGGGTCAATTCAAGATTGCGAAAATCCAATAATGGTTCATTTTTGAACGTTTTGCTACCAACATGGTAACATTTCGATTCAGTCAATTTTTTGTAAGAGCCTACGGAAAATGTTTCCACAGGTATACTAAATTTCCTTGTTGGGGTACTGACTATCAAAATCCCAAATAACAAGTCGCAATGAAAAAAATATTTGTGGATCCAACCGTTTCCTTCAAATAACACGTAAAAAATCTATTTGTAAAAGCAAAAGGCAAAAAATATTCTATTAAGACCCATTCTCGAAAGTCAATTCCTGCACAATAAAATTTTCTATACTTTTCAAACTCGCAAACGTTTCTCCTCTCAAATTTATTCATTATTTATTCATTTAACATGAACAATATGTTCTAGCTCACCTGCACTGCGAAAAAAGCAGCTCCTAACAACGCCAAAATCCCCAAACATAAGATAATCAGAGCAGTCATAAGTTTATCTGTCGCGCTATGGATCCATGATATCAGCTAAAAAAAATACACCCTAATTAAGGAAAAATTGAAGTCAAAGATCAACTTCAGCAAGAAAACAGACCTTTTAATTTCCTTGAATATCCATATTGTGAATAGATTTGAAATCATTTGTCCTCCTCTCCATTGCTATATGGTGGCGGATGATTTCAAATTTCCCCTCGTAAATTTCATAAATTATAGTGAGGGAACACTTTAGGTGCGGGAGAGGGATGATAAAACGTTATCACTGATGCCATGCTAAAGTTCCCTCGCTCCTCCGAAAAATTCAATATGATTGATGTTGTGTAAAATTTTTTGAATCGAGAATGACTGAATTCAAAATACTTGTTAAAACTTAAATTATTTGTATTTTCACTCAGTGCAAGGCATACTCACAAAAGAAAATAATACAACCGAGGATTCCCTTAAATCCAGCATCAATTTATATTAAACCGAAACCTGTGCTTACCTTCTGATCACCTCGATGCATCATGAAAATGGCACCTTTAACAGGACCCGGAAAAATAATGTCACGCCTTTCCACATACAAATCATGCAATCGAGAGCGAAAACCTTTTGTTTTGCCCAATATGAGCGATCCAAATTCAGCTTTTGAGTAGACAAACTTTACCACAAATATAACAAGAAGAACAGGGACAATTTCCAGCACCCATGAATGCAGCCATACGCGGCTAATTGCAAATAACCAAAACAACGCAATGAAATACGGATCACTTTTTCCTATCCTCTTTCTCTTATGTTTATGTTTCACTGGCTTTTTATCGGTGTTCTTTTTAGTTGGTAGAGGTGTAGATTTTAAAGCCTCCACGCTTGGGTTTAATTTCACAGGTGCAATTACTTCTGGTTCATTTATTACGTTTTCAGTGAACGAATCACCAGAGGATGTTGAAGTATCTACAGATGCCGCCTCCTGCAAATCGTAAGAGCTGGAACATGCTGTTAGAGGTTTTGGTGTATGTATACCGATCACAGTTAACATTCTGTCCACCACTTTCTTGACAGTTATCTGCTTTTTATTTTCTTGACACACCTGTTCTTCATTCACTTTAAAAAGATAAAAGAAAAGACTACCTATGTCACCCATACAAACATTACACACAATCAAAGGATATTTTGAACACAAAAGCAAAATGAGCATAAATATCATGACATTTTCCATTTTTTTATTTGTTGAGAGATTAGCATTCAAGGCAAATGGGAAGGAGTGCTTATTTCAGGGAGTGTTTTGAGGTGTAAAAGTTCTAAGGAGTTTATTAGCTCAGATTTTATTTCATCATCATCATCATGACCATCATAATTCTCTGCTTAATTTCCATTTTCTATGTTATAGGATGTGTTGACCTTCTTTCAATCTGATATAGACTATTCAAAACCCTATGCATCAAGTCTGCCCTTTTCGACGACTTTTATTTTCACAAGGGCCAAAAAATGCATTTCATACAGAAATTAACTTTTACGAATCAGTCATGTTGAGATATTTTGGGAAGATTATTTTTCATAAATGAACCAAAGGATTTTTTTGCAAAGAAATACTTTCACAAATTTACTTATACATTTTCGCCATTTTAATTTATTTCTGGCATATTAATTAACTTAAGGTTGTTTTAAGATTGTTTTTAATCAACTGCAAAAAAGAATATTACCTATAAAAAAAAAGGAAAACGAAAAGTCTTTGTGTTTTAAAATTTTCAGTTGAAAGGTCGAAGGGTACCCTTTCTTAGAATGAAGTGGCATTTAACAACAAAAAATGTTTTGTTCAGTTAGTGCTTAATTTGTTCTGCAGAAATTTTTCTTAAAGGGTAAAACAGTCTACAGTGACACAATCTGGTGAAACAAAACTGTATATAAATGCATACCATTCTTTGTGCCGTTTTTCTGTTCTCCAATTATTCCAAGAATAATTAAAAATAATAATAACAATGCTAAGGGAACTTTCCATGTGCCAGCCAACGAAGCCAGATGAAATAACATCATAAACCACACACCAACAGAAAGGTACTTTAAGAAATTGATGTTGGTTGATGAGTCTTCACTAGAAGGCTTCTTGTATGAAAACACGAGGATTACATAGCCAATAAAGAGAGTCCATACCTTATAACAGAAAAAGGTTATTACAGGTAACACGCCTTAGTATGTGAAACATTCATAAAGTGCATACAAATGGACCTAACGGACACAAGAGACTTTATTAATTAACTTTATTAATGCCACTCAAGACTTTTATTATTAATGTCACGTATTTTTATTTCACAAGTCAGCATAGATAAACAACCAAAAGGAACATGAGTGCCAAATTTTTATATTATCTTGTCACGTAATTCCAAAAAAAATTCTTACAGCGGTTGTTTTACCATATGTTTCAAACACGTTGACAAAGAAAGTTATAGTGAGCGAGAGCACTCACTCATACTTACCTATCCATTGGATGTATGAAAAAATCTAAATTTTAAATCACTCTTATGATTTGTATGCTTCCTTTTTTTTAAATTTAAATTGTTTTATCAAATCAAATAATATGTATGTCAAATAATATTAGCTTTTTGTCAACTTTATTTTTGCCATGCCTTTTAAGGTCATTATTTTAATATCCAAAAAAAGAACACCCGCTTTCATTTAAGGCACAAAATGATGGCAAAGCTACTACAGCAATTTTTATTGTTGTTTTAACCAAAAAAATTAAGGAAGGATAGCAAAATATCTTGTTCCTAATACAACTTTCTGTAAAAATTACACAAAAAAGTGGAACAACATGTTAGCGCTCTCCTACAGATCATGCTTCTATGATTCTGACTGCAGGCAAAACTCAAGCAAGGAAGGATGAACAAAAAATGGCAGATCCAAAAGCTATATTATAAAAATATTATAGTAAAAGGGACTTACTGCAAGAGGGTAATTAAACAACGACAAGATTTTAGCCAGCATGTCGGTTACAAATTTTACTCCATAAAATATTTGGTAAAATGGATGAAATACTACCAAATAATAGCACAGTGGAACCAAGATAAAAATAGAAACCATTAATTTATAATTCGCTTTGACAATTTGACCAATAAAATCTGCACTTTTGACGACTCCCATGAGTGGAAGCATTGTCACACCAACAAGAAACGGGGTGTTTTCTTCTTCCATATGTTTTAACCACGCTCTTACAACTCTTGTTGCAGTCTTTTTAAACGGAAAAAGAAATGTCCCACATAATGCAGCCCAGATCAATGGTCGGAGGAAAACTTCCAATACATAATACGCACTAATGGCAACAACACTACTTAAAAGTGCAAAAATTATTGCAGCAGTGTTGTAAAAGGCTTGTTTTAATGCTTTTTCATGTTGTGGTCCAACAGAGTCGAGTACAGATTTGAATGGTGAACCAACATATGAACTTTCCATACTTTAGGTTTGTTTATATCGTATCTATCAACTAATCTATAAATGTAAAGAAAATCATGAATTGTGAAATGAATTTGAACTCAAAACAATAATAAGTGATTTTATAGATGATTTGTTATAGGGGCATTTAATGGAATCCAAATGATATAACGACACATGAGTTTTGATAAGTATACTATGAGGCCTTCTAAAGCAAAAGTTTGAAGAAAGTTGTTGCTTTCTTATAAAGCAAACAAGCTTTTAACAAAACAAAATGTATATATGTGAAATTCCCACCCAAACATGCTAAAATTGAGAAAATATATTCTCCCAGTAAATTAACCCTTTTACACTTGGCATATTGTTTTCCTGAAGAAAAATCTTAAAGGGAACCAGAGGTATAAAATGATGTTGGAATTATATTAGAGAGCTTAAAAAGTTGGTAAACAAGCAACGAGCAAAGAAGTGTCATTTTGGCATAAAATTTTACGTTAATCAATTCACCATACAAACTTTATCAATGCATAGATATTATATCTATGCATTGATAAAGTTTGAATGCACATCCCTTTACAGGTCTCAATTACTGATAACAGAAAATGTCAAAATTTGCTACGACTTAAATATGACATCATAATTTATGCAGCATAATTAAATCTGAAATTCTTTATGTGAATATCTTGAGAACGAAAAGAGCTTTTTAAAAAATTTAAAAAGACTTGTTAACCAACTTTTTAAGCTCTAATAATATAAGTCCAACATCATTTTATAACTTGGATTCCCTTTAAGTAATTGAACTTTTAAATAGGAAAGAAAAAACTCATACTATAAACACTGGGCTTCAAGTGAGTTAGTTCACACTAGGGTGCCAAAAATATGTTATAGGGTGCAAAAGTTATTAAAAATGCTTTGTGTTTTTTCTGACTACATTTTACAAGATGGGTCAATGGATATATCAATTCCTTTGCCAAAATTAATAAAACATCTGAGGAAAAGAGTTATTAAAACATTATTGTGTTGTTGACACACAGACTAAAAAATATATTACAACTTTTTTATTTATTTGGACGTTATTGTCCCTGGTGTACAAATAGGATGTGTTCAGAAAAGAAAGTCTTTCATAATGAAAACCCAACAATGCATTTTTTTAAAAAGTGTGGTAGCAATTTTAGGCAAAACTGTGCTGAAAAAGAAGTTAGTATTTAACTTGATAACTTAGTTAACAGAAGTACATGTTGAACAAAAAACAATCTAACGAGAGACTCCTGTTTTCAGACAAAACTCCTGTACTCCCATTGAGAAGTCATCTCTCCTGCTCAGGCATTTCAACAGCAAATTTTTACCATTAATCTATTATATTTAAAAGAGATTTCTGCAACCTTGTGCTAGATAGCTACTTGCTGCTTCCCCAGTCAGTTTCAGTTTCATTCACTTCACATTTGGTTGCAAAATTTGTTGTGGATTATTTGTGTAGAAAAACAACAACTTTACCCTTGGGTAAGTGAAAGAACATTTAAATTTTGAAATTTTATTTTATTTTATATATGGTAATTCATTCTCTGAAATAAAAAAAACAAAAAACATTATTTTAAAATGGACTGTGTTTAGGCCTTTAAAATAATTTATTTTTAAAATTATTTTACGGCATTTATTCAAGTTATGGGAATGAAAAAAATAAAAAGAACATTATTCTACTGGATTGATTGTGTTTACTCAAAGTTAAATAAAATCTACTACAATTTTTAATTCATGAAAATATCGTCACCATCTTCATTGTCAATTAAAAGATTTTTACAATTTTCATTCTGAAACTTGGTCTATTCCTTTTGTAATTACCTTTGATAAATTCTTGAAGTCACTGCAGAATGTTTGGCATTGACGCTGGCCAGTATTTTCTTGAAAAATTTAGTTTTTTCATAACCAACCTCTGCTTCAATTGTGCTATAAAGACTCATTTAATTTAATTTAAAATAAATCCTAAATATTTACATGTTGTTTTACTCCTTTTTGCTAAAATTTTTAAAAATTTCGAAATATCTCCGAAAAAAATTTTGCCAAGTTTTTACACTTAAAATTTTTTCACTGAAACCTTTTGGGGGCTGAATAAGCTAACTACTTACACTTAAATAGGAAAGAAAACAATGAAGGTTATTTATGATTTGTGAAAGAATCACTCAAACATGTATAAAACAACAAGACAGTTACAAGTCATTGCCCAAAATTTGTAAGCCATTTTATATACTTTTTACTTTGAACTGTGGCCAAATTGTATAGTTCTTTTGGGAATGTTTTGGCATTTTCTTCCCTACAAAATATATTTTTAGAGTATTTAAAGACTATTTATATGGCGCCGTAGATTAGTGGTTATAGCTCTCGTACTCTGTGCGGGAGACCGGGGTTCGATTCCTCTTGACAGCGAATCAACATGGGCGAGTGAATGTTACCATAGCCCCGGGTTAACCCAAGCCATGTGAGGGAAATTGGGAAGATGGCACACTGTGTGGGCCGTTGGATGTTGCTGGGAGTTGTCTAGTAGAGCGCGGGCTCTAATTGGGTCTGCGTAGCTCAAAAATGAGCATTAAATACTCTAGGACTCTCCATCTAAGTCATGGCCAGGGTATATCCCTTGATATTTGTGAGGCTAGCCATGTAAAAATATGCACATCTATCTATTCCCACCACAACCAAGTTAGGGCCTCACAGAGTTATTAAATTGAAAAGTTATCTTCCATTTTATAGGACCTGGGGTTCGAAGGTATGTAGACCTCAGAATAAAAATCCATCCACTTCAATTTATTAGCACCCTTTCTAAATGAACTTAAAGCTGACCTCCCATGACAAAACAAGTTGATTTCAAATAAAAAAGCTTTAAAAGTTGTCTATGAATCTTTTTTAACTTTTAAATCTTTATTAGTTTCAGATATATAGGCCTTGCAGGTTTAGCTAATTATGCAGAATTAAAACATCATAAGTTTGATGCAGATGCTGGTATGAATGGTCAGGACAACAAATATTTATACTCAGGTAAAAATGTTCAAACTATCACACTAGATGGTAAAAACATTACTTACAACAGCACATCTGAGATGGTAAATGGATGTGGGTATACTGCAGTTAAGCTTCAAATTTTAAAGGATGGTGTTATCCCAAGTGACTAACAGTTAAGTGCAATAGTGTATTGCTTCAAGGGCATCTGTGATGCTTTAGAAAGAGGTAACTATTGAGGGTTGAAGTTGGTTGATCAAGTAATGCAAGTTATTGAAAGAGTGATTGATTAGTTACTAGGAGAAAGAATCGATATATACAGATAAATGCAAATTGGTTTTGTTCTAGGGCGTGGCACTACAGACGCAATGTTTTTACTCAGACAGGAAAAGTATATATCTAGGAAAGAGAAAGAATCTCTATTTTGCTGTTGTAGATTTAGAGAAAGCTTTTAATAGAGTGTCACGCAAAGTTATTTGGTGGACTATGAGAAAATAAGGTGTAGGTAAGTGGCTAGTTAAGATGGTACAGTTTATGTACAGCAATGCTAGAAGTCATGTCAGGATTAACGATTCACTTAGTGATGAATTTAGTGTAAATATTGGGGCTTTAAAGGCAAAGGGATTTGTGAGAATCCCACAAATTTATCCTGGTATTCTGTGAATATATATGCACTCATCATCCATTACTCTGTGCTTATTAGAGGGGCAATTATAATAATTTTGAACTTTAGGGGGCGCTTACTGGAGGGGCGCTTAAAAAAAGAGGGGTGCTAAAGGTATTGATAGATGTGCATATTTTACATGACTAGCCTCACAAATATTGAGGGATATAGCCTGTCTATTATTTCCAGGAGGGGCCATGGCTTAGTTGGGAATTCCCAGAGTATTATTTAATGCTCATTTTGAGCTACGCACACCCAATTAGAGTCCGCGCTGTACCAGACAACTCCCTGCAACATACAACGGCTCACACATTGTACCATCTCCCCAATTTCCATCACATGGCTTAGGTTAACCTGGGGCTATGGTAATATTCTGACCCAACTTAGAACACGGCCCGTCTTAAGACGGGACGGACCAACTTAAGACACGGTGGCCCATCTTTTGACACGGTGGCCCATCTTTTGACACGGTGGCCCATCTTTTGACATGCTGTCCTGTCAATTGACGGGCCAGGACCAACTTGCGACATGGCGTTAAAAGATGTTTGCATACATCAAGACCTTGTATTTAACGTAAACTAACTCCAATAAAGTGAAAAAACTGAACTGCTGCAATTTTTTCTGGCGTATTGTTGTATATGGCTAGCTGAGATTAAATCGAGTTATGCATTTCAAGATTGTTGTGGGTAGCAAAAACAACACTACTTGGCAACTCTTGGTGCAAGACCAGATCAGCGAATGCATTTTTTAAAGCAGTTAGAGACTTCCTTGTTGCATGATTGGAGATGTTTTTACCTGGATTGTTGTGTGCATAATGACTAGCTAAATAATTATGACTCAGATATCAAGATATAACATTCAGTTCAGTGTAATGTGGTGTTTATATAATACAGGTATAGCTAGCTATAAGCTATTGTTTAAGCTATTTAAGTTGACTTTTCAAGATAATCTTCGATGGAATTAAACATAACTTGAGAGGCAGAATCGTTTTGGCTGGAGCAGCCACGATTGAAATATTTTGTTATATATTCAAGAAACAGAGACTATGAATATGATTTAAAGAAATATTATGTGTTAATTTATATTTTATGTGATCAGTCTCACCAGTTTCGAGCGGAGTCTTTAAAGCTCCCATTTGAGCTATACAGAAACCTTTTTGAAATTCTTGCCCAATTGGACGACAGCCTTATGTGGGGATCAAGCCCACAACCACTTACATGAGTCGAACGTTCCACTGACTGGTGATGCTACTAATTCCCATTTATCAAATTTATTTGTCATTTTATGTCTGTGTTTGTTTATTTTTTAAGAAGAGCAGAATTTATGACATGGTATTTGTATTGCTCAATACTTTAGCTATATTTGTAATAGATTATATTTAGAGAATTCATGATTTATTCTTTTCCATACATTTTTTGTTCTCTTTGGTCCTCTCCTATAGACACTGCATTTGTCCACAGTTGGGCCATGCCTGTCTACAATTTTTCAAAATTCGAAACAGTGTGTTGCCCATGTTACAGGGTTTAACTTTAGTCTGTGAGCCTTTTAGACTGACCCATGTTGTCACTGTTTCTAAAAAGTTTCAATAGTTAGGCCTGTCCCTTTTTTTGGTAAGATTTTTGAAAGCACAAGTGTCCTTTGTCAATAGTTGGGCCTGTCCAATCTTTATGACACAGTCTTTTAAAAGCATGGGAATTGTTTGTCAATAGTTAGGCCTGTCCCATCTTATGACACATTTCCTAAAATTGCAAGAGTCTTGTGTACAGTTGAGTTTGTTCCATCCAATGACACGTTTTTTAAAAAGCGAGAGATTCCTTTGTCAATAGTTGGGCCTGGACCAAATTAAGACGAATTTGCATACATTTGTCCAAAGTTGGGCCAGGCCCGTCAATAGATGGGCCATCCCAACTGCGAACGCACCGACCCGTCTTTTGACGGGCCGTCCTGTCTAAAGACGGGCCAGTCCCGCGTCCAAAGTTGGGCCGGTGTCCGTAGTTGGGTCAGAACAGTAACATTCACTCGCCCATATTGGATCGACGCCAAGGTGAATGGAACCCCGGTCTCCCACACAAAGTTCGAGAGTTAGAACCACCATTCTACGGCACCATAAAAAGAGGAAATACAGTTAATAGATGACTTGTCAATGTTTACAAAAGTTAAAAAAGTTTGTGTTTTTTGCACATGTGCAAGCATTTCTTTAGATAGAAAATATAAACAAAAGACCATAGTTATCAAAGAAATCCATCCAAAAAAGAAATATTCGCTAAATTAGTTAAATTTAATTCTAGTTCCTCTTGGATCTTACGCTATTTAAAAAATCTTTAATCTTTATTAACAGCCATTTTACCCTGTGCGAGTCCTGCTTTTTTACCTGTACACAAAAGTGCATGTATGTCCATTGTTCTCAAAATGAAATCAAAACAACTACGTCACACGGAAAATGGTCTATAGATTGGTTCCTAATGTGTGTGCCCTTACAAATATGACTTTGAAACAAATAGGCCTAAAGATTTGAATTAGGATAGCATATAAGTGCATATAATAGTGTGTCCTATTCAAAAACTTAAAAGCAGGTAGCTAGCTAGCTATATATATTTCGAATCAAGATGGTGTTTTCAACCGCCAGGACAGAAGGAGCTATGCTATAGTTAGCCAAATAATTCTTTTACTTTTAAATTATTTTGGAAGCAGCTAGCTATGCTTACTTAATAACAAACAAGAATAACAAAGACAGTTCACTTTTTTCAGGAGTAGAAAGCAGCGAAATCTGGCGGCCAAGAAGAATGGCCTCAAAATCTTTATCAAGACAAATATCAGTATTATTAAGTATCAGTAAAATTAAATTAAAATGTTATTACTTTACGGCGGTTACTTCTAGCAAAATGTGTTTTCGCAGTCTACAAAAAAACTAGTGGCGTGGCTTGTCTACAGTCACCAACTTTTCTGCGCCAAGTCCGCCATTATTGTTGTTTACTGCAGACGAAGCTTAATTGTCACGACACCATACCGCGGGACTAGGCGCAGCAGAATTTACACACGCCTTTTCTTCTGCATTCTAAAAGGTTTTAATAATAGATAGGACTTTATTTGTAGAAAATTATTTATCTTTTCACTCTTTAATGACCTTTTTAACATATGCATTTTGATGGAGTACTTTTAGAATCGTTACATGATTTTTTTTATAAGCATAACGTTTGAAAACAGCATTTAAGGCTCGCAGAAGCATATGCGCTAGACATCTGCTTAGCTTTATTAAATTCCTTCTGGACTGTCTTTTCTTTTCCCCCATTTACGATAAAACTTAATTAACGCTACTATGCAGTCCGAACTTGGCCTCGTAATCACATGGTTGACATCAAAACTGGCTACATCCAGAGACTTATCTATTGCGATGATGGACAAAAAATATCAACACAATCCGACTTTATGACATACTTCAGATATGTAAACTGACCTTTTAACCTCCTCTTAAGGCTCTCAAAAAAATCGCTCGCAACCTTCATCTCAATGTCTAATGGTTTTTTAATGAGACGAAGGGCCGTTTTGTCCTTATAGTTGATACAGTATGGCCATATATTCAAAACTTTATAAGTTTTTAGGAGACTTCGGGTTTCGGGGTCAAATTTTAGAAAACACCACACTTTTCTCTTTTTATGAACAATTTATTTTTAATTTCGCCTTAAACATTGTTTTGCTACTAAGGGAAATACGCCCAAAAAGATTTTTAGTCATTGTCTATCTAGGGGCCGAAATATTTACTTCCAAAAGTATTAATGAATCAAAAGTAAAAGTTTTCTTTTTTTATCTCAGACAAACTATAGGACTTAAATTCGCAGTATCGAAATTGTACGCAATTTGATCAATTATTTGCCAAGAAAATTGTTTAATTCTTGACCATTTACTCGCCTCTCATGCAACAATTTTGGGGTTTATTGTTTAAATTTGGCATTGTTTATAAAAAAAAAGTTTTAAAAACGCTCCATGTTTTAGATTTTCCCAAAAATTTAGAAGGAAAAGAAGAGTTACTAATAATAAAGTCCGTTCTGTTTTAAACCTCGGGCTGCTTATTTCGATTGTAATAAATGTGTGATTGAAATTAATTAGTCAAGTTGCGAAATAAACCAGTGCTCAATTTTTGTCATATAAAACGTGATAACAAAGATACTATTTGAAAAAATGGATATCACCTTTAACAATTGTAGGAGGAATTAATTGAGTCCAAATTTTAGGTTATTCAGGAAATCTCACGAGCATTTTTATTGTGTAGATTATTTAGGAGATTTTAGGTGTGGCCACACTGATAGACAACTTTGCTCGTCTCAAGAACCATCCCAAATTCGAGATATTAGTGGAGGAGACCATAGAAGTACTGTTCTAGAGAGTCCAGGAGATAGGTGGAGAGTAATTCAAAGAAAAATAGGAAATCATAAACCTAAGCAAAATTTTTTTCATAATACCAAATACACGTTTGTTGTCCGTCAACAATGCGATCATAAGAATACACGACTGAAAAGTGACAAAACATTTGCGTTAGAGAGCAATTTTGGAAACAAGCCGTACCATCCTCCTGCTCAGTTGTTATTGACGTATTATAGGGATGGACAGCATCACAGCATTTTAAGTGCAAGATTTATAAAAACGATAAAATCGATAATAAATATCAAAGAAAAAGTTACGAAACATTTTGTCAACAGTCGGTAGTCTCTCTCTCTATATATATTCATTGTAATCTTTCTTTAAAACCACGATCACACACACATACCTTTCACAAGAATAAATACGCATTGTAAAAAGTATATCTTTTCTGTTAGTGAAAGTATCCACGGTGTTCGTGTAAAGTGGCAAAGGTCACACGTAGAAGAATAAACGAAAATAAGCAACTTCTACTTGTGTGTCAGGGAAAGTTTTTGACAAAAAAATGTGTCAACTATATCCAATTGCTAGACAGTGGTGTAAAATAAGGACCACAGACTCTGGTCATCACAAAGGGACGCTGTACCTTGCCGCACCGTGTTTACTTACAACTTTACAAGTTTCATATCCTATACGTGATAAAAATAATAGAAAACGCGAACGTGGTATATAATAAGACCTTATGAATAAAATCCAAGACTATACAAACAGCAAGGAGAAAATAAAACTGCATGTCCAGTTCACAAGGTGGCTAGCCAAAAGATCGACCTTCTAATATTAAACTATTTAGTTTGCTTTAGAATCTCTCTTGTTTTGTGGTAATCATTGTTTATTTTAAATGTTTGATCAGGTCATTGTTGTGTGCGAATGGGAATCACTGAGAGGACGATAAATACCAAATTACAAGACCAGAAGTGTTTGTGAAAAAGTAATATCAAATAATTCGGTTCTTTTCCCTACGCTCCAGAACAGAAAACGCACGAAGCATGCTATACTTAATGGCTAGAGTATGCAAAAACTTTAGCGACTGTTTGGGTTGAATCAAGACAGGTTGTGCACCCTCACTGGACAGTGGAGGTTCACTCCGAATATAAAATTAATACAGTATGTTGACAGACGGCTGAATTAAAAGTCGCAAAAACGTTGTTTTCTGGATATAACTTATCATAATTTTTCTTTAGCAGTTGCCAGATTTAAACCTGTTACTGAATGTCACAATCTTAAAAAAAAAAAAAGATATAACACGCGAGCCTATAAAATACAAGCATAGCTACAAATATAAACAAGTAACTATGACGACACTTTCTAGTTGATTCATATATCTCACAGAAAAAACGAACAAAACAAACTATATGAACATGAAAAACTGTATAAACGAGTCAACTATTTTGTCTCGCTTTCCTGTCACAGCGTAACCGAATATTTATAAGACAAGTAAATGGATTGAACATAGATTGCATTGTCTCTTGAATTTAGAGAGAGAAAAATTCGCCAAATGCCTCACTCACAACAAGTAAGAAAATCAAGATTCATAAGATATAAAATCGAGTCCTATTCAATTCAATTAACTGAGAAATCATGACAATTATCTTATCAAAAATATTTCTGGCCACCATGTTGAATTCTTCATATATTTTTGGCAACAAAGCACAAACCCCTTTCCACTGCTTATCCGAGTTTTAAGTTTTATGCGTACACTAAAAGCGTATTTTATTCAACACATACATAAAAGGTGCTAAAATGTTAGTTCTCCCAAGTACAATTTTATTGTATTCAAAAACTTATTGGAAAAATGAACTGAATCAGAGGTTGCGGCTATTAAAACTTTCCATGACCCAAATGCTTTCTTAAAAACTGTCTATAAAAGCAGGGTTTTCCAGTTTAGTTAATCAGTAAATTAATTTGTCTTCTTAATAAAAAAAAGCAGAAATATAAATGGAAAACAATTTACTAGGAAAGAAACCGAAAGCAATTTCTTTTTTGAATTCCTTCAACTGACTTCTCTTCAAAAATTGACTTGTTATTGTGGATAGTCGTCATCAAAATAATCCACACGTGTGGATGGTTGGCTCTGCATTGGTTTGATAGGCTTCGTTGACCTGTAGAGGTAGAAATAATAAAAATAATTTTAAATGCTCAACAGTTAAGGCGAGTCCTTCCTTTAAGGTTCTTGTGGTCAAGATATTAGATTGGAGCTGTGCACTAATATTCCAAGGTACTAAAGGTTGGTTCCCATTAAAGACCGCAATTGTTGTGCAACTGTTGTAGAGATAAAAAAAATTCTACAACATTTGTTGTGCAACATCTCTTGTGTCACTTTGTTGTCCAACATGTGTGTCCAACAAAGTCGTCACGGTGACTGTTGTACAAATGTTGCTCAACAATTGTTATATTAATGAAAACCGACCTTTCAAAGAACATAGCTTGTGCTACTTATATCAGAACCCAAAAAAATATCTCACCCTAGAAACATGACGTTGCCCTCTTGTGTCAGCATGACAGGTGGAGGAGGATTGGATTTCATGATCTCTCGATCAACAATAGTTGATAACTTGACATTCGGTATATACGAATCTCTAAAACAAAAAAAATCTCTTTTTATTTTAAGTAGCTAGCTAGTTCTAAAAACATTGATAACTTTCTGTTGGCAAGTTTTATCAAGAACTTCTAAGCGATGCTCTTTCTTTTTTCTTTTCTCTTACAAATTTTCTCTTGTTTAAAGCACGACTTTTCCAACTAATTCAGCAGCCGAAATGATGTGGAGGCTATTAAAGCAAAATGGAAGCATTTAAAAAGTACGTTCAACCAAATATTTGCCATTTTTGACCCACCTACACCCTTGTTCGCTTCTGTTTCGTTACTACACTAGCCCGCTCCCTTCTCCTCAGGACACACGTACTTTTTGAACTTAAACCCTTATCATCTAGACTACCGAATCACGTTAATATGCGCACTGACATAACATGATCAAATTAGCATACTTGGTAGCAATAACAACAGTGTTTCTTTTCGGTTCAGAATCTTGGCTATACGTCTTGCAGTTGTAAGCTTCCGCCAACTCGTGCACGATTTTACGCTGACTTGCATTCATCGGAGGAAAGGGATGATGAATTTGAGATTGAGATGACTAAAATATGGAAGAGAAAAAATTATACAAAAAAACACAATGGAAAAAGGAAACAATGTATGGCAAAACAAAGTATGCGTATAACTTTCGAGCAAACAAACATTTAGAGAACTTCGAAACATTTCGTAGTTCGTCACTTTTAAACAGGTGTCTCTGGAACAAACTCCCATCAGTTAACAGGGTGAAAGCTCTTGACTAAGTTATATTTTGCCATTTTCTCTGAGGATAAAAGAAACAAAATAAACAATGGTCAATATGTTCATTTGCAAACACAGAATAGAGGTATGACTGAAGAAATAACTACATGATTTCATGTTGAAAATTCAAAAAAAATTCAAAATATTTCTGTTCCATGCTGCTACATGAAAACAAAATTGTTCACCTTTTTAGCATTCATCACAAGTCGATCTAGTACCGTCTCCAGCATTTGAATGAACGAGTATTGAGACCTGTCAAATTTAAAAACATATAAAGTGTCAAGTAAAAAAAACAAAGACATAAAAACAAAAACTGCATTGGAATAAATGTTCGCTGCAGCATTGTGTAGTAATACATAGTACACGAAGTTAAAAAAATACTTTGCAAGAAATTTTACGTATAGAAATTACTTAAACGGAAAAAACTGTGAAGTCAAAAAAAAAAAGTACGTGTTGATTATTGTAATGTTCAAGAAGGTCTGGAAATAGACTGTAAAGTTACAATAAAATATCGTCAATCATAAAAAAACGTGATTTTTAATCGATTCAAAGAGTTAGTCAACAATTATTATCAACAAAGAAAAATTATCTCTCATAAGACAAAGTCCAGAATAAATAAAAATTAGCGACAACCAATTTTCGTGAAGAGCCTATTTCAATATATTTTAGAATAAACTTTCGCGATTAAGACCTTTTAAAATTTTATCGCGGCCTAACTTTTGCGATTTACGCCAAAACATCGCAAAATCGTGAAAGTTTAACGTAACCTACTTTGCTTCCTGTTTGAGTTGAGGTGAAAATGCAGTATGTTGGAACTGATTTCCATCTGGATTCTCAATACCAAGAGCTTCAGCAAGCCTTCTAAGATTGCATAATAAGATTGCATAACAAAGTGTGTAATTTCACAGCTCTTAAAAAAAAAGAATTTCCGAGGAAAAAATCCCGAAAAAATCCCGAAGTTACCCCAAGATTATCCCCCTTTTTTCAACATTTTTAATTTCTTATTTTTTTTATATTTGGTGAAGTTTTAGAACGGAATACATTAACAGGGTTCCCATTCATTTTGCATTTATTTTTAAGGATATCTAGGAGAATTGAGCATCTTTTCTAGGAGATTTTTTTGATTAGCGGTAAAAACACCTACACACATTTATAATTTAGGAGAAATTGAATTAGTAGAAGTGTAAACTTAGAATCACAAAAATCAGGTAATTGACAAGGAAGACAAATTGGATTGATTAGATTTCATTTCTGCATTAGCTGATGTAAAATAGAAATGGACAGGGAGGAAGGACAAGAAGTTTGACAAATGGATGTTCCATAAAAATTTAGGAGAGTTTTAGAAGTTTTTACAAAAAAATTAGAATTTTTTTTTAGGATTATTTAGGAGTTTTAAGGATTTTTAGGAGGCGTGGATTAAATGGAATTTCAAACGATTTTTTTGTATAAAACTTTTCCTATCGAAGCTCAAAGCTCCTAAATTCTCCCTGAAGATTGCAGTGAAGTTTGCACTTACTTGTTTCTCTCCAATCGAGAACATTCTTCATCACAATCCAAACTGAAAAAATAAACAATTAATGCAACGAGAACAAAAACATATAACGTAAAATAAACATTTTAAACTTGGCTCTGCTCTTAACTGCTTTGTCAACCTCGAAAATGGTAAAATCTACTGTAGTTTTAAACGTGTTAGGTTTTTCTACTTACAATTTTGGTCGCTTGTCTGCATTGGTAATGCGTGAAATGTCAATTGAATGACCGGTTTGTAGATTATGTAGCTGACTTGTAAGCATCTCTGCATTGAAACTACAAAAGGGAAAGAAATGGTATTGTCCAAGTCATAGACTACATTGGAAACTAACAACATCACCCTATGAGGACACGAAAAAGGATGTTACCTTTGATAAGCAGAGTTGACAGTACCAGCTAAGCAAAATGCACTCGCTGATTTACGTCCACAACGACATGTGATATTTACCTAAATACATAAGCACAGTCTGCTAAATTCGTTTTAAAAACATCAATCTTATTTAGATCTTAATCTACAGTTTGTAGTATAACACCTCACATAGGAAAGGCTTATTATGTTTCATTTTAATAATTTAAAATATTCATGTAAGTTATCTGAAATGCACATACCTGCGCTTTGCACGGTGTTGCGGGGCAGTCTTTCCCACTGTGACAAATGGCACCACAGTCGTGAGCACAATCTTTTCTCTTGATAGGACATGGCTGAGTGCAGACCTCTCCACCAGCTATACATGGTCCCTGTTAAGAATTAAACTTCATGTTGCTATTTACAAAAAAAGGGTTCAAAGGTTAAAAAAACTTGTTGTGCCCAGCATATTGTATTTGGAAATTTCTGTCCAAGTCCTTATTAGTGTTTAATTCCGATTTCATGACTGATGTAATACCTTTCCTGGGTTCGATTTATAATTTTCAACTGGAATACCTTATGACATGTTTTTATACATTTATGAAGTTGACATGGCAGTAGTTTTCCACATTTTCTTCCACAAGATACCTCTGTTAAATGACATGGTACATTCTTCCAAATCTAAAAAATAAGAAAAGTCCTTTACATATTCTCCTTAATCTGCATGTTTTGTGGACAATTGAACTCTTGGTAGGTGCTTATTTTTAGCGTTGCCCTTTTTTTGTTACATTAACACATCTATTAAAATCATGTTCATTTTTGAGTTGCTTCTCTTTCAGATTGAATTTAGCTTTCAGCATCAAAAGGAAAATACATAGACTGACACGCAACTGAGAAAGCTATGAACTATGGATGTACGACAGGTGCATTTAGTTGCTATACCAAAAATTAAACATTGAAATAACAGTGTTAATAAAATGAAAACTTGCCTCGTGACCTCCCATACATTGCTTTGTTGTCAAAAATGTGCACGGTGGGCAGCTGTCTTCGTTGTGACATGGATGAAGCGCTAGAAAAACAAAGATATTCATCATTTTGCACAGCCTTAAGATTTAAATTTTTTTATCCCAATTTAAAAACAAAAAGGCAACAAAAGAAATGAATAAACTTTAAACAGTGCCATTTAGGAAACAAACGAGATCAACTTACGTTGATGTCCACAATGATGTGCCCTATTGCATGGCTGAGAGCATTCTGGCGGCTTAGTGCCACATGCAATGGGCGGGTAGATAACTGTTGCACCACAATGGCAAGACAATTCATCAAAACCTTAAAAATAAATTTATGTCACATTTCTTGCCATAGTAAAAATGACACCAAATGCTGTTCGAAATGCTCAATGTAATATTTTGTTGATTATTGTCAGGTTAGAAAGTTTTAAAAAGTTAATAGAATTAAGATTACAAAGAATATTGTCACAAAATTTCCATAATAGAGTGAACTTTATTCTTCAGATTAGGACAAAATAGGATTTCATCTTTAAATTAAGATAAGAGGCCCATAACAGCCAGCACCGTGTCTTTTAAAGACACGTTCATGTAAGTGTAATACTAACGGAAAGGTATCCAATTGCGATACCTGCTCTCCAGCATGGAGGACAAAATCCAATATGACACACTTCATCACACTTGTGCGTTCCACAGGAGAGTTTCTTTCCACATATGATATTACAACTATGTTCTTTGTCTGTACAACATTTTTGATTGCACTTGTGACGACCACACTTTCTCTTCTTGTTGCACTTTCTCTCACAGAGTATTGGCTCATCTAAAAAAATAATAGGTATAGAGAGAAACAAGTGCACAATGTCAAAACTCATTTTTGTTGAGTTTCTCGCACAAAAATAGCAGCCCCTGTGCAGTGTTTGAAGGAAAGGAATGTTGCTGTGATCTTTTTCCGCTATAAATTGTAATTTTTTAAAACAATGGGAAAGTTTAGCTGCGTATAGGTACGAAAAAGGGCTAAGAGTACAAAAGATTTTGTTTTTTAAAAATTGAATACCACAAAATTTTATTAGACGCACTTGTAATATTTTGGAATTTTATGTTTCAGATTTGCTATCGAAAATTAATACCACAGGTATACACAAAAAGCATTGTTTACAAACTTACCTGGTTTCACATCTTTGCAAAGTATATCCTAAAAAAAAGGTAAAAACATAGGTAAAACTGCCAAAGCTACTCTCTCTTACGAAAAACATATATTTACACTATACCTTTTTTATAGCAGTACAGCGACATTTCACATTTGTAATTTTCTCACATGGTTTGCATTTACCGGTATGGCATCTCATCATACACAAGTGGGAAGAACCTAAGATAGAAAGATTAAGATTTTAACGAACATGCCTAACAGTTTGCTTGCTGTGAATATAAGCAGGCTTACACTGAACACAAGTCATAAAGGTAAATTTTTTATTCTATTTCTTTATCTTTTTCACTCAGACTGTCATTAAATAATCGTTTGCTGTAACCTGGTAAACCCTAAGTAAATTTAGTTAATTTATTCCAATAATGTTCCAATTACGTTTATTTATACCAAACCCCTTGACGAAGAAATACCAAATCTCATGGCTTGAAAGTTAATTCCAGCCAAATTTTCATTAACAAATCATGCTTAAAAACAGTACATGTTAATCAAAATTGCAAATCTGATCTGGATTGCATCTTTTTTTAAATTGAGAGGTTGCATCTTTTTTAATTAAGGGGTTAATAATACTAGGTTGCATTCGTTTATAAGAAAACTAATAAAATGGAACTTAAAAAATGGAACACTGACATTGGTGGACCTGCATACTGTACCAAGATACTTAAACTTCAACATTAGTGTATTTACCATTAGCAATTTTACACTTGGCATTGTTTGAAGTGCTTTTTACTGGGTTACAATTGGAAAAATTTCTTAAAATAGATTGTTGGTACTCGGTTAGGCCAGATATTTCTTGGAATTTTTTGTCTATCTCAGTAAATATATTGAAGTTATTATTCTGTCCCCTGAAAAACTTAGCTCCAGAAAAAATCCACTCCAACCCTCTACGCTTTAAAAATGAGAAAAATAATAATAATTTTAAAATGCAAAATAACAATTTTGAAATTCATATGGTGGCTCACAAACTGAAGTGCATGTTAAACATCACATCAACATTTTTTGTTTTTTGCTCAGGTGATCTACACAACAATTCAACATTTAGTGTACTTTTTGGTTTGAGTCACTACTAACCTTTGGGTCCACATTTCAGTTTCTTTCCACAGAAGCTATCACAGGTAGGTATAGGATCTAAACATGTGTTCCTTTCTTCTTCACTAAGTTGAGTGACAGGTACTTTACCACATGGACAGAATTGCACATTTGTAGGTAGCAATGGACAATCCTTACATGCACCACTGTGACACGACGCCTCGCATTTGTGATTTTTGCAAGTCAGATCTCTAAAAAACAAGTGGAAAACAAATTGAAACATAACGGAACAATAGAAAAGTGGAAAAATACTAAATTTAAGCTGTTGATCTAGGGAAACTACTTTCTACATTAAACGTAGAATTATCTCACACATGAATTCATCAATGTTAATTAAATTTTACTTTTTCTTAAGAGCTTGATAATTACCTGTCACATGGTTCAGCACATGAAAAATTTGTTTTATATTCGCCATCGAAACTGTCTTTTTCGGCAGGCAGTATTTCACCTTAAATGCAAAGCAAAAATAAATTAATAAAATGCTTTACTATTACTATGATTAATAGATATTAACAGGATATGCAGACCTGTCAATAACTCATCTATTTCATTATTAAAGTTTTTTCCTAGTGTAGCTACTTTATTTTACAAACATATTTAAAAAACACTACAATATCATCTTGTTTCTTTTCATTGACATTGCACAAAAAGGACCAGGTGCATTATTCGATCTTAAGTGTATATATTTTTAGATCTTTTATCTAGCATTCAAAACTAATTTTGGGAAGTTTTTTATGTCACTTAAGTTTCGTTAGTATAATCTCTGTTTTTTAAGTATACTTTTTTTGACATAAAAACCAACAATAATATCACAGATTGTCTGTAACAGTGATGTATGGAAGATTCTTTTCTAATGTCCATATAATATAATTTGGTTATCCATTTATATTTTAGCAATCACATGAGGTGCAGCAATGGGGAGGAAATAATTGCACTGTCTTATTAATATTTTTTTAAATTTATTTTTTATATTTCTGTTGCTTGAAGGTAGCAAAAATAAAAATAAAATTATACATTTCATCTTTACGTTTTTCAATATATATTAAACAGGAATTATTTATTAAGACCTGGTCACTAGGTTGTGAAATACATGTCAATAACACCTAGAAATAAAACCTCTATTACAAGAAGTAAATTATTTCAATGTGTTCAATGTGATTGCAAAGACATAAATAGATTAGAATATAGCATAAGACAAAAGAAAAACTGTTCTCCTGGATTGTGTTATAGAGAGAGTGTGGAAATCATAATAGGAGCACTGCTAAGCAATAAAAATATGAAGCAATTTCATTGTGTGAAAAAAAAAAATCGCATAGGTGACGTAAGGTAGCGTACATACATGATCGCGTATGCAGTTCATATTAACATACGCGTTTTATCCTGTGGGTACTATTTTCTGCAGTAAGAGGTCTGTTTAGGCATTGCTATGGTCGTCTTTTGGAGAAAAATAAAATAATTTAAGATAAAAAGAATCTTTGAAAATAACGCCGGAATATTATTTTAAGTAATGATTTCTATAATCCCTTGTTAGCGTTGTCATTATTAGCTGCTGTTCAACTTTTCGTAATGTAACTTGTATTATTCTTGTTCCCCTCACCAAAACAGCAAACCCTTGGCAGTTTACATGGGCAAAGGAATTTTGTTACTTCACATTTATGACTTTTTGTTTTTATATTTCGGGATCGCTTGTGCAGACAAAATTATTGAAGCTTGGGGTGCACAATTTACCGCGTGAGTGCTTTTATTATTATTAATAGACCTGAGGATGGTGTCTCAGTTCTGTTGTGTATATACACTGTGGTGTGATGTGCAATTCAATAGACCTGTTCAACTTCTTCGATTAAAAAGGTTTTTAATCAAATAAAACACTTTTTTCTACATCAAATGTATATGCACTAACATATTAAAATAAGAAAGAAAATATCCATTATTTTGTTGACATATTGTTGTTTCTTTTTTTAAGCGATTTCACAAAACAAAAATATTTTCTTGTGTATAACCTGTCGGGTTTTGATTTTGTTTTAATTCTCACTACAATTTCGAAAAAATCGAATTCCCTTAATACTGGAACCACCTTAAAGATTTTTAATTTAACAAACAAATTTACCTGTTTCACAGTTGACTACCCTTCTTTGCTTACCACAAAAACATTCTAAAGAAAAAAAATCATGCAATATATAAAATTTAGCGTAAAAAGCCAAATGAAATCTAAAAACATTTTTACAGAGTGTGGAAAAGCCTTCATCTGATTTGCTCAAAGAAAATAATACTTGGTATTAACAATAATTCACGTCTTACACTGAAATCTTTTAGAACAGTTTTACAGTCTAGAATAATTTTCTCCCCTATCGTCATAAAAAACTATTACAAAGCTTTTGTATGTGGCATAACCATCCTGCATAACTGTATTGTTATAAAACTGGCAAACACATGCTATTATTCAAAATAAACGATGTGAAATTCTGAGAATTCAGGGAGGGGGTAGCATATAAAAAATGGGCGATGGAAAATATTAAGACTGGTTTTCACACAACCAGACAACTACTAACAGGAAACAAATTATAATTTCAGGAAGACCTTTTTTACTGTTTGTTGTAAAAACAAAGCAAAACTACACAAACATATATATACCTTCATTGTACTGTACATCACATGTTTCACAAGGACCTGTTTAAACAAAATTAATATAAAATAATAGTTGCAATGGATAAAATTGGCCAAGTTTAAGTATTTCTAAGCAACACCATAGGTTTGAAAATTTTATCTTTACCTTGGTGGCACTTTAATTGACAATGATGTTGCCCACACTTGAGTAACTTTGAGCATGTGTTCTCACATTTTATGAGATTTGGTTGACCACACCTCAACTTGGTCCTAAAAGCAAACACTTTAATTAAAAGGTATATATATGCTGCTTCTAAAATGCTTGTGTCAATCTTATTTGTACACGGATACCGTAAATGATGGAGTAAGCAGCCAGGGCGCTTATTTAAAATTTTTATGTGTAGGGGGGGGGGGGGGGGGGGCGCTTATTCGGCAGGGGCGCTTATTATTTCAGTTTCAGCTGTAGTTGTGGGGCTGAGAAAATGGGAAATAGGAGTAGTTGTTATAGCGAAATATTCAGCATACACAAACAATAAGAGTGTAGCAAATATCCTCTCAACTGAGCTTGCAGGAATAAAAAAAAGTATAGCCACTTTGTGCTGGTTTTTGAGGAGGTAGACTCGAAGGAAAGACTCGTTAAAACACCACTTTTAAGATGAAACTTTACTTTTGTTTAGTAAAATACATATAAACAAAACCTCTTGTTGTTTTTTATGCCTTGTTCCAAATAAGCGCCCCCCTTCTGATAGCCGTGTGATGAAATAAGCTATAGGGGGGGTATTCAAGCATGGGCGCTTATTGAAAAAAATGTCTCTTAGGGGGGCGGGGGCGCTTATTCCGGCAGGGGTGGTTATTTGGCAGGGGGCGCTTGTTCCGTCATTTACGGTAACTTACAACTTGATAACTGTTTGCAGAACATCAAATATTTTAAATAATCAACTTCTTCCTTTTCTGCTATTCAAGATGCACTCATGAAAAAAAGCATAGAAGCAGTATTTTTAACTTACAATGACTTTCCACATGGGCAATGCTTTGACACCATAACAGGACACGATGGACAAGGCCCGGGATGACACAACCTTTAAAGAATTAAACTATAGTGTACCAAAAAATGACAAGCCTATTTTTATTTAGGGATATTCTCCAAGATTTTTTATTTTTTATACAAATTGAAATGATTATCATTGTATGGAAATTGTTTATTATTTTTTTACATCATTTCATAATCGCATCATGAAACAAATTAAATGTTTCATATTTTTTAACGAAATAATTTTATAACAGACAAGAAAAATAAAATGATTTTGAACCCATTTGAAATAATTTGTGATAGGATTAAAGGTTTTAATATTGTATCTTTGAACAGAATTTTGAAATGTTGAATTAAAAACCGTAAAAGTAAGTAAGGTGAAAACGTTCCTTTAAAGCTTAAAATTTGCCGCACTTTTTTTCTAGAAATGATGAGCAAATGTCCTTACATAGCTTAACAGTCGCTATACTTGAATCAATAATGATGAGAACACGTTGCTTCAAAGCTTAAATATCACCGTATTTTGTGCTAAAGTGACAAGAACTCCCTACAAACATAAAAATCGCCCTATTTTGTTATAAGAAAAAGCAACCGAAAATATTATTAATGGCAGTAGAAGTTATAAACGCAGTTGTTGTGAAATATTGTTTTTCCATAAGCGTGTGCTTTTTACATGTTTGTTTTTAATGAAAAAATTTGAAACAAATCAGAAAATAATGAAACAAAGTCCATTTGATTTGAAATGATTTCATTAAAACAAATTTTATTTTTACAATCATTTTAAATTCATATGGCAAGTTATGTTAATTAAAAAATGAAACAATACGAAACAATATATTTTTAAACGATCCCTTAAAGGAGAACTAACGATTGATAACAAGTTGTGCTTAAAATGTTCATTATAGTGTGAATATGAACTGATTAAATATTTTTATATTTGTGAGTTTTGGTTCTGAAGATATTTCAGGCCAAAGTAGGACTATGGTTGCTGCCATGACAGTATCGATGAGGCCTTTCGGTTCGGTAAATTACTAACTTGTGTGACGTAATTCCGTGGGAATGTAAACAAACGCATTCGGAATGAAGGAAGCAAGGGAATGCTAAACCAGAAAAATTGTGTCTCCTGTGATTATCTGAAAGTAATTCATCATGTTTTGAAATTAATTTCTTTCGCAGAATTTAATGTTTCACTGTCATAAATATAGTTTTGGACACAAGTTTATCACTTAAAAAATATAGGTATTACACGTATTTGAATTTATTATGAAATTTTTCTTGTGTTATTTTTTATATTAAAACATTTAAAAGATGATAGGTACTTAAAGACGACAGGTGCTTTAATTTGTTAGTTTTGAAAACAACAGTTTAAATGATTATGCACAATGAAATTTACTGGAAGTGATTTTGTGAAAGCAAAGCAAAACAAAAACAGTCTCAAAGTTTTTATTTCTTTACCTGTTTTCGCATGTCAAATTTTTGGAAATTTTTTTTTCTTTGAGGATGTTTTTCTACAAGAATTTAGCTCGTCTTCATCGCTTGAATCTCGCAATAAATCTAATCACTCTGAGAAGACGAAGAAATGACTGAATCTTCATCCATCATCTTACAAACCCTGTTGAGCTATGACGTCACAAATCAACAAAATATCTACGAACCAAGTTGGCTTTAGCTCGATAATGTATAATTATCGATTTTGGGGGACAATATTTGGACACTGAAAAATGAAAAAATTTAAATTTTTTTACGCTATGTTGTTTTTATGATATTTGTATGAATGTTTTAATTTTTTGTTAGTTCTCCTTTAACGGTTTGTTTCTCGTCAAGCGTTATGTTTAGGGATTCGCTAGTGACACTGCCACATTTTGGTTGGAAAAATTTCTCTTGCAGTAAAAAATATCAATTTCCCTTTTTTTGTACTGAGAGCAGACTTTGCAATAGGCAAAACAAACATGTGTAAGAAAAATAAGTAAAAAAAACACATCAAGGCAAATACAATGTTTCCATATTTCCACGAACAGAAACACATAAAAAATAAGGTTAAATTAATTTTATTTAAAAATCCATGTATCTATCCACTTTCAAGTCATCCTAAAATATAAATCAAACTTTATTTTGCTAGTTATTTTTTTACTTACTCATTACAACTGTGTTCACATGGTGGATTTACACGTTTCTTTTTACAGACTTCGCCACAACCTAAACAATGAGAAAAAATAAGTTTATAGTTTCAGGCTGGGTTTTCTGAATTAAGCAAAGTTAACAATATAAATTAATAGTTTGTTAGTTTTAAAAACAAAACCTTATTTTTTTTTTCAAACAGCGCACTTTCGCTGTTATGTCTATATTATAATACTTGCTCTGTCTGTGAGTCAATTTAAAAATTGGTGGTTCTGTAAACAAAAATGCCATGATAATCGCACATATAATCATTGTAATAATCCCAACCAAATAAATTTCATTACTCCATGCTAATAGGTGGCAAGGACGCACAAGTAGCAACGGGGAAATTTGTACAACAGGCCCATGGAATTTCTCACAGGCTAACAACTAGTTTGACAAATTTACTTGAAACTAATGATTAACCCGTGGAAAAATCTACATGTCGTCCTTCCCCTTAATTACATGAAAATTTGTCAGTTTTAGGTGGATAAAAATATATCGCTTTTCTATTTGGTGTGCCTGTAGCACGACTTTTTTCTTGCACGCACACGCACACAGACAGAATAAGAGTATTAATATACAGGAGGTAAAAACTGACAAGCCAAAATAGTCAGTGAAATTTACTTCTAATTTGGACTCCTAATAAAACTAAATAAAACTTTCACATCTCAGAAATAAATTGCTGCACTTACTGTGTGGTGTAATTCCATCCTTTGGTGTCCAATCAGGATCTCGAACTTTGCCTAATATTAACATTAAGGTTTAATTAAGAAAAATGAAAAAGCAATTATTTATTTAAAACTTGTATATATAAAATCTGTATCTGCACAAAAATGTATTATGCGTTGCAGGGTTGACGCTCTTTTTATGGAGTCAAATTTGAGAAGATTTTAGGACTTTTGATGAGAATTTTCAACTTTTTTTTTGAAATGACAGTATTTTATCAAAACGATTGAGGAGATTTAAGGAGTCTTTAAGGTAATGTCATGAGTGAAGAACAAATTATTGCCATTTCTATGCACTTTAAAAATAAAAACATACAGCAGGTTATAATTTTAAACAATTAAGGACTTTTGAGGAGGAAGTTTTAAAAAATATACTTTGAGATGAGTTTTGAGAAGACTTTTCAAAATTGGGGAGAAGTAAGGAGTTTTAAGGTGTTTCAACAAGACGAAATATCTGCACTAAAATAATGTCAACAATACAACTTCTCTCATTCACTTTTAGTATCAAATTAGTTGACTACCAATTTAAATATTCAGCTTACCACAAAAGCAGAAATATTTGTTGGGAGGTCTTGTTGAAACATTTTGACATCCAGGGCATCGCCAGCCGCTTTCCTCTAAAATGAACAATAACAAATTCAAAATATAAATATTTTATTTATTTCTTCGTGAAACTATCCAATTCTTTCTTAACTTTTTTTATTGAATACTGAATTCTTGACCTGTGTGAAAATACTAAACATTTCCAATTTACAGAAAGACGAACTTTGAATTAAAATTAAAATCTGCTGTAATTTGTAGACAGGAAAAGTTCAACAAATTTTATTTTTTTACCTTTTACTGCTGCAGCTTCTGATCTTGCCCATTTCCTGATGCAAGATAAGTGAAAGATATGAAAACAATTGCTGCAATTCCATACTTGATTGCTCCATTTGACAGATTCGCAACACACCATGCATTCGTAGCTGCCATTAATCAATTGCTCTATCAATGAGCGAGCTTGTGATGAATCAATTGGTCCACACTTTGTCAAAGCTTTCTCCTGCCACTTTTTTGGATTCTCCATTGGATCTAAGAGTATGTTCTGCATGACAGATGGGTTTAGGTGTTGTTGCACATGTCGAATATGTCCCTGATGATTGGTAGGGAAGTAACCACTGTAAGACTGCAAGCTGCTCATACCTCCACTACTTGACAGGTTACTTCCATGTAAATTATCATGGTAATTTGAAGATGAGAGCAGGCCTGGTGCTCCATGTGTACCCATTTGAGAATACATTCCTGAATAGCTACTAACTCCTTGGTGTTGAAACATAGATGATGGATGATTAAATGCATGCAGTGCTGCAGCTGAAGTGTTTGTTTGATTCATGGATACTGGAGAAGCACTGTGATGGACCGTACCATGAGAAACACCAGGTGCCATACCTCCATGACTTACATTGGAATGTTGATGATACACACTTGAGTATGATGTTGGTAGACCTGATGCAAGGTTTGCATTGTGCTGACTCATAAGAGCCTGCATATTAACATTTGTCTGATTAAGAGATATCGATCGATCTTCAATGAGATGAGGAGAGTTATACACAGCTTGCTGTGCAGAGCTGATTTCTCCTGAATTAGTCAGGGGTTTAACAGGTACAGTCTGTGCTGTTAATGGAGCATTTTTTACAGCACGTTTTTCAGCATTTTGTTTACGGTTATGTTGAACCTCGGGGTCATTTTGAAAAAAGTTCTTTACAAAATCTAAGCTCCTCTTCTGTTCTGTTTTGTCTTTTGTGGCTGGAACAGTCCTTTTAGCGGCATAAATTTGACCAGGATCCTGACTATCAAGACTATAAGGATTTCTAAGAATACCTTGACTATTAGCGACTTGGCCACTTTGAAACTGCATATGCAGCCAGTTGGGATCCATGGGTGGTGGACCCCTGCCAGAAAACCCAGATTGGGTGTAGTAACTGTTTGGATGTTGCTGGTTATTGTGCTGGCCATAGTTTTCAGATGTTTGTTTGGGTCCTTTGGATGGTTTATTACGAGGTCTGGCTCCTCCACTGCCACCAGAAACATCGAAATCCTTTTTGTTATCACTTTTGACCTTATCAGGATTGGATGCAGTAGGTTTCTTGTTATCTTTGCTAGCCTCTGTTCTGTTTGATGAATTAGGCTTGTTTCTAGACTGGCCCCTGTTTGCATTCCTATGATGCCTATTTGATGCTGGTCTATGGGTTTTATCATCCTTATTCTCTTTTTCGTCCTTACCAGATTTTGATGCTGCATCTTTTTTGGTTTTGCCATCATGAGGACCTTTGTTATCCTTTCCTTCCTTGGTGTTCTCTTTCGTACTCGTTCCGTTTTGCTGTTTCGCCATGAATTCCTTTAACTTTTGGATTTTTTCAAGATCCTTCTCGGCTACACCAACAAGTTTTTCAGTGCACTGCTTATCAGTTTCTGGCATTTCTTCTTGATCCTTAGAAGAAGGTTTCGTTGGCAAAGCCCCCTTGTTATTTTCTTCTTTTGCTTCAACAGTAGAAGCAGGTCTCTGTTGAATTTTAATAACTGGTGGCTCTTCCTCTTTCTTCAATTCGTCCGAAATTGATGGTGCTCTTTTCTGTTGGCTAGAAAAATCAGTCGGTTTGTACAAGGCTGGTCTATTTCGAGCTTGTTGACCATAATATGCCATTACTAAAAAAAACACAAAATCTTTTAAGACAGGAATTACCCACAAAATAATATGTAAATATTAGTTTTATTCTAATGGATATACATGACAGAATACAGGACCATGTTAAACAAGGTCTACAGTATCAGGGTGGCCATTTTTTTTTAAAAATATCATAAAACTTTTTTTTGAAGAACACATGACAGCAGGCAAACAAACAGGATGACCGAAAAACATCAAATTTTATTTTCAAGGTTTGTTCCTGCTATTCTTAGAGTAACCTAGGAAGTTGCTTATATAAAGATCAAGTTTCTGAAACAATTGAATTTTTATAGTTCTTGTGTTTAGGGTTCACAAATCTAAACGTCCCACATTTTGTCACCAGCATGAAAATAATGACACAGAATTAGAAAACAATGCAACCACATACCACGCGATAAAAATTTTCTTTCTTGTGAGGCCTGTGATGAGTTGAAAAGAATTAATTCTTATGAATGGACACAACACGTCACAGGTGTTTGCGATAGGTTCTTTGCGACAAAAAACTCACTAATTACAAAAATATTGATATTGACTTCTACCGCTTTACAGCACGCTACAGCAATCGCTTCCAAAATTGCTCAAAAAAAAGAAGAAGAAGGTGAAGGAAAATGCTAAAAATTTTAATAAGATTTCAAAAAATTTTATCATTTGAAGGCTTTAAAATAAAAATAGTGTAATTCAAAATGCTTGTGTGATAAATTTTTACTTTCTGTGCAGTGACACATTCTTTTGTCAAAATAATTCAAAAAAAATTTTTTTTGTTTTCTGAAATAAACAACATATTTCGATCAAGCAAATCCATGTGCTTTACTTTTCGCTTTCGTTATAATTTAATGTATGCTCATACTTATTGTCACATCATGAGTAGTAATAAATTCCAAATAAATTATAAAATATTTAATGGACCACAATTTAGCCAAAAAGGCCTGGCCGTGGGGAAAAGTGGTCCCATGTGGTTCATCACACTCCCAAATGGCACATCTCCCGCTCATGGCTTATGCCCCACGTCATGTCGCAAAAATGGTGTACAAAGTGTGAAAACCAGCTAATTATCCAACATAGAAATAGTACATACAGTACTGTGAAAAGGTTTGTTAACATCGTGTTCGTGTAACGAGCGTGGTGCACACGAACCACGATAAAATCGTGGTCTTTATGTATAACAAACATTCAAACATTCTATCGTGGCCACCACGCTAATATTATTATCACCACGAAGGATCTTGTGTCCCACGATTATTTTCGCGAGCTCCACGATTTTTATAGCCAGTATAATTTAATTTTTTTTCTTTTCAAAAAAGTCTTTCATTAAAGTTAATTTGTTTGTTTCAGGTTTTATCAAGTTAAAAAAGCATATTCGTAGTTTTTGCTTGGTGTATACTTTTTCGTCATGGACGCGATTGTATTTTTACGAAATGTCATTTGTCTAGAAAAGTTAAATTTGTCTGCGCCGATTGAAATGCTTTTTTAGATTGCATTTTAAAAGTTTAAAAACGAAAAGCGGCGATAGAAATGTTTTTTTAGATCGCATTTTAAAAGTTTATAAGCTTAAAGCGACGATAGAAATGTTTTTTTAGATCGCATTTTAAAAGTTTAAAAACGAAAAGCGGCGATAGAAATGTTTTTTTAGATCGCATTTTAAAAGTTTAAAAACGAAAAGCGGCGATAGAAATGTTTTTTTAGATCGCATTTTAAAAGTTTAAAAACGAAAAGCGGCGATAGAAATGTTTTTTTAGATCGCATTTTAAAAGTTTAAAAACGAAAAAAGGCGATAGAAATGTTTTTTTAGATCGCATTTTAAGTTTAAAAACGAAAAGCGGCGATAGAAATGTTTTTTTAGATCGCATTTTAAAAGTTTATAAGCGAAAAGCGACGATAGAAATGTTTTTTTAGATCGTATTTTAAAAGTTTATAAGCGAAAAGCGCCGATAGAAATGTTTTTTTAGATCGCATTTTAAAAGTTTATAAGCGAAAAGCGACGATAGAAATGTTTTTTTAGATCGCATTTTAAAAGTTTATAAGCGAAAAAAGGCGATAGAAATGTTTTTTTAGATCGCATTTTAAAAGTTTAAAAAGGAAAAGCGACGATAGAAATGTTTTTTTAGACGCATTTTAAAAGTTTAAAAACGAAAAGCGGCGATAGAAATGGTTTTTTAGATCGCATTTTAAAAGTTTAAAAACGAAAAACGGCGATAGAAATGGTTTTTTAGATCGCATTTTAAAAGTTTAAAAACGAAAAACGGCGATAGAAATGTTTTTTTAGATCGCATTTTAAAAGTTTAAAAACGAAAAGCGGCCATATAAATGTTTTTTTAGATCGCATTTTAAAAGTTTAAAAACGAAAAGCGGCGATAGAAATGGTTTTTTAGATAGCATTTTAAAAGTTTATAAGCGAAAAGCGACGATAGAAATGTTTCTTTAGATCGCATTTTAAAAGTTTAAAAACGAAAAAAGGCGATAGAAATGTTTTTTTAGATCGCATTTTAAAAGTTTAAAAACGAAAAGCGGCGATAGAAATGTTTTTTTAGATCGCATTTTAAAAGTTTAAAAACGAAAAGCGGCGATAGAAATGTTTTTTTAGATCGCATTTTAAAAGTTTATAAGCGAAAAGCGACGATAGAAATGTTTTTTTAGATCGCATTTTAAAAGTTTAAAAACGAAAAGCGGCGATAGAAATGTTTTTTTAGATCGCATTTTAAAAGTTTAAAAACGAAAAGCGGCGATAGAAATGTTTTTTTAGATCGCATTTTAAAAGTTTAAAAACGAAAAGCGGCGATAGAAATGTTTTTTTAGATCGCATTTTAAAAGTTTAAAAACGAAAAGCGGCGATAGAAATGTTTTTTTAGATCGCATTTTAAAAGTTTAAAAACGAAAAGCGGCGATAGAAATGTTTTTTTAGATCGCATTTTAAAAGTTTAAAAACGAAAAGCGGCGATAGAAATGTTTTTTAGATCGCATTTTAAGTTTAAAAACGAAAAGCGGCAATAGAAATGTTTTTTTAGGTCGCATTTTAAAAGTTTAAAAACGAAAAGCGGCGATAGAAATGTTTTTTTAGATCGCATTTTAAAAGTTTATAAGCGAAAAGCGACGATAGAAATGTTTTTTTAGATCGCATTTTAAAAGTTTATAAGCGAAAAGCGCGATAGAAATGTTTTTTTAGATCGCATTTTAAAAGTTTATAAGCGAAAAGCGACGATAGAAATGTTTTTTTAGATCGCATTTTAAAAGTTTATAAGCGAAAAAAGGCGATAGAAATGTTTTTTTAGATCGCATTTTAAAAGTTTAAAAAGGAAAAGCGGCGATAGAAATGGTTTTTTAGATCGCATTTTAAAAGTTTATAAGCGAAAAGCGACGATAGAAATGTTTTTTTAGATCGCATTTTAAAAGTTTAAAAACGAAAAAAGGCGATAGAAATGTTTTTTTAGATCGCATTTTAAAAGTTTAAAAACGAAAAGCGGCGATAGAAATGTTTTTTTAGATTGCATTTTAAAAGTTTAAAAACGAAAAGCGGCGATAGAAATGTTTTTTTAGATCGCATTTTAAAAGTTTATAAACGAAAATCGGCGATAGAAATGTTTTTTTACATCGCATTTTGATTCACGAACGATCAAAATCTATTATGTAGCTAGCTTTATGACAACGAATTAAAACAACAAGTGTTAATTTATTTTTTTGCCGTCGGTTTTTGATTTAATTGATAAACTAATACGGTCTTTGTTGTTTTACAATAGAAGTTATCTATCGTGGACACCACGGTGTAATGTTTAATTTTTGTTCGTGTAGTGCACGAAACATGATCGTGAGGTCCACGATTGTTAAAAAAATACGCATCGTGGGCTATCGTGGTTCGTGCGTAACATGAAATAAACACGAACCACGATGTTAACAAACCTTTTCACAGTACTGTAGATGTCAGTAATTTATTTGCCTCATCTCGAGATTACGTACCAAGGCTCAGCACTTAAAATAAATATTTTAACCTTGATGATCATCGTGATCCTTGAAGATTTGAAATTATATGGCAGTCAAAACAAGTGGTGTTGCTTACAGATATCCCTGTTTGAAAATATTCTACACCTGTAACAATTCTTTATATGCAGGCCTATCAATAAGGGGAGAGAAATTGCTCTTGCTCACGCAAAGGCTCGCCCAATTTTGAGAAATGAGAAACTAGCTGAGCCATTAATTGCTCCCCAATTCCAAAAGGTTTTTCTGGCTGAGCAATATCAATTCATCTCACATGGAAATCAATGTTTCCTTTCTTATTATTTACAGTAAAAAAGAACCAAAATATATAAAAAAAGATAAACTTATTCTATTTATTCAGATTGCTCGCCCAGTTTAAATTATTGTAACCTTGGGGGAGTGATTTTTTGCTCTGGTGTTATTTTCTTATTGATAAACCTGATATGCATGAACTTATATTTGATGCAATCATTAGGCTAAAGGACTTGTCAAATGTATTGCACCTTTGTTGCCTTTGATTGTTTCTTGTGATACGATAACAAAAGTGTGACACCAAACAAGGAAAACAAGACTAGCATGTAAAACAACTTTTGAGAAAGAGTTTTAAATTTATTATGAATTAGGGTTTCATAGTAATCTATGTTTTTATTATGTATATACTAGTCGATAAGGCCCGTGGAAAAATCCACTTAGGCCAAAAAAAATAACAAAGATCCGTCATTTGAATTTTAATGACGTCAGCAATGACCCTTCGATGCACAAATATTTTTTTTCACAATTTTTTAGCTAGTACCTGTGTTGTGTGCAGCTTAACACGCTGACCAAATTTATGTTTAAGGTTTTGTGGTTTTGGTCAGTGGTTAAGGAGATATAAGAGTTTAAAAATTTTGCTGACGTCAGCAATGTCCCATCAATGTGCATAAAATTTTTTTTCAGAAATTTGTTTACCTGTTGCCTCCATTGCGTAGAGCTTAAAATTATTATCAAGAAAATGTATAGGATGATGTGCATTTGACGAACGGTTGAAGGAATATGGAGGTTTGAAGGTTTTTTGATGACGTCATTAATTTGTCTGTTCCGCAACAGGTGTTTTGACCCAGCTTTAGGAAATTGGTCCTTATTTGGTCCCAGGTAGTCCATAGTTAGTTACCCACGCAGGAGATTGTTTTAACGTCAAAGTTTGGTAAATTACAGAACATTTTATAGGTGATGTTTTATAGACTTGTTGAAGAAAATTATGAAACATATAACTGACTTTGCAAAAGTATCATTAAGAGATATATATATGTAGTTTTTATTTATAAAAATAAACAAACCAAAAATAATTATCACACATGATCGTTCATCAATTATCACACATGATCGAACATCGTTGTTACAGACGTAACAACGATGTTCGTTATCAATTTTGATATTTTATAATTTTACTATCCGTTTTATACTGGCAATCACAGTGTGCCAGCCCTTAAAATTAGCGTCGGCATTCGGCATTGCCGACGTAATTGCCGACGTAAAATACGAAGATACCGTAGTTGCGTCAGCAAAAAAATTGCCGACGTAATTTTGTTGTGAAATTTTTAAATAACATTATTTTGTTTTTGTTTCAGCTACTCCTACTTATTGCGACTACAAAATAATAACATTCAATTTTCAGTAAGTTAGGCCATTATCACTAACTAAAATCATTTAGGCTACAGAAATACTGTGGTGTCATTCGATTTGTAATAATAATCGAAAAAATTGTATATCGTATTAAAAAGAACTCCCACACGACACAGCAGGCAATAAGTCAGCCCTGCCCTCGGTTTTGTGAGGAGAGATGTTCTGCGAAGACTCTAACAATTGAGTCTCCTGTACAGTTTTGCTTCATGTTAAACTGTGCCGGTGACAAGCATTTTCGAAGAATGTCACCAGCGACTTCTGTGATATACAACCTAATGATGCCCTAACCTAATGAGTTCATCTCGAAAAAAAAAAGCCAGTTGGCAGTGAACTATTAACCTAACGAAGTTCACCATCCAGAAGGTATGTCAATAAGACTTGTACTCCATTCCCATTTGTCATCGTCTTAGGAGATCAATGCATCAAATTTATGAGAGGTCTAGCCCTAATAAAAGGTGAATGACAAAAGTTATGCCAGCTGAAAAATTTCACTACAAAATAATATTGCCGACGCAATGCCGACGCAAATCGGTTGAAATGTATCTCACGTAGGCAGTTTTATTGCCGACGTAAAAAAATTCTAATTTTAAGGGCTGGTGTGCATAATAAAATAAGTTGCGGTAAGCAGGAGGACATAATTGCATGTGTCTGCATGTTCATTGTATTTTTTATTTTTTTTTAATATTTTAAGTGGACACCTGTTGTTTTAAAGTAGCGAAGATATAAAAAGTAAAAAAAAAGAATTATGATCATTTAAATTTAATTTTAACATTTTTCAACATTTTCAACACCAATTAATACTAAAACCTGGGCCTTGTAGAGCAGGTGTTGTGAAATATACACACATCAATAACACTAAAAAATAATACCTGATATACTGCTCTATTACCAGAAGCAAAACAAGCAAAAGAAAAAATTCTTTACGCTTGTTTATAGAGAGAGCATGGAAATTGTAGTTAAAGAAAAAAAATTGAACTGCTTTAGGGAAGAAAGGTTTACGTTATCGCATATTGACGTACACATTAGGAGGCCTTTATTTGAAAGTTTAGTAATTTTTTTCCCTACTAAACAATATGCGGTGTAAATTTCTGAATTTATACCTTGCACACCATATAGCAGACATGACGTGCATTTCATCACACCCCTAAATAAATAGTAGCATGTGTGGGATTGGGCTAGTAGTGCGATCCCACACCATTTACAGCTAGGCCTGCCAATACGAACTAACCACAACCAGGTCCCTTAGGTCGAGGACAATTGCATCACAGTTTCTTGTCCTAAACATATTCAAAACTACATGCAGGAAAATTTCATTATTCATTATAATGTCAACTAAAATTTGTGACATCAATAGGGAAAATTAGACATGTCCATTGTCTGTCAATCATCCGGTTAGCTTGCTGATCAAAACAGCACATGACACAAAGATTTACTAACTCCATGTGACTACGGACACAAATACAAAAATATAAGTGCTCATTTTTGTCCAGGGCATATATATATATTCATTATCCAATTTAAGTGCCTTTTGCAACATCAGACCATTCTGCAAACAACCTTATTGGATTTTTTTTGTGTTGATTTATTTTTGCAAGCTTAATTTTGCAAGCATTTTGGGTGAATTTATTTTTACAAGTCAGCTATTAACAAAATATGTGTGGATTTATGTCATTAAATCCTCAACGATTTGCGTGGACTTATTTTTTGCAAATTTTTCCATATTGAATACCTTGTAGCTACAGGAAAAGGGTTCTTTGTTGGGTAAAGAAATGATGAAAATGACTGACAAACGGCTTATCATAGATAAAATGGAAGTTTTTACACAAATAATAGCAATTTTGGAAATAACGAACTTTTTCATGAGAGGTCTCAAGCATATGCAGGCTGTGGACAAGAAACTAGTAATAATTTCTTTCATCCTTTTTATGCAAAGAAGCTCGATGTACTTTAGCTTCCATAGACGACTTTCATCATGACGCGTGTTGTTTATAATCCCCAGACATCTTACGCAAATCGACAGGCAAAATAATGCAGGCGGTAAGTCGTGGACCAGCCCATTCCAAACTTTATTTTCAGTTAGGCATCTTTTGATCTTGAAATTAGAATATAGCTTGTAGTTTAGATTTAGATCATATATCAGTGAAAAGATGCTAGTAGCCACAGTACAAAAGTTTTTAACTATAATTTGACTTTCTTCACCTACGGTCTGCATTTTTTTGTCTGTCAATTTTTCTGATTTTTTCCGCGCATGTGCAAGAATCCCGTAAAATTGTAAACATTGAAAGTCATCTATTTCAATTGCTGCTTATGAAAACCAACATTGTTTCCATGGTTTCTGCTTGTTTTAACCGATGATTTTGCTTCCACAAGGTAAGTTTATTTTGTTGGTTCTACCATGCAGAAGAAGAAAAAGGAACAAGTTTCACCAACATTTGGTTTATTGTTTTCACAAATTTACTGACTTCCTGACTAGAATTTCGCCTTTTGAAGTGAGTCAGTTGGGTGAAGCTAACCAACCATATTTTTAGGCATAGCTTTAAAAGTGCAAGGAGAATGGATTAAAAATTAAAATTGATTGTTGTGGAATTGTAATTTCGAACATTTGTCTTAAACATTTATGCCGTCAGAAAAAACCATCCACAAACGGCCAATGACTGTTTCTCGTGGGAAGTTGAGTATGAACGTTACCCCTTAGTATATATTCCTTCCGTTAGTCAACACCTAACAAAGCATCATTTAGCAGTCACTATTGTAGGAAGACATATAGTAAAAAACATTTACTGAAAGTTTTAAACATACTTTGAACGGAGTCATAGCATTAACTTTGAGCACCAAACCAACAAATAAAAAACTTGACCCCAGTCAAGACACCATTTTGACGAGGGAAAGCAAGCGCTTCTTTTGCGGAACGTGCGTATTTGAATCTAGTGTAGAGTAGGAGAGTACCTTAACTCTCTTCTCCGCTGTGCTTTTGCACCTGGATGAGGTGTCCTGGATGTAAAATATCGACCGCGGGCTTTTTTTTGTCTCCTTTTTTCTACTATAAAACAACTTTAGTTTGTAAACGTTTTTATTTTTCTCAAAATTTCGATATTGTACATTTTTTTTACTTATAATTCATTTTCGCAAGAACAAGCTAACAACGGGCGGGTTGTTCATAGAGCACAAGCAAACATGAAAAAAGCAAACCAATCATACCTTTTAAGCCCCTGCTAAAACGTTAAGTTCCAAAATTGTTAATAAACGCCCAGGGCGATTTCTCATTCATCTGTTTACAACGTAAGTAAAATACCCACCCTTCCACAACGTTGGTTAGGTTTTTATATTTGACAGAATCAGGTTTTGTGTCTGAAAACAGAAAACCCTAACAAGTGCTGGAGACGAGGATGATAAGAGTACAGTTATTAACAGTCTCCTTCCGATAATAACTTAAACATTTCGAAGTATTAAAAAACAGCGCGAGTCAAATTTTCGAATGATCGAAACATTCGATAACTGGAATTTTGTGGAAAAATTGAAATTAATTGACTACATATACTCTCGGTAAAACAAACCGCGAAGGGAACCGATGAAAAGTTCGGTATTAGCGAAAAATAAAATTAAATTTGTAACGTTTAGTGCACACGTAGAACTCTACTCGAATACAATCTAAAATCAAAACAAAATCGAATCAAAGCAGTATTTAGTTTTTGTTTACATTAGGGATTGTTCACAAATGACTATCTTTTTAAGATTTTTGACCCCTGCCCCATATTCTCCCTCCCCTCTTCGTCAACTTTGCTTTACCCGTTCCCCAGAGTTTACGTCATCTTTTGAAAAGGGACCCTCCTCCAAGTTTTGAACGAAGAGCCAAAAATAGCTACACGGAAGGATTTTCAAACGCTACTGATCACAGTTAGTGTAAACATTTTTATAAAAAACTTTTGCTTATTTTGAAAAATCCAGGGTTTGAAAATTGTGAAGGTTAACGTCAACAGAAGTGTCACCGCCCCATTCCCCCTCCAATCAGCGTCAACCTTAGCATAAGAATATCCTACCGAGTCTGTTACATTTAGTGCCTCGAGTTCGTTATATCACGGTGTTTTGAGTTCGGGACGAAAAATTCAGTTCGTTAAATCGAATGGCGGATATGCTATATAGAAACGATTTATATAAATAAATTAGAGAGGATAGACTTTGGTTCGTTATATCGAGATGTTTATTATATCGGGGATTCGTTATATCGAGAGTCCACTGTACTTAGCAAAAGTTTTCTTAGGAAAAAAAATCTTAGTAATATATTATAAATAGTAATGTTGATAGGTGATGGCTTGGTGATGATCGAGCGTTTGCATGGTGTCTTGGCGTTTACTAAAATAGAACATTTGTATCTTTTTGAAATTTAAAATAAAATTTAAATTGAAAGACAAGTAATTTTACACATTTTCTCTATATTTTTTCTTTACAGACAAATCATCACTATTATGCTGGCCCTGTATTTGATGATTTTGGGAACGATAAAGGAAAGTAAATTTACTTGTAAACATCACGGTCGCTCAACAAAAAAGCTTTCGAACATAGGAAAGCTTGGTGTGGGCGTATTTCCAATCTCGCTTAATATACCATTTATTCCGTGGTAACCACTAATAACGCAAATTGGGACTGTGACAAGCAGATTATTTAAAATAACAAATCTTTTGCTGGAATTTTAGTTAACAGTTTGGTTAAAAGTTACAGAGCTTTTGGCCGGGAAAGGTAGGAAGTGCTCTTTAGTCTCGGTTGACAGTCCTCCTAGATATCAGCAACCTTAGTCAAGGAGCCTGAATAGGAGTTGGGGTCTCTGATAAAGCACTCTACATCTACAAAGAGAACTTTTGTAGAAATAGCAACGAATAAACCGACGCCCCTTTAACTACAGAACTTTAAATAACAATGCACTCAGTCTACACAGAACTTGTGGCTTTGATGTAAAAACAAGGCCGACAGACGGCAATTTCTAATTTTTTATAAGCAATACGGGGCGAACTCATCCCTTCTAGGTTCTTCTAGCCCCTTAGCCGTTCTTACGGAGCAGCCAACAATTTTCGCCGCTATCAATTTAAACAAAAAGGCAAAATGCCCTGAAAACGAGGTTAATACAGGGATCATTTGTTTTCAAAACACGACGCAACTTGTAGAAACAGTTAGTAAAGACTAAAGTTAGTCACGTTGTACTGTCCTGTACAACTCTTCGAAAAATTTCTGTATGGCCGCTTAGATTTTGGGATTTGTTTGAGGCGCGGTTACAACATTCGAACGGCTTTTACTTTTGGCCTGAGCGACTTGTTGAGGTACCAAAACAATATAACAGCACTCGACCAAACAATACCTAACGTCTTAAGTCCAATGTATAACTGACGAGTTCACTTCAGATGGTAAATCATTAAGGCACCTTTCTAACCTCGTGAAAGACCTGAATGATCATTCATAACTGTAATTTGTTATCGCCAGAGGTCTGGAAACAGCATCTAGCGATCGCTAAGCATCACACATCGTCCTAAGCAGCTCAAAGACTTATTATGATTGGCGGAACCGGTTGCTATGATTGTTTCTATGCAGTTAATTTCAAAGTTGCTCACGATTAGAGCAACTATTTACCATTGCACCATCTACCCACCACTGTATATCCAGATCATTTTTCACCCGATAAAAAGGTTAAAAAAAGCGACATTTGGTCATTTGCACTTGTCTATCACCTTAACAGGAAGGTAATAACTCTTTGAGTTAAGGATGTAAAACGAACTGATACTTTTTGGGTTCTTACGCAGGAAAATATTGCGTAAGGCTAATTAATGCGAGGGAACTAAAAATGTTCAAGTTGTGAAAAGAAGTGATCCTAACTGATATTGTCAATAACATTATTTGTCAATTGCAGTTTTTGGAATCGACAAGAACTAGATTGTTCTATAAAAATTTTATTTGCATATTTAAAGTTGTTTAAATGTCAAATTTCGACAGCTTTCTATTTTGGTTGGTACACAAACGATTTTGTACCTATAGAAGACTTGTTTTTACTTTTCACGCTTCGATTAACTGCAAGAATTAGATCTTGTTAGCAGCTGCACAACTCACAGTGCGTCGAATGTTTATCATTGCCATATGGGTTCTGTTTAAAAGCTAGCTAAAGAAATTCTTTTGATTTTTTAAATATATTTACGTTTATATATATATTCTTACTGAAAGCAATATGATATGTTTGCATGCGAGGCTTTGCTAAATGTTATTGATGTCAACAAAAGAAGGAAATCTATAAATGAGAAGACGAAACAACAGAAGCTACCTGATCAAATTAAAAAATTTTGATGTATGATTTTCAGTAGGAGAAAGCACGTACAGATACTAACTAAGCAGTATTAGTAGTAATCTTTGCATAGGCGGAAATAAAAGACCCTTTGGCAGGGAAAGGATAATTCTCCTTCCGTACAATACTCAAGTTTGGGATAATTTTATTAAAGTTTTTAAATCGTTATTCAATAACAACATGTTGGTACTAAGAACTAGAAGTGGGCGAGAAATGACAGATTATTTATGGTTGTTTTCTATTTTCTGTACCACGCAAATCACAAGTGTTTATTCGCAGAAATTAAACCCAAACGAAAAAGCGCCAAACTTTACGTTACCGACGTTAAATGGACCAATCGTATACAAGGGGGTTGGACACAAGGACACAAATGTACACCCGCCAATGATATTTCATGAATTCACTAATCATTCAGGCTTTTTAGAATGTTTATGGACTAAAGATTCGTCGATATTAGAATTAATAGATAATTCCCCTGATAATGTTAAATATATATTTATGACGTCATCGAACGATGCAACGGCGACTGCAGAGTGGATGAAAAAAAGATTCGAAGATGCTTTAGAAAAATACTACTCATTAGCGAAGAATTTATCAACGTAAGTATGAACACGGACATACATGTTTCTAAGACAACCTACAAATAGAGTAGCTAAGATTGCAATCAGCACGAGCTTTTAACAAAATTACGCAGTTTAGTAGCTAATTACTTGATCTTGCAGTCGATGTGCGTCCAAGGGCAAATATCGTCCCCATGGCTTCTTTTCGCTTTGCGCTAGCCACATATCAGAAAGCAAAAAAGAAGCCCTGGGGACGAGATGTACGTCCAAAGGCGAAACACGTATCCTTGTTATGTAGCATATAATTAAATCTCAACCATCAAATTATCAATAACTTCTTAAAAAAAGTAAAAATTTGGAAAAACAGTCTCTAAATTTCACGAGCGTTTTCACAACTGATTAAATTATACTTCTATATTTATAACTGGGTAACTTGGTTGTTCACTTCGGCACTCCTGAGAATATAATTTTTAAATAAGATTCATACACGATATAAAATTTTAAATCATCTAGTCAAACCTGCACATAGGGGGCACCTACGGTTCCGAAAAAAAAATATCCGCTATGTGCAGGTGTCTGTTATGTAGAGGTTGTTTTATAAGGATAAGACCAAAAAAGGTGCATGTAAAGATGTCCGCTATGTCCAGGTTTGACTGTATATCACAAAATGATAAAAGAGAGTTATTAAATGTTTTATCGAATGTAAAAATCATTTAAAAACTATTCATTAGCGAAAAAAAAAGTCAGTGAAAATGTAAGAAGTGACCAAATTGGGCTCTGGAATTTATTGCAGACTTTTTTGTTGACTACACTACAAGATTTTATAGCATATAAGAACTAAAAGCGCCTCAAAAATAAAGTCATGTCAAGGCTAGTTTGCATTCTTGACGTGATTCATTCTCGTCCCCAGAGCTCTTTGAGATTAAAACCTCGAGTTTATCTCAAAGAGCTCTGGGGTCGAGAATGGACGTGATTGTTATATAAAAAAACAATTTCAGTTTCTTATATTTTTTCTTTTAAGTGTTTTCTCAACTTCGTCCCCAGGGCTTTTTGTCTCTCATCGACGCTGCGCTTGTTGACATGCAAACAGAGACAACAGGTCCTGGGATCCAGGTTGATGTTTTCTATCAATTACTCAGCAAAAAGTCACTATGTTGATAAATTTTAGACTAATTTCATGCCAAGTGACTAATATTTTTGCCGGCTAAAACTTTTTTACCGATTTTTTTTACTGATAAGGTATATGTACACTTTTCGCACAAAAGATAGTTGTGACCAAAAGCTATTTCTTATTTTTTTATGTATATGTTATGTTATACTCCTAATATTTCTTCATGTCAACTTTTTTTACATAGATCCGTCAGCAGATCAGTTATTCTCAACGAAAAAAATATTGATGAACCAGCTCAAAGAAGGTAAGAGTTTAATATATTATGCACACATTGTCGCTCAGTCTCGTTCCTAGGATTTTTCTTTTTCTCTATGATACTAGCGCCTAGTCCTAAAGTCCTGAGATCAAAGTTGCCGCTTGATTGATCGATTGATTGATTGATTGATGCGCATAAAATATATTTTTCGAAATCCTGTGGATGTTCCTCATGCGCAGTATGATTTGACCAATGTTACAACTTTGAGCTTATTTTAAAACTTCTGTTCGCCTAGCCCTGAAGTCCAGAGATCAAAGTGCCGCTGATTGATTGATTGGTACATATAAATGAAATGTATCGAAATCCTCGCTTTAAAATTTCTGTTTTCTCTTCAGGTCATTCGATTTGAAATCAGTTGAGCATAACATACGTAATGGAAGGATTCACGCGTACTTTCCAATGCCTCATCGTCGTATAGACAGGAGATCTTTAAATAATACATACAGTGACTTACCGAAAATACGGAAGCCGGGATTATTGAAACATAGCAATATAGAAAGCCATCTAACAAAGGCATGGGATTGGAAAACTTATAGCAAAAAACATGATATAAACTTTCACGACAATGCTGATAATCACCACCTCAAAAACAACCATGGGGAAGAGCACTTTCGATTTGATCACGTGGTTTCGCAAAAACGCTCCATCATTGCGCGTTTGCGCTCAGAGATATCTGAAGACGCGGATGAAACGTCGGGTGATAACGACCAATCAGCTTTGCAGGATCGCGTTGATGGTATTATGAAGAAAGGGAAATATAAGTTTATCAGTGATTGGTTAGATCGACTACATTTCGTTACCATTCCTCTCTATGAAGTTGGGAATTGGTTGCCGTTGGTAATGTCGCGATGGTATTGTTCTGGGCATGGGTGTGGATTGGATCAAATCGCTGTGGAAAGCCAAGAAGGTAAAAGCTTTACAAAGTATCTAATCAAATCCTGTCAATTATATTTTAAACAAAACATTTTAGAGGTAATAGGTTAAACCAAATTCAGTTCCATTTTTTCGGATGAATTTTTGTAAAAGTTGTAAGTGCACCAAATTTTAAATTAATTTATGAATGGTACTAACGTATCCATAACTGTAAGTGTAAACACTTTTGCGAAATTTGGCCAAATCATGAGCAGCGATTCGCGAAAGTTTATGAACGCGAAATTTTTTTTCTTTATGTATGTTAATGTTCGCAAAACCTTTTTAATATTGCTGATTTGCGAAAGTTTCTGCACTTAAAGTATATAACAATTTCGTCGTGCCCATATAATCCCAGAATTCCACATTATTTAACAGCAGATGATTTTTGGTTCCTTAAGTATTGAAAAGATTTCTCTGAGACGATTATTAATGTACTATTCTCTTCTTCTCTATTTTAATACCTAATAGATTTTTGGTTCCTTAAGTATTGAAAAGATTTCTCAGATAGGATTATTAATGTCCTTTTCTCTTCTTCTATTTTTAATACCACCCATCTTTCCTGACCTCTTAGATTTCAATCTCTTCGTATTCTACGCAATTTAAAGAATGTATAGAGGACTAAGAATTACCTTGTGTCTTTATATTGTCGCTATAGAAGGAGATGTGTATTTTGTCAACAAAAGATTAGATGGAAGATACGACTGGCTGCCTTCACCATATACCTTGAAAGCAAAATACCCAAGAACAAAAATTGCAGACTATGGTGATGGATGCAGTGATTTACCAGGAAATTTCTCTACGCAATTACTGCTGATATCGAGAGAGGGAAATTGTTCCTTCTTTCAAAAGGTTTGTGTTAATTCCACTTATACCGACTGGTGGCCTTGTGGTAGAACGATCGCCTCCAGTACGAAAGGTCTTTGGTTCAAACCCCGACCAAGTCATCCCAGAGACTATAAAAGTGTGAATCGATCCTTTCTGATAAATAACCGATTGACAAATGCGACATTTTACTGCGGGAAAAAATCCACTTTGCTTATTACCAACACACACAACTTGAGTATTAGTATATAAGACTTGCTTTAGAACCACTCTTCATAATATTACACTTTGCCAATAAGCTTTCGCTAGCTATAAACAAGCCGCAATAATCATTAGACAGAATTGATTTTATATATAATATTTCAAAGTGATTTTTTAAGCAACCTAGGGCATGATGTAATATTACCCCCTATTTTGCATTATTTAAGTAAAAATACGTTTTCAATTTTACTTTAGATGAAATCTGCTCAAAAAGCTAGTGCCATCGGTGCTATATTATATTCTTCTACGACTGAACCACTGGTCGACATGACATGTGAAGGCACAGAATGTGAGGAAGAAATGAAAACACCTGGTACAATGATATCGTATGAGAGTGGAAAGAAGATTTTAAAACTGTTAGCTCTTTCAAATGATGTGTACATAAGATTTCAACACACCCCATCTAGAAACTTTTTCGTAGCTATTGATGAGCAAGGCAAATTGCAAGAAGTTGGTTGGTTGTTGTATCCTTCAATGATATTTTTGAGTTATCAAGCAAAATGGTAAGATAGTAAAGTCAATAATAAGAAATGTTTGTGTTTGATGTCAATTTTTGTGAAATTAAATTTCTACCTCGCTGTACTTTGTTAAAATCATAGCCAGCTATGAACTATGAAAATGTTTTAAAAAAAAATAAATTGTGTGATTGAAGGAGGTGTTAGATGTCTTTATGATGAAAGGCTACTCATCATAAAGTACTTCATCATAAAGGCCTCAATCTGACCACAAAAAATATTTTTACCTAATATTACAGTGCAATTAGGTATGCCGACGGATGAATTTGATCCGTCTACAAAGTTCGTAAAAAGGAGAATCCCTACTTGGATATATATGTACGGAATTGTTTAATGTATAAGGCCAACATTGTGCTCATATGACGTTAATTAGATCTGATATGGCATCTGGACAGACATTCTCAAAACAGATGACATTCTTCGTATACACCTAATCGGGTTAAAAAAATGTCATAGTGCTGATAATTTGGAGAGATGGCGAACTTCGACAAATAGTTGAGTGAAAGATATTGTCATTTTCTCCGAAGTGTATTTCTTATATTCAATAATCTGTTGTATGTCGCCCTCCTTTCTGTTAAGAGTTGAGATTCTAACATTTTGCAACTGCTGACAGGTCGAGGAAGGTGGGCTTATATGTAAGAAACAATTTGCGTGTTTGTAGCATTATCTGATTATCACTACATATGGATTCAACCGTAAATGCATGCGTTTTAAGATGCCTAATTGTTAAGTCGACGATCACAAAGTTCCTAAAACAAAAGCAGTTGTCATCGAGAAACACCAGGTTCATACCCCATAGCATTTTTAGATTAGTTTTTATCGTTAAACACTTACCACAAGAGATGGTAGACATATAAGCCTCGGATTGGTTTGTGTCTGTACGGAACATCAAGTGGTTTACCCTTATCATTTAGGTTGAACTACAAGACAAACCTCCTGCATAATATATCTTCAATGAATGCTAAAGTTGTCAACGTATTCAATGCAACTCTAATGCAAGGAAATAAAGGAGTTGTACGAACTATCAAGTTACCTCCATTAAGCGGTAAGTTAACGTGTCCGAGCGGTTTACCTGTTCGCTTTGTAATCAAAAAGTGAGTGGTTCGGACCACAGTGCGGGCATGCATGCTCAATTTGCAACAGCTACGCGTAAAGCCATGTCATGTGAGGAAAATAGGTTAAGCAATAACGATGACAATCAGAACACAAAGCAAACTTTGATAACAGTATTTAAAATAAATAAATATTCGAAAATAATAACATTAATTCAAGGCAGGTAGAGGAGAAAGTGTTGAGAAGCAAGGTCGAGCAATGACTATTTCGTCATCTATTGCTGTAAACATATGTTTAAACTGTAACTATCCTTTGCCATAGAACTGCAAAGATACAACCACGCCTACATAGATATGGCATTAGGTTGCCCTGGCTCAACAGATTATGGCTGTCCACATTGGGACCACACAGTACAACTTTACGTATGCTGTGACAAAGGAAACGAGTTATGTGGAAAAGAAATTGGTAGATGGATAACTCCTTTTAGAAGGTTTGAACGTTTTTTACCAATTATATCTTAAAATACTGTCAAGAAGTCTCCTAAGTATGGGGTTACACAAAAAGCGTTTTTTAAAACCCAATTGTTAAAGGAATTCGGTAATAACAGCCCGATGCAGAATCATGAGTTATAATCACCCTCGTCACCAAGAATTTTTGTCTTTTCGATATGAGGAGATGACGGCGACGTCTTCCCTCATATAGAAAAGGCACCGCAAGTACCTTGTTTCTAAATTTCAGAACTATGTTGAGTAGGTAGGAGTCTGACAGACAGTGTAAAAAGAAAAATACGCATGCGCTGTTTGAACAAAAGAGCTGTGTATCAATCCTATTATAGTAGCCCAGCTTAAACAAAATCTTTACTGCAATAAAACATTGGAATAGTCAGCCATGTTTATTGTATTTTAGACGTATTGGTCGTTGGCTAACCAACATTAGACCGTTAATACCTATGTTCACATCAACAAAGTGTACATTCACCATGAAAACTGTACCATGGGCTATGCCGTGGAAACCAGCGTTGAGTTTGAGATTTGCTGATAAAATTATGAGTAAGTGCATATTTTTTTAAACAAGTTTAACTCCAGTTTTTAATACTAAATTTACTAAAAGTAGTTAAATTTTCGTTTTCAACGTGTTCAGCAGAAAATAAATGGAAATAATTATCGATTCACTTTTGATAATTTGAGATGTGTTTTGTAATAAACTATTACTAACGGATATCAACTCCACGAAAAGCCAGAGAAAAGACCAGTTTTAACCACTTAACAATCGAATAAAGAAGCAGTTTTAAAAGCTGGCATAACTCCCACATTTTATTATCATTTACTATCTAATGTTTTTACTTCTAGCTAATATCAGTTCACCATTTCAAGTGATACCATTATTTCGTGGTGGTAAGTTTGATAAGACGTACAACACAAAACCAAAGCGTTCCATGAATTTCACCATACCACAAGAAACAACAAAAGTACAGTTCTTTGCCACAATAACCGGACACGGTAGCGACAATAACAACTGCGCTGAGTTTTGTATCACGTCACATCACTTTGTGATAAATAACAAACACAAAAACACCAGAATATTCGACACTGCCGGGACGGCGACGGGCTGCGCTGATAAAGTGACGGAGGGCTCGGAACCTAACGAACACGGCACCTGGCTGTATGGGCGTGACGGATGGTGTGATGGACAAAATGTAAGCCCATGGGTTGAAGATGTCACCCAACAAGTTAATATTGGTGAAATTAACAGTATTCGTTATTATGGATTTTTCAATAATACCGACCCGAATCCCACGACGAACCCTGGGAATATAATCATGTATTCTTATTTAGTTTTTTATAAAGACGTGTAAATGTTTCTTAGACAATTTTTTTTATATTTTTTAATATTTTCTATTCAAATGATTTTTTCTCAATGTTATGCATTTTTTTATATCTATTAGATACCTAATGCATTTAGGCCGGTAATGTATATTATAATAATATGTTTTTAACGAAAGACATCTCTTTGCTACTCTTAACTAACTTAATGTTGACACGGGTGGTAAAATAGGTAATATTTTCCAACATTTAGTGTTCTAACCCTACACCCAACTTGTATTGGTGTTATTTATAAAAAACAAGCAAAACTTTAATGAACCTACCTGGATTTAAAACATCACAAAAAAACTAATAATCCAACCCTGAAAAAAGTTTGAAATCCGTATTTTTGAACCGTTTTGACTCATTTTGCCTACAAATCCGCCATTATTGGGCCGGAAAGAAAAATTCTCAACTATTCTCTATATGTATGCAAAAAATCAGAATAAACTAAATGATCCAATCCTGAGAAATATCGTAAAAAACGTATTTAGGACCTTTTTGGCCTGGCTCATTTTGCGCATAAATACGCCATTTTTTTTAACTGATAAAAAAACGACTTTGTCACTTTCAAGGGTCGTTATCATTGTGAAAAATTAGAAACAATTACAAAATGATCCAATTCTGATAAAAGCTGGTAACGGACGACGAACGAACACAGTTCAATTTATAAAGAAACCTTACCTATACCAGGTAGCTGCAACAAGCTTTCATACATGAAATTTCACGTGAGTTTTAGTTTCGCGAAAGTTGGTACGCTTAATGAGTCTAAAAAGCCATGTTACAATTGGGATATCCTTCCTTTAAAACACGGCTAAATTAAAAGTTTTAGCCCGTATTTCATGTTTTTGAACTTAGAATTGTTGTTCAGAGCACACGCAACATTTTTTTACTGTTTTTTTTTACTATATATGCAGGGGTTAAAAGGTAAAATGATCCGTTCAATTATACGCAAAAATAATACCAACGAAAAAATTTAGTATACTAAGGTATCCAGAAACTTGAAGTAATATTTTTTTAGATTTTTTATAAAAACTAATTGTTACAATTTTTAGTTGTCTTTCTCAATTTAAAACGATGTATTTTAACAAAGATTATGCATAAATCCTTTTAAACGTAGATTGCAAGTTTTCGACTAGTTGACCACGGTCAGACTAAAGGTTTCCACTTAATATTAACTCCTCATTTTCATGACATTTCCTGACAGCTATTTCGAGTCGGTCTAGAAATTCTTCTTAAGTCTTCGATTACTTCAAAACACAATTTTGATACAAGAAATATACTGGAACAAATTGTGAAAAAGTTATTCTTAAAGAAGAAATCTAGAATTCAATGCTTGCCAATACTGTAAAAAAAAGATTTCCATTTAAACCTAAAATCACTGACATTTTTTCCAGAGATATCAAAAATTGCTAATATTTCTGACCTTTTATTGAAGGCCGGCGATGACTAAGAAAATACGGTCAAACCTTTTTTTGTGACCGTAAAGTTTATAAGAATTTAAACGCTTGAAACGATAGTAGCATTAACATGTGCTAAAATTTTAAAACAGTGTATTATTTCAACAAATGAATGGACATTTTATACCTTAATCATTCATTTTTGCTTCTCCATCTTTTCGCTGTTGTGACGTCATAATGGGTACGCAAAAGTTAAAAACTGGCCAGTTAATACTTTTGACGTCACTTCCTAGCACGTAAACACAAGAACAGTTACAGTTTGACAAGACCCCCATGATGTTCTCGTTATTAGAAAATCACAATGACTCTCACGTCAAAACGTGTAAAATGGACATGCAGAAAAAAATTATTTATTTATGGCAACACTAAAAATAAAACTGGCTTAATATTGTCGACTAAACTGATATTAACTTTGCTGTTCCGCCTTCTTCTTCTTCTACTGACGAACGCATGACGTCATCTGTTTATTGACTTGATGACCTAATGACATGGGTAATAAGGTCTTGTTTAAGAGAGTTAAATATCTTACATAGATAAGGTGCAGAAAAAGGGAGGTAACAAGGTAACATAAAACACCAAAGTCCATTCTCATCCCCAGAGCACTTTAAGATTAAAACCTCGAAACTTTTGAGGTTCATCTCAAAGAGCTCTGGGGACGAGAATGACCAAAGTCTACTTTACTGCTTCAACATTTTTTAACATCTAAATTTTCAAACATCTTCAAAAAATTTCTTTTTATAAACTTTGTACAATTTTCCCATAAATATATACATATATAGTAACATAGGGGCTACGAAACAAGTGTTTCAGTGTCTTACATGAAAAGCGGAAATTAACTAGTGCAATATGAAAGCTTCTTTAGCTTCAGAAAATATGGACGGAAAATTATTTAATCCTAATGTAAATAAATATAGAAGTAAAAATAAATAAATACGTCAACATGACGATGTAGAAACGGTATAAATAGACAAAAAAAATGATTTCTAAAAAAAAATATTACTATCAAAGAAGTGCAAAAAGGAGGAATTACTATCAGAAATACGGTAAGATTGTTTGAAATACGAAATATCTTTATTATACATTCTACCTAAATTCATCCTACCTTAGTTTTCATCCGCTGTTGAACCAACAGTCAGGAAAATATTAAAAAGCATAGCACTTGTAAACAAAACTTTCTCCGCTAAAAAAGAAGTTTCTATCCTGGATGTACTCTTAATGAGTGCGTTTTATAAATAAGGATAATTATTTTGGTAAGGCTTGGGTGTGCGTAACAACGGTTGTGCTTAATTTCGGTATTTTATGGTAGCTGTCAACCAGATATAAAACATATCAAACAAGGAAACTTTCCATAAAGTCCTAATGGTATTTAAACAGACTTTTTAATTCAAATTTGTTCGCATCGGCATGATTTGTTATCTGCCTGCTTGCTTTGCTAACACGTCGGCTGTCGCGTCGGCAATTGTCGAGTGTCGTGAATTAGAAAGACTGTGAAAACATTGCATGTACTCATTTGCATGCAGGGTTTTATAGTTATGATTTTTCTTCAGAAGTCATAATAATTAATATTGTTATTTGTAGAAACAGACACAATATCAAATGTGCTGTAGCAAAAATTCAGTAAAATTTAACTACCATAAGGGAATTAATTTTCGCGAAAAATTTTTTAAAAATGAAATTTCTCGCGAGAACTGATTTTCGCGAAGTTGGCAAGGCCTAATATTTCGCGAGAATTAAATTTCGCAAATTTCTTAAAAAAAGGATTCGATGACAGGATTTGTTTCTGCGAAAATTATTTCCCTTAGGGTACGTTTCTCCTTTCCATAGTCAAAACAACATGTCCTTGTTCTGTAGCAAATGTCTGTGATAACCCTTGGGTGTTATTAAACTTTTGACTTAAAGAGAATTTTCGATTAGCAGCAGTGTCTTTCGAGTTGTAGAAAAAAATCACGTTAATTTTTTCACTTTCCAGTCAGTTGCTTTAATCCTTGTGTTTGCTTTGTCAACAGAAACAGTCAAATCATCAATCTGCTTGATTTGAGCATCCTGCTCGATACTGATGTTCTCAGCAAGAGTTTTCATATTATTCAAGACTGCAGATAATTCTCTAGCGTCTTCATCACTGACTGGCTTCTGTCTGTCACGTGTTGATGAGAAATCTTGCTGTTGACCAGTTTGAAGCAATACGGCTTTATTTGTGTCTAAATACAGATACGGATAACAAATTTGAAATTTCATAACATAAACTTTCGTAGGCAAAATTTATTTTGCGAGTTTCGCGAATCACGAAAGTTTATTTTCACAACATATATCACACTCCTTCATTCGCGAAAGTTCTATGTAGCTACAAATTCCGTAAATTTTTTGACACGCGATAGTTTGTAGTAACCAATCATGTGTAACAATTTTGCATCGTTAGAGAAAGTAAAATCTTAAAATTCCGCAAATATTTCCCTCGCGAATGTTAGTACTCCTAAAGTAAGTGAGCACGTGTAATAATCTGCATTAGTGAAAGTGACATCTTAAGGCTTACTTCCCGCGAAAATTCAAGTATTCAATTACAAGTGTCTAGGAATTCCCTTTTTTTACTTGTTTTCTCGGGATATAGGTCTTCAAAGTTTTGCTAATTATGCAAAATTATGACGTCATCAACAAGCTGTAAAACATGAAATTGCATAATTATAGTAAATAAATATTAAAATTTATGTAAAATGTTCAAAACGCCAACTGAATGGTCAAAAAGCATTTTTAACCCTACATGCCTTGTTTAAACTGTTAAATACTACACCTCACTCAGAGCTAATTCATGACGTCGTGCATGCATAATTAGTGGAACTGTAAGTGTAAAATCTTAAGAATCATTCAAGATTTCTCCAACAAAATATACAAATTCCTAGACAACATATCAAGCTCTTTGATATGAAATTTACTTGTTTATTCGCGGAAAAAAAAAATTCAAATTTTGCAAATTTTTCGCTTTGGTGCATTTACGACGCGAAACCAAGAAATCAGTTTTTATTCGCAAAGAATAACTGGAAAGAAATTAACTGTTATTATTTTGAAAATCTGAAGTTTTTTTCTGAATGATTTTGTTACCTATTTCTTTTGAAGCAATGGAGCTTTCGTTAATTATCATTTCATCCAAATCAGTATCCGGCTCAATTGGAGGATCATCATAATAGAATTCACATTTATAAACCTTTTCTAACGTTTTTAAGATCATCGGCGTTTTCTTTGACGTAATATGTACGACAGTGTCATAGCTGCCAATGCAATGTCTAACGAAGCTCACATCCCAAGGTGAATGAACGTTGATCTCTGATATCTGCTTAATCACAAAATTAAAAAGAATTTCTGACTTAGATCCTAAAATTTCCAGAGTTTCTTTTCTTAGCACAATATAACCCTTTGTGTGATTTTCATTTGACTTTTCACTGATTAAAACAGGATATTCAATGCTGTCCGTTGAAATAGGACTTTCAATTCTTTCAGGTAACGCGTTTGTCTTCTTCATGGGCAATTTTAATCTCCACGCGCCAAACCACGAGTCAATATCTGATGTTATTCTTTCAGCGACAGTGATATCGTTGTGCATCATATTCATGTTATGAGATGTGCGAGATATTTGTTGGCCTTGCGCGTGCAACGTCTGTGCAGCGTCCATAAGTGTATTCTGCGTATCGTACACAATTTGCAGCAATTCTTGATTCCTAAAAACAAAATACTTATATAAGTTGTACGGTATATTTAAAAAAAAAAGATGTTGGTCCGTTGAAAAATTCACAAGAATGTTTTTAGTCCCTGCTATCTTTTCACATTATTTTATGCTCAGTTGTTTCGTCAGTACCAAGCTACAACGGAATTTTATAAAGCTAGATTTTTATTTGCTCACATGAAGTTCCAACATGCAAAAATTCTTTTAAAAACAACTAAATAAATCAAAAATAGTTGTTTTTATTGATTTTTACGTTTCATTTAGCTAGAACTTCCGTAGAACTTCCTGCCGAAACAATGATTTATTTGTGAAAATAATAGGTACCTTTTGTACCGTTCAACAGGGTAGTTTCTGTTACCAACACTCAAAAACTTATAATTTACGTACCGCTACACTAGACTGGTACCCTTCCGTGCCTCACTAGTCTCAGTAGTAAATACTGCGACAAAAAAAGGAGCCCATTTTATAGTTCTATCGGCGAAAGCCGTAGAACAATTATATAAAGAATATAGGAAAAAACTTTTTTTAATTTTTTTGAGTTATACTATTTTAAAGGGTTTGCCGAAAAAAAATCACATATAAGAATGACGAATGCTAAAACGAAGAAAGATCTCCTACATATTTATTGGTCCTATCTGCTCCGCACATTATGCAATTAAAGACTCAAATATTTACTGCTTTAATTTGGATTTTATGTATCTACGCAAGTGAAGAATTTGCCCTGAGAAAAAAATATTTTTAATTTGTACACGTCAGTTAAAGAAACTTTCACTTAAGAAAATCCTACGAAAAGAAAATACTATTTTTATTAAAAAAGAAATTGTAAAGGACTACTTATTTTTTTTATACACAATTCGCCTGGAGCAGTAGTGTATTATTTTATTTACTACTTATATGCCTCAGGCAATTGTTCGACTGTTTGAGATTGTTTATAAAAAAGAGTGTAATAATACAGTCCCGAGATGGAATGAGAGCCAAATTTAGCAAAGACTTTTCTCATATAAAAATAGGCTGCACAAGTACCACAATATTTAACATTCCAATTGTTCTACTAACCCATAGTTTTATTTTTAATTTTTCTTTTGAATTTTATTGAAAGCACGTAACAGAACTTTTTTTGTGGATTAATAAAGGAATAAACGTGATTAGCTGGTTTTATATTAAAAATCATTTTTCATAAAACAATATTATATTTTTCATACTGATTATTAATTTGGGATTTTGTTTCTTAGCAATGTAATTCTATAAGTAAAGAAAAACAACAGGACGAAACAGAGATGTAACTGGGATTTCTTTAATGAGTTTTCTTTTTTCTTTTTTCATTCATACTTACCCACGCTCAGTGGCTTTTTGTATATTGCGTATGCAATGGTTTTGTGTGAGTGAATAGTTGAGGGAAGGGAAATTTGGGTAAAATACATTTGTAGACTTAAACCCACCTTGTTAGTGAGTATTTACAATAAAATTAACAGAAACACACCATTAAATATAATAAAAATTTTCACTTATAATTAAACCAAATATATGCTTTAAGAACATTTTTGGAAATGATGGACAATACCAATTATTGCTGAAGGAAATTAGATTGTTGTTTTCCAGTTTCTCTGTTTACTTTTGAACTACTATTTCCTCAATGAATTATAACGCAAAATAAAAAATACACTAACATCTGCTTTCATTGGTCTATCATGTAAAGATTATTTTAAAAGTGCACACATGTACCGTACAATTGAATTTTAGTATATAAATATGCACATATTAGGAATATCTTTCGTCTTGCATATGACCTGTTGCATCACTATACTATCTTCAGAACATGGTGCAAAAAGAGGCTCAAATTTATTGTTAAAAACCAAATATAGTTATTTAGTAGCTGCAAGTAGTCTCAACTAAATTCTAGTTTTTTTACAGACTAACAAAGTAAATATTAAATGTTTACACAAAAAAGAATGATAGACATAACTTGATGAATAAACTCACTTATCGGTGGTTTCTTCACTGAAAAGTTGCTCCTTCCAAAAATGTTCTAGGATATTAAAAACATTCTCTCTTTGCTGAAATGATGAAAACCAAAGGTTTTCCTCGTTTACCTTTACCACAATGCATCCATAGAATAATGTACTTCGAGCTTTCTTGATTTCAACAATGTGTAGAAATGAAACATGCAACTTCTTTGGTTCTTCTGAACTAACATTCTTTGTGTCTTCAATGAATAATAGCCCAGATACAAAAAGTTTAAGCTGTCCATAGAGCCAAATTCTTTTATCATTTAAGTAGTGGCAACAGGGCCAAGTATATATGCTTGGCATATTGTTTTACTTCTAGATGTAAGATGTTTATATAATTCTTAGGTGTGATTCAGATAATTGCACAATAAAATCGTGTATATGCTCTGTGTAGAAGAGAATATATAAATAGCAAATTCTTGTAAGCCTTTTTTTGCAAAAATCAACCTCCTAGAAGATTATTGATTATTGATTTTATAAACATTAATCCTCGTTTTTCAAAAATTTTCAAAACGCGAAGAATTGAAAACTAATTCAGTTATATATATATAAAAAAATTTTCTGTTTTTTTTTATTAGCTTTTTTTAACATCGCTCCTTCTATTAAAATGACTGAACTTAACTTGTTTTATAATATAAATATACTGATTACTTCACAAAATATCTGTCAGTTAATGAAAAATCACTTGATAACATTATGTCAGAAAAAATTGCTTTTGAAAAGATAAGTAAAATATGGATCATTTTAGGTTGATAAATACAAGTCCTTATTCTCAGATCTGAGTTAACACGTTTAAAATTTTTCGATCATTTTCAACAAAAACGACTAACATATTTGAATTCAGCATTAAAATTGCCTCTATAAGTAGCCAAACATTTGATGTTTTATGAAAATAATGAGCACGCAAATCAACTGCATTAAAAATGTTTCACTGCAATTGAATGTTACGGTCAAACTCTTGTAAAATTTAAAACTTTAAATGACAATAAATCCTGTTATATTGACCATATGGTATTTTATATAAATTTTCCTGATAAATCTAAATATGCCATTCATTTTCCTGAAAAAATTCTCTGTTTCCTCTTTTAAAATCACCAATAATGACAAATTCAAAAATCAATATTTTTTGTATATACAAAAAGTATTGATTGAACATGAAATTGTGACGTAAATTTCCCTCATCCTTCTTAACAAGCTTAATAAGTTCTATATATATTTGCAAATTAAAACTCTGTAAAAATCATGTCATAGGATGAGAAAAGGATGAACCAAAAATAAAATGTCTGGCAGCACCAGAGAGTAATTGCCACTGGTTACCATTAACATTCAGACTTATATATACTATATACTAATACAGTCTAGAAAAACTGAGGTATTTTTTAGTTCATTTCTTTGCATAAACAAAGTTCTTTAGCTAGGCATATATATCAGAGGGTAGCTATCAATAGCTACAATAGCTGTAGTCTAGATCGCACATTTAAAACTTCCTTTTTGAGTGTTCCAGACATGTGGCTTGAGTTAGTTTAGTAGGAAGTGAGTGTAGGTAGCTAGCTATATTAAGAAAAAAGTGCACATAATATTTTCATATCTTACTCACACAGTATATTCTTATCTTTAGCATAGCTGGCTAAGCTATTTCTAACGTTTATAGTTTCAAGCCAGAGCTGCAAAAAAGAAGAAGAAGCTAAGAACGCAGCTAAACAAAGAGATCCGTCTATTCAGATCTTTTAACATGCTCAGCTAACTATAGTGATGCGTTCAGTGACTGTGTTCTTGTTCTTTCATGCGAGCTAACAGGTTTTGTTCTTCCCTTTCTTTGGTCTTTCTTCGTTTTTTGTTCCTCGTTTCGCTTTGTTGCTGAAAATTTCTCTTTCCTACTTTGTTTTGCAAGATTTCTGCCATTTTATTAAAAGAATTCCGTGGTCAACTGTACCTTTTAAAGACACATTAAAATCGATAACATTTGTCATGGTAAGAAAAGCCACAATGTTTACTTTAATTTCGGGAATTCTTTCCTGTTCATTTTTTGGACCAACATGGAAGCATAGCAATCGCTGGCCATCAGATCAGTGCTTGTCTTCTTTTGTCTTTTGTCTTTTCTCTTTCATCTATTTGTTTGATTAATATTTGACCTAAGCTATATGTTTATGAAAGCCTATGACTTTATGTGGATTTTCACTTTGCCACAAGATTTCCATAACAGGATAGCTAGCTAGCTAGCTAGAGATGTATAACTAGCCATATACTGATGCTCTCTTGCTTGTCCTTGTTGTGTTGCTTGTTAATGTTTATAAAAAAGTTTCCACAAAATTTTATTTTGTGGGTTAGCTGATGTACTGCAAATGGTATATATCACAAAAAAACTTGTTGAAAGTTTTGTTTGTTCAGAGTTCCGAAAGAGGGTGTTTTGTCTTTTGTGGTCAGATAAACAAAATTAAAAGCTTGGAAAATACTCTAAATTGGCAACAACTGTTTTGGATTTTGACTCCAATCTTAAAGAAGTGCTATAACAGTAAAGTTTTAGACTAGAAAGCACCTATTTTTCTAATATCCACCTTTTTTTAAAAGAAAAATATTTATAAGAAATTGAGCCTCAAAATCTTTAAAAAAATTCCCAGCCTCGGCAGGTTAAAATCCAATTTTTAGAGACCTTGATATTTACATTTACAGTTACTAAATCACCATAATTTCAAAACACAACGCCATCAAGTTTCTTTTTTTCCAGTCAAATATACATCCTAACAAAGTCTTATTCTAAAAATAACAAAAGAAGTCTTTTTCATTAAAAATAAAAGATGTGTCAAATAAAATACATAACTATAATGTTATGTACAGTTATCGATAAAATATTGAAGTTATTTAAAAGAAAACAAAGAAAATGGAGAAATAAAAATTAAGGAAAAATTTAAGAAAATTTCAGCCTATATTCAGGCATTTTGCTAAAAGAATTGAGGCTCAGGTTAAAAAACGGTTTTCTTATAAAAAAAAACGTGTATATTCCAGAAATGCTGGTCTTAAAATGTACAGCACTTATTTTCAGAATCTTAACTTATCTGCCTAAAAAATATCAGATTTCACTAGCTGCATGTTGAATGTTGTCAATATTAATAAATTGTATTTTTTATACTGTATATATGTATATATGTATATCATTTTTATACCTATATAGAGTAATCAGACAAAATGGTAGATAGCAAGAATGACAATGTTTTGGAAGAGAGTTCTTCTGAGACTGATTCAGAAGATTCAGATGAAGAATTAGATCCGAGAATACAGGTATCTACATGATTATTTTTCATTCTACCTATGTACGTACAGATTGTATTCAAGATGAGACCCATAGACTACATTTTATTTGCCAGCAATAAGTTATGCAATAAAAATTTAAAATCAAATTTAAAATCGGTTTTAATTTTAATATTGACAACTATCATTTACAAAAACAAATTTTGATTTTTAAGTCAATTATATATAAATAAACAAAAACAAGGCGGTAAATTCTAGTTTTGTTTTCTTAGCATTTTAATATTCATTATAATTCAATGTATTTGAAAATAAGTTAAAGGTACATAACTGTCAGTTTCACGCTGAACGATTATCAAATACGTACAGAAAAATAATATTCATTATATATATATAATGCAAATAATTATTTTTAGATAGAGTTAGAAAAGCTGAATGCAGCAACTGATGGAATCAATCATCTAGAAACTGAATTTGGTGTGAGTTCATGCTCATTTGTTACCTACCCCACTTTTTTCTGATTTTTTTTTTAAATATATAAGGTATATTTCAAAGTATAAAAAAAGCTATTTTAGGGGTCTCAGAGTGATTTCAAATTAATTTTTTTTCTTCGCCGTCCAACCATGGTGGATAACAGATTAAATTTCGCAACTCAATCCCTGATCTTGTAAAGTGTATATATTTAAGTATTCCTTTGCCCTTTTTTTCAAACTCTTATTTTAGCCTCAAAATATCATTACAACATACATTATGGTAATAATGTTCGTACCATTATCACAGAATAGAAACATGTCCTGGCAACATTTGAATTTTAAACAATTTCGAAAGAGATTTTGTATATATATATGTCGAATATGAATATGTATGTGGAATTGCTAATCTCCTTTATGCTTCAAAAGGTTTCCTCCTGCTTTTTAGGCTCAAATGCTGATGCTCCTAAACTTCAGGCTAGGATTATCCTCACTTTAGCACATAATTTATAGAAATTTCCTGACCTCAATATGCTCATAAACAATGTGTTTGTAAAAGAGAGTGTAGATATAAAAAAATTTTTTTTAGGAAGCCCAGGCTTTATTTAATCAAATGATGCAAGACGCCACGTTTCAGTTAAAAGCCATGCACCAGCAACTTGGAAAATCGGTTGACAAGTCAAGGCCATATTATGAAGCCTTGAAACAAGCAAAATATGTGAGAATTTTTGACCATTGAATTTAAATATTATATGTTATTTTGAGTTTTAATATCATATAAATACAAGGTGACTTCAAAGTTATAATGCAACATGAAGCAATGTCGAGATGACAACGTCTTTTATATTTAGAGGACCTTGTATCCTTTATAATTTTAAAATTTGGCAAACTTTTTTTCTGAAATCCTATCGTTTTCCGTATTGTCTGATAGCAACATATAAGAACATTTGTCTTTAATGCATATTGATATTTAATTAATCTTCTTTTCATACTTGTGACTATACATCTGCTTCTGATAATCTTGTGAAATAATCTAAGTGCAATATCCTCAAAATTTTAAAATGTTAGGAAAAGGACTTTTAATTTCCCTTAAAATCCTTTAATTTCGAAGAAATAATGTGTATTTTAAGTCTGTCATTTTTTAGAAAAAAAGCCAGTTGCATCAAGCTGCCTTGACGTTTGAGCAAGCACAAAGTCGTCATTATAATGCAAAGAAACGTGTGAAAGAAGCAGAGAGAAGAGCATTTTCAACAAATAGCAGAAGAATTGATCCAGCATTCCAAGAAATTCTAAATCAGGCAACAATAGAGGTAAAAAGCTGGATAATAAATTGCAAGAACAAACATGCACTCTGTCAAAATTGCCATGAATTTTACATCACTATCAAAATTTTGCAAAGAGTTTGACATTGCTGTTGTTTCAAATTAAGTTAATAACCCGCAGCCAGTTTTTTGAAATACCTAGGGATATGATTGGTTGAGCTCAAGTACACCAAGTTTCTTCTACGGAATCGCATTTTGGATATAGTCTTTTCTATCTGGGAAATCTGTGCAGCAGTAGCCATTTTGATGGTCCCGTTTTGGCTTTATATCTTCTTAATATTTCCACAGGTTTACGACTTTTTAAACAATTTTCGACATGTGTGTTACGCGTACTCGCTTGTTTCGATTTAAGCCAGTGAACCTAAACACCGTAAGAGACATACAGAGACGTGCTTCAACATTTTTTACATTTCGAGCCCCGCTATAAACTCTGTTTTTGCTCAGGTAATGGAAGCGGCAGACGAGTCACAGAAAGCAAGAGAAAATCATAAAGAAGTCAGTCTCGATGTCGAGGACAAGCAAAAGATTGTACAAGGTTTACATAATTCTTTGAAAAAGAACATAACAAAATCTCGGTTAGTGTCTTTTATATGTTTTTAAAGATAATTTCTGAGTGACTAAACATACCTACGTGATATTCCAAGTTATTAAAATTTGCGCAGATAGCGAAGTTTGTTCCTCAGGCGTGTTGTCCTGAGTGGTTGTTTACCCTCCCTTTTTCTTGGGAAGAAGATGAAAACATGTCAAGTGTACATTTATCCCAACTTTCAGGAATTATATTATAACGCAGAGGAGGAAATGACAGATGACGCGCCTCCTAAAAACTACAATCTTGGATAAAATATATATTAAAATGGACTCTTTACATTTTTTTTTTAATTTTAACATTTATTTTAGGCCTTACTTTGATTTAAAAATGGGACTAAATAAACAACTAGAGGTAAAAATTTCTATGTTCAATATTTTTAATGTTTTGACGCTTACATGAAACCACTTCATATCAACTTACGCTGGGTCGTTTTTGTTGTATTTTTATATATTTCATATTTCCTTTCTATTTTTAGGTGCAAAAGCAACGCCTTGAGAAAATTCAAGAAGGGTTACAAGGCTCGAAGAATGTTTATTCAGATACGCTGCATAACTTAGAAGTTATTAGCGACGACATCCATAAAGCGCGACGACTGAAGCGGCAATCTTTGTTGTTACGCGAGGAGAGGGGTTGGTGCCGAGTCAGATTTTCCCGCGATGCCCCACAACGCTACGATGGAGAGGATACGAAAAACAAACTTAGACGATGATACGTTTAGTAATTTTGATGCGCAGAGTACGGATTCTGAAATTTCGAACGACAACCTGTTGCTAACGTCTGATTTTGCGCGCGAAAACTATTCGCCTAATTCCCCTAAGATTGATATTGTTTTGAGTAGCAACGGAAAAGAAAGTTCTGTTTCCAGTAGCAACGACAGTCCGTGCTCAAGCAGATCGTACTCTGCTTCAGATAAAGACTACTTTAATTCCGTTGAAGACGAGGATTTAAAAATATCGCATTTGACCCTGGATATAAATAAAGATATTAAAGAAATCTCGAGGAAAGTGGACGCCTCTTACGAGATGATAACTTCGCATAGCATACCACACTCCCCTCCACCATTCGATGTTTTAGACGGTCCAAAAAATGCACTACAACCGGACGTAAAAAATGGAAGGAGATCACGTAGTTTTACAGACCTGAGCCGTTTCGAATATTTAATGAATGAAAATAGCGACTGTCTTAAGCGCTGTAACAGCGACGGATCGACAAGAAAAAGACAATTCGGTAGTTTTAGTCTCGGCTCTTCTCAACGACGTTAATCGTTCAAAGAGTTGAACGAAGACTCGCTGAAGATTTGCGCTAGCCAGGTTTGCTACTTTACAGAATAAGAATGATATGGATGTTTGACACTCGCATCGCTCTGTCGAGTAACAACGAGTTGCGCTCGCCAGGTTTGTTACTTACATAATAAAAATGATATGGATGTTTGACATTCGCATTGCTCTGTCGAGTAACATACACGTTTTTTTAAAGAAACACGACTTTAAGAAACATAAGGCTGGGATATGTAGCTACTTTTCAAACAGCGAAGTAAATTGAAGCTGTAGGTTGATTAACTATCTGGGCTCTTCCTGAAAATGTGTTGGTTATGAATAGGGCTCCAAGATTTTCGGATAAATCTCTTTAATGTTAAAAAACATCAGGGCTGAATCCAAAAATCATGCTTCTTATAAAAAAAGGTGTAGCGGATTGGAAAGTTATTAGTTTATATTCATTTGGCTGTTTTGATTGCTGTAAATATAAATATTTTGATAGTACACGCTTTTTTGAATAAGCAAGACAAAACACTAGTGTTGCTTAAGTTTCTGTATTTTACCAGCTCAACTGTGGTTACTTGTTGCTTGTTCACTATCTACTCAAATAGACCAAATTTCGTGTCTGGGTGCACAAGTCTAAATCAAACTTCTGCTTTAATCACGTTTTCTGTTATCTAAAGCTTCCATGACTTTTAGAATTAGAAGGTCCTAGAACAGGCTGACTGTTGTTGACCAATCGTCTCGAGTTTTTAAGGATTTGTTCTTGCTAACTGATAAAAAAAGGTTTGATAAATCGAGTGGGACCCGCTTACAAAGTCGCGTTATGGAGATAAAACGGCAATGTAGTAAAAATTATTCTCTAATGTTCTTTTAACTATAGATGTATATATTTGGAATTTATGACATTTCAGTCTTCACAATACAATGTAAATAACACGATTTTTACAGATTTTTTTATAAATATTATACAGAGATATATATCAAAACATTATTTTAATCTATATTTTTGTTATTTATTATTATAGACGATTATCCAAGAAAATTTTGGAAACAATCGCGAATCGATTCTCTTAAAAATCTTTCGAATCGCCAATAACGCCTTAAAAATGTCAGGGGGTTTGACCTGAAAACGAATTCTTTTAGAATCAAAGGATAAAATTCAAACTGCCCACCGCGTTTGTAAACTTTGTGATTTGAAGGTAAAGAAAAGAACATAAACTTTCGCGAATTTCGCCAAAATTCCGGAATCATTTGGATGATCTGTAGAAAGATACAAAGTTATCAAACTCATTCGAGTTCAAGATAAGCTCTCTTTTAGATCAGGTCCCACTAAATGAATCCAAACTTGAAAAAAACTAACTTTGTAACGATAATTTTCGAAAACTAACGGGCTGGCATTACCACGTTGAAAATAAAAAAATTCGAAAAGTTATCTTTTATGGCATCATAAAAAGCATAGTCAAAATTGCTGAGAGTGAGAAAGTATGCATTAGAATTTTGATGTCATAACACATTTTTTGCTAAAGATTGTACTGCCCTGGATATAATATATTATAAAAAAAGGTGGAATTTCAAAGGTCGGAACCACAAACCGTTAAGAACGCCGTTTCTATCTAAGTTGCGAACTTGTCAAAGTTCAGTCGCAATGTTAATGTTCATGGCAGATTTACGGCGCGCTTAGGATCTTTGCTTATTTGGTTAGATCCAAAATATTAAAGGGTGCTAATTTTTGCTGACGTTATCATGCCAAAACTCACCAATTTTAGCGTAGTGGAGTGGTTGTTCCTCAATTCGGACTTTGTGGAAAGTGCAGCTAGCGCATTTTCGTCGTTGGTTACTTGACCAAAGTAGAACTTACTGGCTGCAAAGCGCTGGTAAATTGATGCTGTTTGCCCATTTCGAGAAAAAGCTAAAAAATTGACAATTTCCCAAATATTATTTCAAAGGTTGGGGCTCCTACATTTTGTGACGGCTGCAGTTTTTTAATTTGTTTATTTTGGCCCCGTTAAGACATTGCTTTTTGTAACCCTTATCAAAACATCAAATCAAAGGGGATAGTACTAATATACAAAGGTCAATATTTCATTGTTATCATGTTATCATGTCGACATTTAAATAATCTTCAAAGTTTCATAAACAGTAAAACTAACCTTTTCCTTTATGTAGTTGGGAGTTGACACAGTCCTGTATTAATTAATAGCAGTTGTGTTTTACTTAGTGGGTTGATCATGACAGTGGAGTTCTGTGAGCATGGCATGTCTTGTATGGTAGACTAAACAAAGAAAAGATATTCAACTTCATATTTGCAATTGGTACTGGTCAAATGGGTTGTCCATCTACAAAGTACTTGTTCAGGTTCCAAACGGCAGCTTTTATCAAGGCTTACCAGAGAATTTATTCGAATCAGGAATGATTGAAAAATTCAATACGGGATTATTACGTTTGAGGAAGATGCTCTCTTTGACTTCAAACGCAAAGCAATTATTCCCGTGAGCAAGAATGTCAAAATCGTCTAGAAACGGAACGTAGTTGTTGCATTGTAACATAGCTAATATCTATTTCAGCGATTGTTATTACCGAAAAAAGCATTGTCGCAACAGAGTAATGACATCGGGAATTTGAATTTCTGATGTTGATTAAAGAAAAAAATATGAATTTATATTGCACAATGACTTCAATCATCAGTGCAGAAAAGTTTCCCCCAAAAAAATTATTTTTAAAAGCAAACAATAACTCGCCATTTAGAAGTTTCTGAAACGATTGATGTTATTGATTTCCGCCGGCGAAGGCGGAATCTTTAAAATCGCCTGGGATAGATAGATAGATAGATAGATAGATAGATAGATAGATAGATAGATAGATAGATAGATAGATAGATAGATAGATAGATAGATAGATAGATAGATAGATAGATAGATAGATAGATAGATAGATAGATAGATAGATAGATAGATAGATAGATAGATAGATAGATAGATAGATAGATAGATAGATAGATAGATAGATAGATAGATAGATAGATAGATAGATAGATAGATAGATAGATAGATAGATAGATAGATAGATAGATAGATAGATAGATAGATAGATAGATAGATAGATAGATAGATAGAGATAGATAGATAGATAGATAGATAGATAGATAGATAGATAGATAGATAGATAGATAGATAGATAGATAGATAGATAGATAGATAGATAGATAGATAGATAGATAGATAGATAGATAGATAGATAGATAGATAGATAGATAGATAGATAGATAGATAGATAGATAGATAGATAGATAGATAGATAGATAGATAGATAGATAGATAGATAGATAGATAGATAGATAGATAGATAGATAGATAGATAGATAGATAGATAGATAGATAGATAGATAGATAGATAGATAGATAGATAGATAGATAGATAGATAGATAGATAGATAGATAGATAGATAGATAGATAGATAGATAGATAGATAGATAGATAGATAGATAGATAGATAGATAGATAGATAGATAGATAGATAGATAGATAGATAGATAGATAGATAGATAGATTTTTTTTTGGAGACTTATAATTACGTCATTTCTTCTGTACAATTTCGCAAGCACGTAAGAAAATTTTCCACGGAACGGAACGGAAAGGAACAGAAAAGCTTCTGAGCATGCGTACTGAAAATGTTTACATCACGTGAACGGAAAGTTTTCTTGTCCGTTCCCCGTTCCGAGCAAAGTAGAATCGAGTTCAACTTTTCTTTGCGTTGTGTACGGAAATTACAGGTAGAAAACTTTTTAGCCAATCAGATTATTTTATTTCGTGAGAATTGCGCAAAGTGTGTTTACATTCTGTATTGAAATGTGCGCATTATTGTGAAGTGGAAATTACTTGTAGAAAATTTTCTGTTCTGTTCTGTTTCTGTCTGTTCGTTCCGCGGAAGATTTTCTTGAAGTGGAAAATAGCCTTAAAGCTATATTCAGCAGAACTAATTAATTATTCATGAATTTTAATTTAAAGAGGAATTGTTGAGGCTGATATTTTTGGTGAAAGATAATGTAATATAAGCTATTATCTTTTTCAGATTATTGCTAATGGCGGAAATCTTTAAGCCGCAGGGCTTCTTATTGTTGTTAAATCGTCTGAGACTTCATCTTAAGATGTTTTTGAATAAAACCAAATTGATTTGATTCAATTTCTTTGGCCTTTTGTCTTTGCTTTTTGTCTTACTCTGACTAATTATGATTGTTTTTCTGATGTTACAAAATTTTCAGACAAAATATTTTGTTTTTGGTAATACCTCCCATTCGGTATTATATTTTGATACACAGCTGCACTAGAATTACAATTAAAGTTGAAATTAAAAGTACAATATTTGTTAAGAAACGTCTGTTAAAAATAAAAAGCTGTTATAAAATAACGTAGCCGGCTATTTATTATCAAGCAAGTTGAAAGTTCATTCAAATAACTTATCTTTATAAGTACTAAAGGAAGAAATAAGTGAAAAAAGTTGAATAAAAATTATCCTCATGAATTGGATAAACATTGTACATATTCTTATTGCAGCGCCAGCATTCTTATTACACTTATATGGTTTGAAATGCATCATCGAAAGGAATATCAAGTTGGAAAGCAAAAATATTTTTTAATCAGTTTGTCTTTAAATGAAATGGCAAAGTGCAGTATTAGTTTCATCATAGTGCCAATAATTGAGTATGGAGAATGGACAAACGTCAAATCAACAACTTGTATATGCATCTTCTTTTTGCAAACCATGCTCTTCTTTTTCCCTTTACACAGTCATGCTCTTAATAACGCAAGATCGATTTTCTTGATACACCTACATGTGAAATATCGCAGTTCCATGTTCCGTCGTTACAAAAATAAACTTATTTCAAGTGGTTGGTGTCTTGTTGCGCATACATCGTCTCGCTTACGTTTGTTTGGGAAATTAAACCGGAATTGTTAAGAGTTATTACCGTTTTAACTAAGAAACTTTTTCCAGTCTTAAGTGTGGTGTTAATATTACAGTTTTTGGTCGTCTATATTTTTATAATCGTTAAGGTTCGCTTACAAAATCAAAGATACAAAGACAAAACAGCAATAACCTTGTCTTGCCAATAATTATCATCGTTACCTTTATGATATTTAAAGGTTTACCTGATATCGCATTGCTTATCAACATGCATCTGGGGAAAAGTTTTGACACTTATTATGACTTTGGGACACGTTTGAATTTGCTTTCAGATGCATTGATATACATCTTTATGCTACCAGCTATAAGGGCTAAGACAAATAGGAAAATTCGCGTTCTACTAAACCTTTTAAGAAGTAAAAATTACACCTCCATTATCATGCATCTTCAATTCCAGCTAAAAATAGGGAAAGTGTTTCACAACGTAGAGTATATCCCAAAACAAGATTCTGTATTATAATATTACACACCACTCGCGAAGAAATTTGGGCGCGATATAATAGAATAATGGGTGCACAAGCCATTAATCATTGTTATTTGACATACCATATTTATAGAAATTTTCTCCCATGTTGCTTCAGTAATAATAAGCCAATCGGCGTACTTTTTCTGTGGTGGCATGCATCACGTCGATGATTTTGTTTATAATAAGAAGAAGATATCATAATTTAAATATTTGATAATGCATACATTTTTTTATTCTCGTGATGTTAAGTTCAAATGCAACGTGTTGAAATGTATTTTTCTTCTTCTTCCAATATAATAATACCCCAGTACAGAATTACAATTGACTTGTTTGTCTGTTCCGGAAAAGTCTGTCTGTTTTATTTTCTTACAATCTTCTGCCACAGAGTCTGCAAAATATCCCTCAAATCTGAGACATCCACTTGCCGGTAACAGACGACAAGTGGATTTGTAATTTTCCATAAGGATATCTAAAAAAAAATAAAATTATTTGTTAATGATTAATTTTTATGCAAAATTCAAATTGGTAACGACAGCCCTTTTTGTATGCTTGACTTTTTACCTAACAAAAGAAATCCACATGCATTACATTTATAAGTTACGGTGATTTAGTTTTTTTTTCATTTTCTCTTGTTCTTATATTATTAACAAACTAGTTATTTTAAACCCGTGGAATAATCCCCTTAAATTTATTGTGCTTCTTATCACAAAAAGGTTTGTTGATAATTTTATTGAAGGCTGAAAAAGAAACGTTTTAAACGAAATCCCGTGGAGATATCCACTCAAAAACATTTAAAATTTATTCTATGTTTCTTATCACAAAATCATTTGTTGTCAGTTTCATTTTAAAGACGCTAACAATTAAAACTTTTGAACGAAATTGACAACTATAATAACAACGTGAATTGCCTGTGACTTTACTCGTATAACAATTTTAAACAAAGCTCCCGTTACGGTAAATTTAAATTCGCATGCAATAAAGTTCCTAACTAATGAAATCACTTTATATTATCACATGATTTGTTTTAGCCAAACAGCGAAATTCATTGTTCTTTTCGTCAAAACGTTTTTGTTGTTAATTCCATTCAAGCGGGAATAAATAAAACCGGTATGTTTTTCATATAACAGTAGACAATAGACACGTGCTTAAGGGAATAATAAAAATTAATTACCCGTGACTTTTGTGTAATAAAGTTTACATCATTACACAAAGGTTTTTATGAGAACAATAAAATAAATTAACCGTGACTTTTTTAAAACAAAATTTTTAAATCAATTTGAAAAAGCCCACAAAAGACAGAAATAAAAATAAAAGTTCAGCAAAAAGCGACATGTTACCGCGGCTGTTTCTTTAGAAAAAAAACACATCCACTTTGCCTGTCACAGAGACACGGAACTGGCGTATTATTATATAGATGGATTTTAAAAAACTTTACATTTACGAAATTTCTACAAACCTTGCTGATAACATGCGCTATTTCTTTCTGTCACAGGCAAATTGGATGTTTTGTTAAGAATTAGCCACTTCCAGTATTATGTCACATTTGCAACCGAATACTTCTATTCTATTTTGGTATGATTTTGATTACAATACAAAATTCACAGGTAATTTATTAGTTTTTTTTGTTTTTCAATATCTTTTGCCTTCTCAAGTTCGGACAGAAGGGAGCCTATTTATCTCCCAAACGAAACGGATGTCATAATGTTCATGACAACATCATTTACAATGACAGGTAGATAATGTATATGTTATACTCAGAAAATGTTTGTCGATCGTCATTCTTGTTTGCGTGTGTATTTTTCTTCGGGTAAGTGTACATTTTTTCACTGCCAGGAATTATATTACAACGCAGAAGAGCCAAATTGGCGGATAAGAAGCGTAGTAAAATATATGTTGTGGGTTTTTTAGAAAACTACGATCTTAAAAAAATATAATTATCTATTTATTATTTTAAATTTTAACATTCATATTTAGGCCTTACTTTGATTTAAAAATGGGACTAAATAAACAACTAGAGGTAAAAATTTCTATGTTCAAAATTTTAATGTTTTGACGCTTACATGAAACCACTTCATATCAACTTACGCTGGGTCGTTTTTGTTGTATTTTTATATATTTTTATTTCCTTCTATTTTTTAGGCGCAAAAGCAACGTCTTGAGAAGATTCAAGAAGGATTACAAGGCTCTAAGAATGTAAGCAACGACATCCATAAAGCGAGACTTCTGAAGCGGCAATCTTTGTTGTTACCGCGAGGAGAGGGTTGGGGCTGAGTCAGATTTTCCCTCCATGCCTCACAACGCTACGATGAAGAGGATACAAAAAACAAATTTAGACGATGGTACGTTTAGTAATTTCGACGCGAAGAGTACGGATTCTGAAATTTCGAACGACAACCTGTTGCTAACGTCTGATTTTGCGCGCGAAATATTCGCCTAATTCCCCTAAGATTGATATTGTTTTGAGTAGCAACGGAAAAGAAAGTTCTGTTGCCAGTAGCAACGATATTCCGTGCTCAAACAGATCGCACTCTGCTTCAGATTAAGACTACTTTTTTCCGTTGAAGACGAGGATTTAAAAATATCGCATTTGACGTTGGATATAAATAAAGATATTAAAGAAATCTGAAGCAAAGTGGACGCCTCTTACGAGGTGATAACTTCGCATAGCATACCACACTCTCCTCCACCCTTCGATATTTTAGACGGTCCAAAGAATGCACTACAGCCGGTCGTAATAAATGGAAGGAGATCACGTAGTTTCACAGACCTGAGCCGTTTCGATTATTTAATGAATGAAAATAGCGACTGTCTTAAGCGCTGTAACAGCGACGGATCAACGAGAATAAGACCATTTGGTAGTTTTAGTCTCGGCTCTCTTCAACGACATTAATCGTGCAAGGGGTGTAACGAAGACGCGCTAAAGATTTGCGCTCGCCAGGTTTGCTACTTTGCAGAATAAGAATGAATGTATGTTTGACACTCGCATCGCTTTGTCAAGTAACATACACATTTTTGTTTATAAGAAACACGACTTTAAGGAACATAAGCCTGGGATATGTAGCTACTTTTCAAAAAGCGAAGTAAATTGAAGTTGTAAGTTGAGCGGGGCTCTTCCTGAAAATGGATTTTAAGTTATGAAATGAGATTTTCGGATAAATCTCGTTAATGTTAAAAAACATTAGGGATGAATCCCAAAATCATGTTTCTTATATAAAAAGATGTAGTTTATTAAAAAGTTAAGAGTTTATATTCTTAAGGATGTTTGGATTTCTGTAAAAATATATTTTTTAATAGTCCAAGCTTTTTCGAATAAGCAAGACAAAACACAAGTATTGCTTAGGCTTCTGTATTTTACCGGCTCAGCTGTGGTTACTTGTTGCCAGTTCACTATCTACTCAAAAAAAGACCAAATTTGAAGGCTGGGTGCACGAGTCCAAATCAAACTTCTGTTTAATCACGTCTACTGTTATCTAAAGTTTCCATGAATTTTTAGAATTAGAAGGATTTGTGCTTGCTAGTTGATAAAAAAAAGGCTTGATGTGGAATTTGCAGCAGTAAGAAAAAAATCGAGAGGACCGTCAAAAAAAGTCGCGTTATGAAAATAAAACAGAAATGTAGTAAAAATTCACTAATGTTCTTATTCTTTTAACCATAGATGTATATATTTGAAATTTATGACATTTCAGTTCACAATACAAGGTAAATAACACAATTTTTACAGATTTTTTTTATAAATATTATACAGAGATATATAACAATAGATTATTTTAATCTATACATTTATTATTTATTATTCAATTAAGGGAAGGAGAGGCGATTATCAAAGAAACGGATAGAGGTAAACCCGAAGTTAACGGGAAATGGTAACTTAGAAGACTTTGCTGCTAACAGTTTTGTTTCTTGACTATGTTAACTGATGAAAAAGAAACGAGATGAGAAAATTTGCCTGAAAACTAAAACTGCCCTCCACGTTTGTAAACTTTTGTGATTTGAAGGTAAGAAAAAATTCGCAAATGTTTTTCACAATATAAGCCCCCCTCCAGCGACTTAAAAAGTTATTTAGCCCCTCCCTTTAATTAGCCCCCCCCCAAAAAAAAATAAAAATAAGTAAATAAAAAAGTAAAAGTAGTCAAAGAAATTCGATATTATTCGTTGATTTAAGGCGGTTTCATAAACATAAGCACTAACCTTTTTCTTTACGTTGTTGCGAGTTAAGTTGGTAACACTATGACAGAGTTGAATCTACGCAGGAATAAAAAAAACATATACCAAAAGAAATATGAATAATTGTGTGAGTAAAGGTTCAGCATTGGCAGCTTGTCAGATCGCACACAGGCATGGCATGTCTTGTATATTAGACCAACAAAAGAGAAGATAATTCACTTCATATTCGCAATAGGTGCTGTGTCAATGCTGTCATCTACAAGCCTTGTTTAGTTTCCCAAACAGCGCTGTTCTCATAAGCTTACCAGAGATTTGTCTGAAACAGGCACGATGAAAAAAAACGGGAAGACTTGCCTTTGCACTTGAATTTAAACATTAAGAAGTAAACAACAACGTTTTATCCAACCGTCCCCAGGCATCTTGGTATCTTTTTCTGACCCTGGACGGGCGATACGAGCATGGCCGGAGAGGCCCTCGTCAAGCGTGACCCCAATACACAGTTTTTCTGTGTGTAATGATTTAATGAGATTTGTCTCAATTACCAAAGTTTTATATTAACCTTGCAGAGCTAAGCGAGCTCGGCGTTTTACGTCACAGATACTGCGGCGAGTTGTTTGATTCCTCTCATACGCAACACACAAACTGCTCGATATTTGCCTTGATTGTTTTCTAATGTATACGCATATACAATCATGTTATTTAGCTGCTTGTTTACTTGAAGAAATATCCAAAGCAAATTTATATGTGTATGTTACTGATTGGGTTGCTAGAAGACTGGGTTGCATAAATTGTAGCATAGGGGAAACTTGGAAATTTGGTAAATGATTTGCCCACCTTGACCGATAGCCACTTGGTGCTCTAAGGTGGCAAATAGGGCTAACACAGAGTTTTCAATGTCGTGTCATTCCTTAGGCTGCATGATTGAAAGTAGCTAGGTAGAAAACTTACTTGCGTATAACATTTAATTTTTTATTATTTTGGCTGAACTTTAGAATTCTTCATTTAACTTTAGGTTATATCTGTGTCTGCTTACTGATTTTATATGATGACCAAGATTTGCTATAGCGAATCCCAAGTTTGCTTTCTTTATTATTTTTTTTGCACACATTTATTTAAAAATAGTTAACTGAAACTGAATTTGTATAAACGGCAA
>JASGCC010000363.1:131839-167185 GCA_030067915.1 Hydractinia echinata | reverse complement strand
GACTATAGCCAGGTTTTCTCAGCGCTCCATGTCAGTTTGGCATAGCTCTCGGCGTCCCAACCGTTAACACTGGATCAAACCTGAAATCGCTCCATCGAGCCGTATAACTGCCAGCATCCTCCAGACTATATCCTGCGACTAGACTCGCGATACAGTCTCGTCCCACTCCCCTTGTCCAGACGACATCGAGACGTAGCCAGGGCTTACCTTACATCTTCGTATCAGGCGACCAGCTATCCGCCCCGCCGGTGAGCTTAGATTCACTCCGACCTGGGGCACTGCTTTTGACGCCCCGTGGTTCGGCCAAAGCACGTCTACCGTGTTAACTTGACATTTCTCTTCATCAGTATCACGCGGCTAGATCCGCTCCAGCACCCGTCATGAACGCCTGCATAAAACTGCCCTCCATATAAACATGAGGCTCTTTCCGACGCCGATAGCGTGTGATACACGGATGGACTATGCCCGGCGAACATTCACGACCCCGTACTTACCAATCACCCTCGCCAATAAATAGCCTGGCTGCAACTTCCTAGCCAGAGGGACACGCTTTACTCCCACAAACGTCACTACATTCTCAGTCAGCATCCATCCCGATCCCTCCTGCGCGGTGATGCAAGCACTGAGAACTTCCCCTCATGGGTTGAATTGTAACCATCTTAGCGCGGCCCCGGTCATACGATGTCTGCGTAGCAATCCATGGCTCTTATCTCTCAACGTGCCCATATCCCTTTACCTTTTTGCATCTAATTCCATTGTGCTCCTATCACTTAAATTGCTTAGGAAAATGCTTAGTACACTCACCTTCTTTCATGCACGGAGATGTATTATTAAGGTGGCCACATGGATCATACATGACTTTATTACATTATACAGTTCAGCACCTTGGTTTTGATCCGGAATCTGTGCACAAATTAATGAGTCAATATCATCGGCACTTCGGACTTTAAACTCATTGTGTAGATGTAAAAGCATATGGACATGCGGCAAACCTCTTTTCTGAAATTCAATAACATCTACATGTGCACACAGAACACCTAATACACTGTCTTTTAAATCTTTTTTCAAAGCAAGTAATTTTAATTTAAAGACCCTTGCAACCAAATATGGTCTATCAGAAGCACATGACCAGGTAACAAATTAGTAACAATTTCTGGCCATTTCGGATTGCATGTAAAAGTCAAGAACAAATCTGGCTTACCTTTCTTTGAAACCAATGCATCAAGGTACAACTGATGCATGGTTGCGGCGTGAGCCGGAAAAGGCAGAAGGCAAGACAACAACATACCTGCATGTAAGTTACGTTTGATCTGCAGCATTTTGAAGGTAATCCAAAAGTCCTTGGTAGGACTCTGCTCGAAGCTGATTCTGATTTTCGTCGAATAAATGCAAGCCGTTGGCCTTCGACTTTAACATATGCATCTACTAAAATTGCTGAAACAATTGGCTGCTAGATGAAGGGCAGAAAATTCTCGTCTAATAGCAATGCAACAAATATAATATTCCCAACTGGGTTAGCCTATTTCTAACTGCAGTTACATGGTCCCTGACATGGGCCATGTTTGGGTCCCAACCAGGCTCACCACGTGGAAATAAAATGGGATACATCATAGGATCAATATTGCATGATGTATAAGAAATTTGCCGCAAAGGTTGATTACGTGGATAAACAACGATGTCTCTTGCAGCAGGAGGTGCAACATCATTACCAACAAAGATGCGGCAACTTCCTGATGCAAGGGTGCATTATACCTTCTGCGATCATTACCCTCGCGCATTACCATACTTACAACAGAAGGCTGTATGTTTCCGCAGCTGCTCTGGCTGTTTCTTCACGTTCAACTTCAGCCATATTCTATAAGCTGCAGCACATGGAGAATCCCTGTTAAGAACATGTTGAATTATCTGCATTGTTTCACGATTACAATGAGCATGTGTTGGATTCTCCATGCGCATGTTTAAGGCAGCTGCAGCCTCTACAATATACAATTGGCTAAAATTAGGTATTTCATTTTGAGCAGGTAATAAAGCACCATATCTGTGAAAAAATTGACCACATATTCTAAAACAGGGCGGTCCATGACCTGGCGGTGGTCGAATGTTTGCTGACAAATAAGCAAAACTAAATGCATTATTGCATACTTTGATATACTTACGAAACTGTTTAGCTTGGGCAGGAGTCGTTGCTTAAACAATTCACGTATTTCAGCAGGAAATTGTAATATAGCAGGCAGGCGTCACTTTACCATTGTGACAACACTTAAAATGATTTTCATTATTAAATTTAGCTCCACAATGCTGACATTACAATATTAAACTGACCTGCAGAATGTGTAGGAGGTAAGACATTGTTAATCCTAGGTAAATTTAGCAAACGTGGAGGCTTAGCTCGCTGACGTAAAAGGTCTGTCCTAAGCCTAACTGCAGCTTGCTGGGCTAATTCATTTTCTCTGTGTACATGTGGCTGCTGAAGACGTAGATTTGCTCTATCAGCAGCCCTAGCTAAGCGATGACGTAAAAGATCAGCCCTACGTCTTGCTGCAGCTTGGTGGGGCAATTCATTAGCTCTATTTACACGATGACGTTGTACATCGACCTGTTGGCGAGCATTTGCGTCTTCCACATTTTCTGCTGCTCGTCTTGTATTTTGGCGTAGAGCATCTGCTGCTCTACGCTGTTGGGCCTGTTCTAAAGTTTCATTGGCTCTCCTTTGTCGTACAACTTCAAGATGATGTTGTCTTTGCCTTTCAGCATGCTCAACCCTAACATCTTCAACATTTTCCAAGCGAGGTAATGCATAATCATGTTCCAATAAGAAAGGTTCATTTGGCTAAGGAAAATCCATTTTATGTGGTGTAGTGTTTTAGCAGCCACACCAGTGTTTATTCTTAAGCTAGCTATATGTAGCCCATAGCTATAGGTACGTAGCTAGCTAAAGAATAAAACTTTGCTAAGAACGCAGCTAAGAAATAATATACTAAAATTAAGCAAACACAAAAGATGTAGCTAGGTAATTGTATTCTCACAAGTAGAAATGGAAAGTAATTCCAAAGGTAGAAATTAGCAAACGATAAGAACGGCAAATAATTAATCAGATATTTTCGAAAGAATTAACCAGAAAATCTTTTTGTCTTATCTTGCCATGAATTCGTTGCTGCATCGTATTTTCTATTTTCTTATCCAGGCAGTAAAAGTGTAACAATTGCCGCGGAAAATGCAATGCTTTTTGATTGGTTTATACATATAATCAAGATTGCTGATTGGTTAGTTAAATCGAGGCAAAAGTGCGGGGAGGAACCGGATTGTTTATGTAAATATTTATCCGGTCAGGGTTGAAACATGCGACGGGTCTCCTGAGCGAAAACGCCAATTGAGGTCACGGGGGGTAATTATTATTAAAAATGGCGTATTAAAAATAATTGCATTCACTTTAATCACTTAATTTATTTTTCTTAGTTAAGTTAATAAATTGAAATAATTAACTTAATTAAAGAAATAAATTAATTTCTAGAATTTACTTTAATAAGTAATAAGATTTTCGCTTAAACAACCCCCTGGTTTCTAAAAACTCGCGGAAGGATCAAAGGAATATCGGTAATCCTTTTGAACAGACAGACAGACGGAATACGGCTATTATTATAGAGACTAGTCGTTAACCCGTGGACCAATCCACGGGGTCGCCCGCCCTTTATATACAGCATTTAGTATGTCTCGCTACTTGAGGTACCATTTTGCGCAGAGACAGACAAAATACGGCTATTACTAAAGAGATTGTTCTTTCTTTGTTTTTATTCACTATATGTTTCTCATTTTCAGCATTATCAGGAACCATTAGATAACCAATGGACTCACGTTGTTATGACGCTTGACGGGAACAAGTCATTGATGAAATTTTACATTAACGCACAAGAAAAATCGAAAATCGAAAATTCAAAGATAATTCCTTTGCATTCTAGCAACAGCAAGCAATTTATACAGCTTGCTCTCGGCAATGACGCCGATGAAGGGAGCAACAATAGGTGTGTGGTTAATGAAGTGAATCAAGGGATTGGAGGAAGTATAACCAATTTTTTTTTATGGAAAAGAATTTTAACGTCGAAAGAAGTTGAAGCTGCTTACGAGAACAAACCGCCGTACTTTGATGCATTAGTTACATGGGACGAATTTCGAAGTACTGTTACTGGGAAAGAAGCGTTGTTAACAGATTACCCTTTTAAGACATAGACGTATTATAATAAACTAGTCGTTAACACGTGAAAAAAATACACGGGGTCGTCTGTCTTTAAATTACACGGCATTTCGTGTGCCCGTTGCACGACACTTTTCTTGCGAACAGACAGACAAAATACGACTATTATTATAATAGACATTTTACAATAGTTTTTAAAAGATTACCTATCACCACATATGCTACAAGAAGAACACTCAAGCATAATACCCCGAGTATTATGCTTGAGTGTTCCATTTTACGATTTCTTAATTTGGTTTTAAAAAGGAAACATGGCAACTCTTAAGGTTAAGAAAAAAATAATAAAATTGTGTCTTATGCTTTTCCCTAATTTGCGTCATCTCCCTGCACAACATTATGGTCATACCTGCTTCAAAAAAAAAATTGTCTCCTCATTCTCTGGTTTAATAGAGTGATCCCGCATGCAAGATTGCTGTATATTTTTATCGGATTTGTATTCCCGCCACCGAGAGTAAGATCTTAGAATGCATACACGTTAGAAATTCGTGTAAAAGTTGTGTTTTTCATTACACATTTGTGCTAAACCCATTTGTTTTTATGATTTTTACGCATATACTTCTGTGACCTTTTTAAACGAGTTGAATTTCTTACGTTGAAGATAATACTAATCGGATGAGTTAATGTTTTTGAGTTAATTTTACATGTTTATCTGTAGTTTTCACTTGAGAGAAAATTATGTGTTAATGTGGGTTAATTTTATGGGGACTTTTCTTTGTTTTGTTTCGTAGGTTGAATATTTTTCAGTTAAGAAGAAATTAACTCATCTTTCGTACTTTCTCTTGAAGATAGTGCTGATAAAGATGGTTTATAGAGGAAGAATTGCTTTTACTTGTACAAAAAAATAGGGAATAAAAAAAATGTCGTGCACTACCGAGGAGTGCGAAGCATATTTAGCTACTAAGCAAGAAATACCAAGCAAATATGTTAAAATTCATTAACCATTAACTCAAAAGAATCGAAAACCTTTTCGCCGTTTTATCGTTGTTGTCTTCTCCCTGAATTAATAAATTCTACATTACTTATTTTTAAATTTATTTTATTTCTCTTTTAAAAAATGTCATTTTATGCATAGGTTCCAACTATGACTTGTATACAGCAGATTGTTGGTATCTTTTGATCTTTTTAACCATGAGTTAACGTAAGTCACACCTGGGTTATTTTTTTTAATACGTTTCTAATCGTAGGTTAGATTAACTCGTCCAAATTAACTCATGTTAACCCATAATAATGGAAATCAAGCTCTATACATTACGTACGTGGTGTTATGTTTAAATATAAAATCATGTCTTAGTTATCTTATGTGCCTATTAAAAGCTTTTTACTTTAGCTATTGCATGAAAATTATTTGAAATTTACAGTACAATCAAAAATGAACATCAAGTGCAATTTAGACGCTATTTCTGTCAAGTTTTTTATGAAGCCTTTAACGAAAGACATTAAATCTTCCTCGCTTCTGTCAACAACATGCTCAATTTCCAACAAATTTGACAATGACGTTCGTCAGATGTTTGTGTTTGACAATGGGATTAACTTTATTTCTCAATTAACAGGAACTTTTTCTAATTTGTCATTTTTCCTCTTCTTCCATCTTCTTTTTCAACATTTTTTCTTCCAATTTCTTCCACGGATCTTCAAGCATTGAGGGTTTAAAGTAGGCTTCGATTGAAGTGTTTCGTTCGTTGTAATTCTAAAAGAAGTTAGACATTTTAATAATAACATGATCCAGTAGGCAGGATCTACAGTGTTCAGTGTTGGTTGGAGGTATTTTCGGGGACAAATCAACACAAAATCAACACTGACTGTAGGGAGAGAGGGGGCAGACTCTGAAGAAAGCCTCAAAAGCCGTTTTTCCAATAATTTATGAACATGATTGTAGAAGCAGAAAAAAACATCCATTATACAAAATTTTCACTTTTTACATCTTTTTTGAAAATCCTTCATTTACATATAGAAAAAAGAGCCAAGAATAAATCCCTAAAGCCCTTAGCATGTAATTGAGCAATGATAACTCATGGTAATCTCAGGAATACACTTTCGTTTATACCAAGAGATACAAAAACACTTTTTTATACTGGCACTACTTTCGATAACTGACTGTGCCGAGATAAGGAAAGTCTTCTTTATTTAACTAACTAAATGTATCTGCTACTAATACACCGTATTACAATCTCGCCGAGCCTGTCGGAATTTAATTTCGCGCGGCTTATATTGAATCAGCGCTACAAACTCAATTTTGAGCTATCAGTGCCTCGAGCAATGCAAGTTGTGAGCCGGTTTTACTTAGCAAGCTTACGGTAATGACTTCAAGTTATGGAGTCATTTGGCACTTACAAAATTTCTTTCTATCCCAAAAAGTTGTTGGGAGTGATGAAGAACTTGCCGGAATGACAAAAGTTGCATGTACTAGTGAGCTAGGTAGTGGAATGTACCAAAAACAACAAAAATAGTAGAACATGGAAAATTATCAAACTTCTAACTATTTAAACAAGATAAAGAAAGCAAAAAATCAACAACAGAAACTTTATCAAAACGAAACATCAAGTTAAAAAACAAAATTACATTTATGACAATTTCTGACAAATTAGAAATGGAATTACAAAATGCTGAAAAAAGACGTGATAATTATACAGTGACTTATAACCTGAAATTCAAAGAGCTGTTTAGAAAAACTAATTAAACAGAAAAAAATTGACTGTTGTACATACTAAGGCAAATTGTGATGTTAAAATTCATGCAAAACAAGAATACAAGTTTGAAATAAAAAAAAAACACAAAAAAACTTCATTTGAAAATCCTGGATTGAAAATTCATCCTGACTATATTTCTTTATATATTTCTGCTACACCGGACCTAGTCGTTGATTGTTGTTACCAGGGAAAAGGCTTAGTTAAATAAAATTTCCAGTATCCGTAATTAGAGCACACCAGATAGTGAAAATAATTCTCATTTGGAATTGTGAAACGGAATGCCGCAACTAAAGCGAAATCCATCAATTACAAGGTCAAATGGGAGTTACTGGTTATAAACACTGTGACTTTTTCGTATTTTCATTTGCTGGTTATTTCCTTGAAATATTGAATTTTGATGAACAATTTTGGTTTGAATGTCTGGAAGTGGTAGCTCCAGAAGTATTGTTTAAAACTCAGTGAACCAGATTATTTTGACATCATGTGTTTTTCAAAGAAAATCTGACCAAAATACAAAAAAATGTTCCAGTTAGCCCAAATGGTAAAGAACAAAATGCAGAAAATACATTAGAAATTTTAGAAATGGAAAGTTTAAAAGGTTTTTAACCAACCTATAACGTGCTCAACCAAAATAAAAACTTTTGTAATATTACTATTAATAAAGTGGTCGTGTTGTACATTCGTCCAAAATGTTAAAACCTTCGTCTGCCATAATCTCTTATAATAATACGGAGAGTGTGTCTGTGTGTCTGTGACTTTTGCAAAGACGATATTTTTTATCACCCGAATGCGCGAGTTTTTCGAGTTTTTTTGTTTTGTTTACATTTGTCTCGCAACCGTTAGAAACCACGTGATACAAAATAAACAACATGATTCGCTCAAATTCGTACTTTCGAACGGGACGGCATTCGAATAGAAAGTTCCCTTGGCGTAAAAACAAACAAACATAAAAATCTCTCGACAAAGTTCTCGACAAAAGGCGAACTAAAGAAACGGATAAAAAATGTCTTATTTTCGACGATCCCTTAGTCATAAAAAAGTGCAGATATTAAGAGCAGAGAAAGTCAAAGTGAAGAAGTGGAGTGGATTAAAAAAGCATATAATTTGGAACTGGGTTACCATCGACACACAAAACAACAACAAAACAACGGTCCCTTCGTCTTCAAAAAAGTGCAAAAAGTGAAATGGTAAAGTGTTTCAAAAAAGAATATATGAGAAAGAAAGAAAAGTCCAAGTGAAGAAGTAGAAGTAAAAGTAGAAAAGTGAATTTGGAAGCCACAATAAGTTACTTCGTAAGTGAAGAGTGGAGCTAGAAGTAGTAAAGTAAAGTTAGAAGTAGAAAATGAATGCTAGCGTTTCAAGTTCAAGTGACTTGGAATTCAGAAAAAAGTAAGAACTTTGATATTTTTAGACGTTCCGTTTTTATATGTAGGACACTTAAAATTGTCAAGGAGAATCGTATTCTCAAAAAAAATCCATAAGAGCTTCAAATTCTTAAAGTTTACCGCGTTTTTTATAAAGAAGCTAGCATATTTTTTTATTTTTTTTGCATAATTAATGTCTCTCCTGGTGCGTAACTAATGTATTTGTCCTAAAATTCAAAATGCTACATAAAGCTGTTAGCTGGCTACAATGTGCTAGCGAATTAGAAAATATTGGTTTGTTGAACTAACTGCAAATGTCATAATTTTTACATATCTATTGATTTCCTTTATATGTGTTTTACTAAGCAGAAATGGCTAGCTATAGACGTAGCTAAGTCTCCCCAGCTTAAGTGTATTTAACTGGTTGTCCTAGCTACTGTTAGCTAGCTAATGTTAGCTTCAAGAAGGCTCCATCCCATAGTTAGCTCTAACCTATAAGTTACGTTGTTATTCCTCTTTGTTTTAGGTATTTATAGGTACCTTAGTAGTCAAACTTTTCTTCTTTTTTGAACACGAATTATGATGTAGCAAGCTAGCTACAAAATCTTTTTTGAACTTTTAGGATAGTATAGTGTGACCCATTGTTAATGCCCATAATGTATAGTTTTTTTCACATTACCTGCAAACTTTACAAGGGGACCACATGCAATATCACAAGTGGGACAAATTTTGTAGAATTTAAAGTGTGGTGTGTGTTAAGTTATTTTTTATTGTTTTGTTTCCGACATCCCGTTGAACTTTTGTCAGTCTACATGTAAAATGCCAGGTTTTTTTACAGGGGTTTTTTACATTTGATTGGAAATTTACGTGGGTTTATGACTTTGGGTTAAATTTATGAGAGGATGGTATGGTTAAGTCAGTTTATATTGTTTGTGTTGCAAAATGCTGTTTTTTGAAATTTTGTCTAAACTTTTGTGGAAATAGACCACATGCAATATATACTAAAAGAACAAATTTTGTAGAATCGGACTTCTGTGTAAGCTGTTGTATAAGCTGATGTCTTTATATTTCGTAATATAAACTATTGTTGGGGAGAACTAACTGTATGTGATGTCATTTTTTCCGGAAGAAAATTCCATGGTGTCACGGTTTTGTTTTTCCTGAGAATTTTACAAAATTTTGTAGGGATAAATGTTTGCTGATGATAAAAAAATACTTATATAATGTTCTGACTGAAACTGTTTTTGTTTTTTATATTTTGTAATCTAATGGGCGAGGACTGTATACACTGAAATGACTGATTTTTCTAAATTTTGATGTGTGTTTATAACCTTTTTGTGGAAGATTAATGGGTAATGGCAATATATATGCGACATGCTAAATTAAATTATTTTTGTTGATTTAGATGTGTTTCTCAAAAACCAATCTGTTTTATATTTTGTGTAAACTTTTGTTTACGAACCGTATACAATGTTTCCAAAATAATGATCTTTTTTTATTCAAGTTTATTCTTTGCTTATTGATTTTTTGACATTTCGGTTCAAAATTGTTGGTAAAGGGCAGTACAGATCATGACAATATTTAAAATGTGTAAAGAACTTATTTTTGTTGATTTGTGCTAACTCTTGCAGGCCAACTTTTTGACATTTCGGAATAAAATACTGAGGGTTTTCAACATAATCACTTATAAGATGTACATATTTGAGATGTGTTATTTCTGACATTGTTGTTATCCGTGTTGTGACTGTCGGTGTTGTAATTGTCGGTGTTCTTACTGCCGGTTTTGTGAGTGTCCGTGTTGTGACTGTCGGTGTTGTAACTGTCGGTTTTGTGAGTATTGGTGTTGTGAGTGTCGATGTTGTGAGTGTCGTTGTTGTAACTTTTTATCAACTAGATTTTGCACCTTGGAAGCTGTTCTTTTTTTATTTTGTGTAAGATTTGACATTTGACATTTTGTGTAAGATTTTAAGAGCATTTTTTTTTGTATATGCACTGCTGACGTCAACAAAACATCTAAAACAACCTATTTTTCAATGGCCTTTTGCCTAAGTGGATTTTTCCACGGGCCTTATCGACTAGTACTTTAATATTTTAGTAGACCGTCTAAAAAACCACAATTAAGAGTCAATGCCTTGTGTAAAACACTTTCAGTATAAGCTTTTGACACAACAATAATGCTTGAATTTGGTTATATACAAACTAAAAATGCAATTTGTAGCTCAAATCTTTAGGAGCTTCAATGAAAATTTCTGTGAGTCAATTATAGCCATCAATTTTTAAAATCTGTGAAAACAACAAGGTGTAACCGCATAAGTTACCGGGGTCAGGAACATAAACCAATGATTAAAAGACTGCAGCACTTGCTCGTAACCAAGAATGAAGAAATTTTGACACTAATCCAAGGGATGTATTAAATCGGTGAGCTATATCCTTATTAAGTAGGTCAAGAGGAAGATTTAACAATTGGAATGCAATTTTTGTTGTCTGCCACTTTTTTAAGTGTACCATTAAACTTTCTTTTCATTGGATCAGAACAATATCTTCTCTAAACATATGGACATGAAGGATATTAAATACTTTAATTGACTTGAGATTGGTAAAATGTTTTACATAATTTTGAGTGAGGAAAGTTTTAAATGGAGTAACACTTGACTTTTGGAAATTGATGTCATCCGAATTTTTGGCGACAGTATTATTTATTTTTCTTTAGAACGGCTGTACAGTAGTTTATTATTCATATATTTGATACTTAATATTTTAGGTTGAATAGGACGAAAAATGTTTTGTTTTTGTTGACGGAGTGTAAATAGATAAAAAGTTAACATGAAACAAGAGAAATATACTTCCATACATAATCTGTTGTCATTTTTGTTGTTGCTTCACAACCATAGCAATTATTTAGAACTTTAATTTGCATTTTTAAAAAAGGAATCCAAGAGATTTGTACAATCAAAAAAGTGCGATTTATAGTGCTAATTAAAAAGCTACCTTTTTATAAGGACTTCCGTATCTCGGCCGAAATTGATAACTTCTATGCTGCTGCTGTTGCTGCCAATTTACATGTGGTGTTGATTGATTTAAATGTTGCTGTTGATATGCAGGTGGTGTAAATTGAAATGATGAGTTGAACTGGTTTTGCGGTGAATTTCTTGGTGAATAACTCCCACTTTTATTAAACGAGCCACCCCTTCGTCCAGGAGAATTATACCTCTGCATAATTTTTTCTACAAAAATAATATATATATATAATGATTTATGGAAATATTTCAAACACAATGAAATTTTTACAGTATTTATTTTGCAACTGAGGATAAGGGAAGTCGACAGAATTGTCATGTTTAGTGTCATAAAGTATATACATTTGTATATTTGTATATATATTTGAAATTTAAAGATTTTTTTTCGCTCTTTATATACTTTTGACAAATCTCAACCGTTTTTTAAGATTTTACCTTATGACATGAATATTAATATTTAGTTTCCTTGATATAATTATTACAACAATGGTTTCTGAGCATCTAATCGATGATGGCATAATTCCACATAATTAGTTAAACTTTCAAGACTTATATCTCTGAAACCAATAAAGGTTTTTCATATGAAATCAACTTGTTTCTTTGCAGGAGGTAAGCTTTAAGTCCTCAAGCAATATTGATGCCCTGAAGTTTAGCTTACATATCAGAAAATCCACAGATTTCTGTGCTCCTCAAAACCTCACTCCTTTTCTAAAAATAAATGTTCAGAAGTATGGCAGGAATTTTTTTTACCTTTTTTAAAAGTGAACTATCATATAAAAAATGAGAATTCAATGAAACGAAAGCAGGACCCAATCCAATGGGCTGGAAAACGCTTTCCTAAACCTTATCTTCCAAAAAGCAAAACTCACCAGCCTCAATTTATGTAATTTTGAACAAGGCTAGGGTGTACATACCTGGGTAAGAAATACACGTTTTTTGTTTTAGGAATTCCATAAGAACACAAGCCTTAGATTTTGCACAGTAATCTTTTTTTTTGCTTAAAATAATTGGCAAAATAATATTAATAAACACAATTATTAATTAGATATATAGATAGAGGTGCATATTTTCATGGCTAGCCTCACAAATATTGGGGGATATACCCTTTCTATTATTTCCAGGAGGGGCCATGGCTTAGATGAAGAGTCCTGGAGTATTTAATGTTCATTTTGATCTACGCAAACCTAATTAGAGTCAGCGCTCTACTAGACAACTCTGTGCAACATCCAACGGCCCACTTACCCTTGTGCTTGTTAAATTTTCCAACTTTATGTTTAAGTTCAAGAATGATAGGTGTATGTTTCCAACCCAACTATTAAGAACCCCCGTTTATTTGGCACTCAAGAGTAGAGTGTGCCATCTCCCAAATTTTCCTCACATGGCTTATAACAAACTGCACTCAGCAACAACACCAACTTTATCATACAGTGTTTTTTAATTCACTGTGGCATTCTGCAAGTAAATAAAGTCTTGATTTATGTCAGTAAATTTTCGCTGAAGTTGGATGTAAACCTAAACATTTTCTCATTTTGCTTGCTCTCATTTTCTCGCTGCAAATAACTGTTGTTCGGATATGGGAGCAGATGAACACAAAACAAAAATAGAATTACCAACATGAACAGCATTACTAAACTATAGAACTACCCAAAATCACCCAAAACCAGCCAAAAAATCACCAAAAATCACCTAAAACCAGCCCAAACAGCTATAAAAAAAAACAGAACCAACCAAAATTGGCAGAGCCATCTAAAGTGAAACAATAACTGCTAGTCACAGAAGCACGCATGATTGATTTTCCAGACTGTTTTCGTTGTCGGATTTTTAATTCGTCGCAGTTCCGTTAAAAAATTAAGACTTACCTTGCTTTAAATAGCTTCTTAGAGATTTAAAGCTATCCTTGTAGATATGGAGCCTGTCAATCAGGAGTATCTGATGCTATTCAATTTATTGGAGGAAAAAAAGGTAAAGTTTTGTGTTTTCGAGTCCCCCCTGCAAGTGAACACATTAATACGGAAACAAAGAGACAATAACATAAATATTAAAACAGATGGAGAGTGTAATCTTTAAATGCTAAAAAATACACAGATGGAGAGTGTGTATTCTGCAAACGGAGTTTCATACCGCGCAAGTCTGGGCACTAGCGAAGCGCTTTGTAGGGACAAATTTTTGGCTTGTTTTCTTTTGTCTCGATAGCCCAAATAATTTTCATGGTCAGTTTTTCACAACTATTCTGGTTAGTGCTGCGAAAAGTGTTGTGAGGAATAAAGTAATGGTTAAAAAGAAACACTATTCTATCATTATCAGTGCACTTTGACAAGAAGAAATAAAAATTACAGCTAGCTGGAAAGACTTGAAGGAAGTTTTTCTACAGTAAGCTATGCTAGCTATATATGGATCTGCAAGTTTGACATGGATTAACGTGGTAGAGCATTTAATAAAGGATTTATTTGCAAAGTATAGCTAACTAGCTATATAAAAAAGAGCACAGATGAAATCGATTGGAAATAAAATACACACTTCAATGTTATAATGACTGGCTTTGACTTTCTGTTAGAAGTTATTATTGTATATATAGCTATTACATAATTAGCTAGGAATGGATATATATAATAGCATGTTACACTGTATTACTTTTAATTTTTTTTGGTCTTAATTTTGGTAAAATGCAAGAATAAATTTTGGCAAGGTCCACTTTTACAATTTTGTGATAGCTATAGTAATTTTGGTACATTGACATAAGAAAAAATTTTGCACACATTTTGCACGATTCTGCGAAATTGGCAACCGAAAATATTTGACGAAAACAGTTATCTAAAGTCACGAAATTTGTTTAAAAAGTTATTTTCCATTTATTTGTTTATTTTAACCACAGTAATATTGTTTATTTTATTTTTCACAGCAGTTGAAACTTTGTACTTTACAGATTAAAATTATTCCAATGCGAAATTGAGTCGTAGCAATTTTTAAGGTTTAGTTGGTGTTCGAACTGCACTGTTTGATGTTTCTTGAAGTTGATTGATATTAGAAATGAGTTTTTATGATCCTATTTTTAGCATCTGGGCACTTGCTCACCTATATATCTGATTACTGTACGAATAAGGCTACGATATATATGAGTGACCCAGTGTGATCCCTAGCTAAGAAAAACTACATCGAAACAGATACAGCCAGCTTTGACAATTTTTAATTTGGTGTATCAAAAATGTAGGTAGCCCAGCCCTGGTTAGTTAAATAAAGTTTCTAGCAAACACAAAATAAGAACTTTTGGAATTGTTTTTAATATTATAGCTACCTAGGTATTTGTTTAATGAGCTACATTATTTTTGCTGTACTAGTAGCTATATAAATCTTGAATGACATGCTAGCAATTCCTCTTTGATCAGCACTGTGATATTTTAGACAATAGTAAAAACTTGTGATGTAACTAGCTACCAAAAATAAGGTTTCTTTCTCTTTTGACTGCCAACTTTTCATGATGAGTACTTTCATAATATACACTATTATGTCAATACTGAGTATCCTTCCTTTAAATAATTGTAAAATCAATATATCGCACCAGTTTAAAAAGTGAAAATACAAAGGAAAAAGTGAATACTTCTCTGCGTGCTGCATGTTTTCCCTAGCAAATGCCTTACGCTCTCCGGGGAATATAAAAATTTGTCCCTACAAGCGCTTCGCTAGTGCCCAGACCTGCGCGGTATGAAACTCCGTAGCCTATGTGATACCCGAGACCCAAAACCCAACACTCTGATACCGAGACCCGATACCCTGATTTTTTTTATTATTATTTTTATTATTATTTTTATTATTATTTTTATTATTATTTTTTAATATGAACGATAATAAAAACACATTTTGATATGTATATTTCTTCGTTATACGGAAATATTTATTGCACGTAATATGCGAATATGCTGCTGGCTCAACAATGGTTTTATATCGCCAGGAACTACAATGAAACTAGCATCCAAAATATTATTTTGGCTGCTCAAACATAAATGATTGGTTGCGTTGAGTATATGAAGTATGTGTCTGTGAAGTCGTTGAAGCAATAGTAGGCTGCGATAACGGTAGTGTAGAGGGTGTTTGTACAGGAGCTGATTAGGATTTTCATTAAAATAAAACATCGCCGAAAAAAAATTAATAAATAAAAAAAATCGGGGTATCGGGTCTCGGGTATCGGTATCAGGGTATTGGGTCTCGGGTCTCGTGTATCACATAGGGTATCGGGTCCCACTTTTCTCATATGCCGAAATTATTTGGGTCGGAGACATTCTCAGCATTTATCAAATGTATTATATCTTTCTTAGCTACCATATTGCCAAGCCTCGCTTATTCCAAATGCTTTTGTTATTCTTTGTGAATACTTTTTGAAGAAACAAGGCTGGATAAACATTGACTGCGATTGCTACCCATGCATCTTTGTACTTTCTTTAGTTAGCTATATATTTTCTTTATTATGTCTTAGTAGTAATTTATATTTTATGTGGTTATCTTCAGTAATTTGCAAAGGAATTTCCTTTTCAATTGTTTTCAGAAGGGATCACAAGAGTGTTTAAAGCTCCCATTTAAAGCTAATTAAGCTATACAACTTAATTAAGAGGATTTCCCTGACTGACGTGTACCATTCCAATTACATGAAATGAACGGCTCATACCGAAGCAGTGACAAAATTTACGAGGCAAGAAAACATTCGGTTTGGTTTGACATGATGGCAGTATCAAACACGCTAGAATGGGCACAGTGAAACTCGATTTTTTTCAAATTTTTATGGTAAGTAAGATTCCTTGAGCTCCAAAATTATTAAAAGGGGGGGGGGGGTCCAAAGAAGGTCTTGGGGGGGGGGAAACTGAAAATTAATAAACGGGGGGGGGGGGGGGACGTTTATTTGGCACCTTAGAGTATACATTATACTGTTTCCCCAGTGTGTTAAGAAACTTTGAAAAACGGATCCTCGCTTTAAGAAGGGTGAATAAAGAAAAATCAGAATGGAAACCTTGTCCCAGTGACCGAGTTTGTTCTGAACATTTTGTTGATGAAGTACCAACTGTTACTCATCCAGACCCATCACTTAAAATGGGCTATGAAATTCCAGAAAAGAAATCAAGAAGGAAACTTTTTCGTCATCCACCTCTACCACCTAAGTTAAAAAAAATAAAGTTGAAAACTTGTCCAGATGTTGATTGTAATACGTTTACACCATTATCTGACCATTGTTATGCTTTAACACCACACACCTTAAACCATACTGGTACTAAATACAAATATAATATTGCAAAGAAATGCTTCTGACATTGATGCAGTTACGTCTTGGTTTTTCAAATGAGCATATTTTAGATATGTCTAGGATGCTGACAGTGGATTGACCTGCTGGAACATAATGATGAACTCATGGCAGATTAAGGAAGAGCTTATGTTACAATTCTGCAGTCTGGGTATGTCACCTGGTGCTAAAATCAAAGGCCAATTGACCATGTCTGATTGCTCGAAGAAAATAGATATTGCCAACTTAAGAATATATATATATATACATGTTGAACGTGCAATAAATCATATATATAAAATTGTACTGCATTTTACCTGTTACCATGCTACACCATGTGGGTGATATCCAATTTGAAACCTCTGATATTAAGCAGAAATCAAAGACCTCGCAACCAACTAGATTTACAAAAAAATATGCCTACAAATATAAAAAAATGCATTACTTTTGGCGTAAAACTGGTCGGGCTAGCATAAAACATGCATAAGGCATGTATATACTTTATCCATTTGCTTTAAAAATTTATTTCAATTCAAACCAATTTGTGTTTATGTAGTAAAGGACTCTTGGCAAGAACACGGGATCTTTAAACTTAGTTCCCACTGTGGTTTAAGTGTATTTTAAATATATAGGTTTTAAAAAACGTTTCAAAGTTAAATCACAATGTAAACGGTTGATGTTTTAAAAGTTGTGACATAAAGCCTGTTTAAACCTCAGATTTGTTATATGTTAGAGACCTTGTTCGCTGATAATCAGTGGTTTTTGATAAATACACAAGGGTTACTTTGACGGGAGAAACTATTATAGGAAGAAGAATTAGCGACTTTGTGATTTTCGAAAAATTCGCAAAAGTATATCCCCGCAAAAAGTAACGTTACAACCAGTCGGAATTTATTCCAGACGGTATCGTTTACTATCGTTTGTTTATCGTCGCAAATTAACCAAGGAATGTTTCAACAACCCCCAAAAGAGATATCTTCAACGTAAGAACGACGTCAAAAAATGCGGTTGTTAATAAGACAAAACATGAATTCGATTTTTATTTGTTTTTCTTTTGGATTGGTGATTTTTTACAGCCACGAAAAACAGAAGTGTAACATGGTCGATACCTTTTTTGGGTCAGTTGAAAATAATAACGATTACGGCACGGAGAAGAACGCATAGCGATGATAATGACTTAAAAGATCAAGCCAACCTCGTCCCCAGGGCTTTCAAGTGAAAAAGAGCCCTTGGGATGAGCTTGAAGATCAAGCGCTACAACACGATGAAGAACCGAAAGTTAAGAAACAAAAAAGAAAGCAAAAAGAAATGAATGTAACGAATAGGGTGCAAAAACATAACGGAACGGGAACGTGATAAGGAGCACATGGTTATGCGCTGTCACGTGTTGGCGAAAATTTGGGCGGGCAGAGCAAATTAACATAGACAGCAACTATGTGCTCAAAACAGCCACCCTTAATTGGAATTAGCCGGCTTTATTCCGAGTAATACTTCGTGGAGAGTGTCATCCAGGAGTTCAAGCAGAATGCTCTTACAAAGTCCTGCATATCAAGGTCTCTTGAGCTTATTCTCAAAACCTAAGGGCAAATCTTTTACCGCAACGCCATGTTATGTCGTTTGTTTTTGAGCATGTATTTTCAACTCCCTCCAATCAAGGCCTGGTGCCTAATATATATACAAACATAAGTATATTTTACCGAACATAATAGATCAAGGCTATATACACAACATCTCCCTCTACTTCCAGTCTAAATTTTTTTTGTTCTATTTCTTAGTGGGTATTTCTTGTTTGTCTTTTTGGCAACGTCATGAACACTAACTGTCTATTTATTTTTATTTTAACGTATTATAAACACTCCACGTAACAATGGATGATAACCCATCTTTTTTCGATATATTTAACTCTAACTGAACATTAAACGATATTAATGATCCAGATTTGAATTATTTTAAAAATCTGAATATTGAAACTAATGATTTTTCTCCAATTGAAGCAAAAACTCATCTTGCAAAATGTAAAAACAAATTTTCAGTGCTTAACGTTAACGCAAGAAGTATAAACACAAACTTCGAAAATCTGAAACTATGTTATACAACCTAAAATTTATTTTAAAATTATTTGTGTAACAGAAACCTGGCTAAAGGAATCGATGGTAACAAATTCAAATTTAAAATTCCGGGTTATAAGTCAATACATCAACCACGTTCATACTTAGTTTCCATTAGACGATTTACTATCGCAGCGTCTTAAAAAGCATATCGGATAGGGGTTTTGTTTCCATTTAAAATGTGTTGTTTCGGCATACATTGGCTATCGGATAGCTATCACTCCATTCAATGATACATTCCAATGACATTAAAAATGACAAATTTTGGCGCGAATACACTATCATGTTTTTCTTTGCAACATGGACTCTGAAGAAGAAATAGCAGCTGCTGTTGTTGTGTATATTTTATCAAAAAAGAGAGCCAAACGTAGGAAAAGAAAGCAAAGTAATGTATGGGTGAAGCCGTGGTTAAATAGGGGAAACTTTTTTTGAAGTTTTTATCTTGTGGGATACCTTTGAATACCTCATGACTTCTTGCCTTCTCGTTTCTGTCCTTTATCCCACAAACTGGGCTGGCTTCTCCAAATCTCAATAAAATTTTCAGTCGCTTCTTGCATCTTCATTCTCGGGTGAATTATCTTGTTCAAATCTTTGTTTTCAACTATGTTTACGCCTAAACCTATATCGCGTGCAACAAACACGTGTGCGAAAACAATGGATTCGATTTAAAACAATAGAAAAAAATGTCATCGAAAAATTAAAAGTTGAACATGTTCAACTTTTAATTTTTAAGGATCATTAGAAATGAGAGTGTAAAAAATGACATTTTTTCCTGTATACACTGTCATTTTTCAATGATAATTGGAAAATGATCATTGAAAAATGATAGTGTATTTCAGCCTTTAAGACGATATTTTTTAATTGGAAACAGGTGAATAAACGTTTCGGCATGCTTGAACATAATAAAAGTAATGAAAAGTTGTTCATTTTTGTGTTTTGCTCAAAATGGCGTCGAGTAAAGTTGATTTAAGTAAGCAAATTGTTATACTTCAAAATGTTTGGATTTCAACATGTAATATGTTCAGCTTGGTGATTTCATCTTTAACGAGAAGAACAAGTAAAGCTAAAAATTGGTTCCATAGCTATCAGTGCAAAGAAGTTGTGAAACGTACTTGTATATGTGGCTGTCACTAAACACAAAAATTTCGAAATTCCTAAAACCCCCTAAAATTTTATAGTTGTAAGCCACCCTAAAATTTCTGCGAAAACATTGCCCACATAGGTGTTGTATCAATGTATCAGTACAAAATGAGTTTCACACGTTTTTTTTTTATAAGAACATGTAAAATCCGTCCTGAGGCTGGCTTTTTTTATATTTTTGAGCCTTTTCAACCTGATTTGTTCTTATTTTGTTCATAGAACACAACTTCAGAATTCAATTTTTATTAATGAATTTTTTCCGTACAAAGTGTTTCCTGCTTACTCACTAGTTGGCTCCCCGTAATATACTGAGTTTTCTATCTCGTTCAAAGTGATTCCAGCTTGCTCACTGGTTGGTTCTTCATAATTGGTGGAATTTGGTGGAATTTAGTGGAATGTAAATTCGGCTGATTTGGCGAAATTCAACCTGGTGGAGAGCACAAATAAATAATTTGGGTAGTAATTTAATGTTAACTTCTTTTTAAAAAAATATCTTAAATTCTGTAAGATTTCCTGGAAAAATGGAGCCCAGGAGACCAAGAATAATTTTTCTTATATCTATCACAGGAAATCGGAATAGTAAGGTGGGAAAAATTACGCTGGGTCGCAAACGACTTTTTTGCCGTCACTGACCGCCCTTTTTGATTGGTTAATTCTATTGTTCTTTGCTCACCACGTGGTCAATATCGGGAAATTCTTTGTTTTCAGCGCGAATGGCCTCACTCACCCGAATAAATTTAATTAATTCTTGTATTATTCAAGAGTGTAAGATGTGACCACGCCAACTTTGTGCTTATTGGTTGATTGTAATTCGGGGTTTGCTATGAGGTGGATTTAAATTTTAGGGATTTGCTCTGACATTTGTTTGCGTCTAAGCTTTCGTTTGAGAGAAACTGAATTTGATATCTTCGAAGAAAGCTTAGTTAAATGCTAGGAAAATGTAGAGTTGTAGAGATAGAGACATCCCAAAGCCTGGACGCACACAGTCCAGGATAATTTATTTACCCTGGGCGCTGGAAATCGTTATTTTTCGGAAAGGCCAATAAGAATGCTTCGTTTTATTTTCAGACCAATAGGAACTCAGATTGTAAAGAATCCTATATTCATGGCTTCCTACAAAGTATCTCTCGGAGTATCTCGCCTTTCCGTTGTTGTAGCGAATTATATCATTCGTTAAGCTAACTAAATAAATACGCCATCATTACTAGTGTCATGAGAGATTTTGGACCTGAAGGACCAGTTAGGAACACCTCATAACATACACAGCAGGTCATGATTTCAAGTTGAAAATCATTGTCATAAAATAAAAGTAAACAGAAGTAAATGCTTAAAAAATGAACAATTTCGATTTAAAGGGAGGCGGGAAAGTGAATATTTTTTAGCTTCGTAGAAGGTGAATTTTTAAAATTTTCCTTTAGTGCGTGGAAAATCTTATAACCACCAGCTGCCTACTGTTTCTTCAAAACTATAGTAGTTATCTCCCGGTAACTTAAACACCGAATAACTCGAACTTTCATTATCTCAAACCATTTTCTTGAATTCTTGAACATTCGTTAATACTTTTATAACTAAAAAACTTCGGATAACTCGAACATTCGTTAACTCGACCCATTTTTGTCCCCGCTAAGGTTAATTTATTCGGGTAACTCGAACGTTTTACTTGAGACAATCTAGAAACCTAAAAATAAAACCATTTCGCGACAGTCGTTTAGCAGGAAAAATTTTCGGAGGTATTTCGTCGCATTTGTACGACAAAAAAATGCTGTCGGACAAAACACGCCAAACTACGTCGCCGGACATACTCCTTTTGCGCGGATTTAATTTGAGGAAATGACTCCAACTTGGCGAGTTCATTGATTATTTGTATATTACTACTCAGAAATGAAACATATAAAATTAGAATTGTTGTGTAAACTCAGATTACTCTCGAGAGTTTAAAAACGCAGAAAATAATAAAATCGTCATAAATTAACCCAAAAGGAAAATTAAAACGTTTGTTAGTAGATGCCTAAATTTAATATTAAATACTTGGCGCGCATTTTTTGTGGCTGGGTGATAAAAATAGGCATTCACATCTGTCGTAAGTATTTGGTAATAGCTTCGTGAATGTCAACCCCCTTTGTTTAACTTTTTTAAATAAAGAGGCGATATTTTAACGATTTGGTTCGTGATTTTCACATCGTTTATTCATCAGCGAGACTTGGTTAAACTGTAATTAGTAGTTTGCCTTAGAAACGTTGTGAGCGTAAAACCATTGCCTTCAATCGTGCTTTAGCTTGTGACGTAAGCGTAAAGACCGCCATTTTAGATTAACTGACGTGAAATTTGTTTTTAACGTCAAATTACACGTCATTTAACAAATATGTGTTTTTTCTTAAAACTCTCCTGAAAGAAGTTGTGCTCTAAACAGCTCTTTAAAGGAAAGCTATTAAAATGATTGAAAATGAAGGTGAACAGATGATAAAATATCACAGTAAGCAAATTAAATGCTTGCTACCGTCCTTTCACTTGTATGACATCAATGGCGAAGTTTGGGTTGATGTTGACATCAATGTCAACAAAGAAGATATTTCTAGACAAGTAAAGCATGCTTATGACATGTTGAATGATTCGTTTGGAAGTGTTGATTCTACACCTCCTGCGTTTTATGACAGCTGTATTTTGGATGAGGCTGTTCCTCTCTCAACATACTCCAGCCTGGATTCGTCGCTGTCATGCGGAGATTCTCATCACAGTTCATGGGAATGTCGGGGATATGATGATACTTTCTACGATTGCGAGACGTTGACAATTGTGAGCAGTTTGTACGCAGATGACTTGACATTGATCAGCAGCGCGTATTCAAGCATGGAAAGCTTGATTTCACTATCTCTGGATGATGAATTAACTGGTAACATTTTACACGAAAACAGTAAGAAACAAGGTAAAAAAAACTTTATTAAACTATGTAATATTAAATTTTTGATCAAATTATTTAATGTTCTCAGTCTAGGATATTAATTTTAAGTACACGTGTCTACATACAGTCAAATAGGAAAAAGAAAAGGGATAAAGTTGATCAGAGAAAGAAAGAGAAACTGTAAATTAGATGCGCCTACGTTTAAACACACTCTGATTTTCTTTAAATAAAAATTCTTATTTCATTTTAGATTTGGCAGATATTGAAGATGAAGTTGCAGAAAGCATCTGTACATTATTTGACTCGCCACCAGCTACCACAAGCAACATCCACAGTGAACCCCTACCTTCACTTTTGCAGCAGGATGCAACCAACAAACTGCCACGACAAAACTGCTCCAAAAATATTTTACGAAGATTCTTTCGTTGGTGCCGAAATAAAATTCGAAATAAATAAATACTTGTGTCGATTTTTCTCTCGCGACTACCATCTGTGTCAATTTTATGTCAGGGAGGGGTGAATCAAATCAAGCTTCGTTTTTAACGTGGAACTGAATTTTAAAACTTTTAGTGAAAACTGGTACCGTTTCAATTATTATACGCCAATTTCAGTTTTTGCATTAAAGCCTAATTCACACACACGTAATTTTTTTTATATTGAAGTAGAACTACTTTGTTCATCACTAACATACTGCCTGGCAGTGAGCGGGATTCGATCCGCAGTCCCCGGAACTGGGAGGCGCAGAAGAACCCGCTACACACTACGTGCGGCAATATGTTAGTGATGAACTGAGATAGTTTATCCGGATGGTGTGTATACATAGATGAATATTTATCATAGCACAACCGTATTTCATTCTCAACAAAGAATGCTTTACCCCGATCAGACCTCTGATCATGACGGGCAAGTATAAAGCGCGGTCGATCCGCGGTCCCCAGTTATGGGGACCGCGGATCAAATCTCGCTCACTGCCAGGCAGTATGTTAGTGATGAACAAAGTAGTTCTTCTTCAATATGACTTACATGCATTATACTCTCCCGTCATGATCAGAGGTCTGATCGGGGTGACGCATTCTCTGTTGAGAATGAAATACGGTTGTGCTATGATAAATATTCATCTACGTAAATTTTTGTTGTAAAAAAACTTCGTAAGGTTTTACGAAATAAAATTTCGCTAAAAATCTCGTCTTCCAAAGCCGCCATGCTTGCTAAATCTTGTTTTAAATAACTTTAAACAAATCGACCAAATAGAATGTTGTGTGACATCAATTCGAATGTTTTTATCTTCTTTTTTATCGCAAGCTTTTTACGACAAGTTTTTTAAGAATAAAATATAGGAAATTGTTGCTTATGACAAGTTTTAAGGCATATCGCCACATGTACGTAAGATTTTTACATTATGAAGAGAATGAATGATTTCGGTTTTAGTGAATTTGGTTTAAGTGCTACAAAATTCACATTATTTTACCGGAAATTTCGACGACTTCGACGAGATTCTTCTTGACGTCACAAATTCTTTTGTTTTACCAGAGTCCAAAAGTCCACACTTCGACGAGATTCTTCTTGACGTCATAATTCTTTTGTTTTAAGAGGGTCCAAAAGTCCACACTTCGGCAGCCGCCGAAGTCGACTGTTTTTACCGCAGAAAATAAAGGAGAATCGAGAGCAACAAAATCAGCAAAATGCGGCAAATGCGGTACTTCGGCAAATCACATCGAAGGACAGTTGAGCCTCGGTAAACACTCCTGAGTGGAGATAAATTATTAACTCGGATCCTGGGCGCAAAGGAACCTTATTAAACGTATATAATAAAATTATGCGTTGCTTTAAACCAATTACTAGTTTTAGATACACATGATTTTCTCATTGGCAATTTCTAAGATGGCAGAAAAATGATGCAGTGGCAATTAACACTAAATTTCCCATATTAAGATAGGTTTTATTAAAGAGCATTTTACGTTAAACCTTTAAATATAGAGTTTGAATTTGCTTTCTTATCTTTATGGCTAAATGTTTTTTCGAGGGGGAACGCGTGAGCAAGTCGAAAGCAAGAAGTTACTTTCAATTTGTAGAATATATTAAGTACCAACGAAACAAAAGATGGTTTTAAAAAACAAGCGTGTATAAAAACCTTAACGAGATGATTCGTGAGATTAACTTCGCAAATGAGAGATTATTCGTGAGATTAACTTCGCAAATGAGAGATTATTCGTGAGATTAACTTCTCAAATGAAAGATTGTTTGTGAGATTGACTTCGCAAATGAGAGATTATTCGTGAGATTGACTTTCGCAAATTTCGCGACTTTAGATTTTTACGTGAAATTAAGTCTGCGCGAACAACCACGTGTGCCATTCGGGAAAATAAGTCTTCGCGAAGATTAATCTCATTATTGTTAAAAATTATAAGAAGCAACTTACTACCATCGAGTGGAACGCAAAACAACAACAGCAATGAGGTCTTCACCAGAAACTTATATATAGTTTCAACCGACTGGTAGCCTATGGTAGAGCTTTCGCTTCCAGTGCGGAAGGTCTTGGGTTCAAATCCCGACCGAGTCATGCCAGAGACTATAAAAGTGTGAATCTATCCTTTCTGCTTAGCGCTCTGCATGAGAATAGGACTGATATCTTAGGCGGTTGTCTAGTTGGGCGATTGCTGTGCTTGCACGACTTTCGTAGCTCAAATGGGAGCTTTAAATGCACTAGGACCCCCTTCGCAGGACCCTCTTGGAAAGCAGTACCAATAGAAACTGAAGAGGCCATCCTGGGTAAATAATTTCAATAATAATAATAATAAGCCACCATTAAATTCAAAATGACTGAAATGATGTGTTCCTTCGGAAGTTCACCATATGAAATTTATGCAAAAAGTATATAAAGTCGAAAGAACTCAAAAAATTAAAGCTGGATACAGATATTCCAACGTAATTGCAATAACGCTTGTAAGAAGCAGCTATTGATAAGAAGTAGACCACCCACCATCCTCGTTCCCAGAGTTTGTTGCCTATGCCAAAGCCTCTAGCGCTTACATGACGACTAAATTTTAGCACCTACGATAAAAAATCAAAAACTTATTTTCCCTGCCACCAATCAGCTTCTAAATTTTCACCAGTTATGAAAAATTGTTTATCAAATAGGTATCTCAAAGCTCATAAGAACAATGTTATCAGACATTTTAGATTCTTAAGGAAGTTCTTTCCCTACTAAGGTAGTCAGTGCAAACGTTGAATTGTATAGATACATAAAAAGCTATAACAACAGCAATATTTAATCATATATTTTTATAATTTAGCGATTTACATATTACAACATATATTATCTAAAGTCTAGTAAAAAAATATTCTAATAAATCGTTCTTACATAAAACTATTTTTTATCGTCAAAAAATATTTGTCCAACTGTTTCGGAAAAATAATGTAGATTTTGGTAATTTTTATAAAGGTGTGTCACAGAAAGTCCATAAAGAGAGATTTCAAAACACAAGGACAAAGAAATGAAAACTGGAAGTAATTCCTAATGAATGCTCAAAATTTTACAAAAAAAAGAAACTTTCTGAAAAGGAACGACAACAAAAAAGAGCCCGAAAGGAGAACTCCAAAAGTTAAACTTGATTCCTATACGTTTTAACTAAAGATTGATAGTTCCTTATAGTTCTTAATACTTACTGAAATTTTGGACGCTAACTTTGAGCCAACGTTTACAAAAAAACATTTATATTGCTGTTTAATTTAAATAAACTTTTTATCTATATTATAATGCCCGTATACGTCTGTCCGTCTGTCCGTCTGTCTGTCTGTCTGTCACGCAAAATGGTAGCTTAGCTGCGACGGGCGAACCCGTGGATTTTTCCACGGGCTAACGACTAGTCTATTCAGAGTTTTATTGGTAGATTGTTTTTCTCAACTCTACTTTTTCCGATAATTTCTTTGGTAATGTCCCAAGTCCTTTTTGCATTTCCCCTACTTTTGATCAGTAGGTCTCTAAGGACGCATTGAAACACTGTCGTACAACATTCGAAGCAACCTGCAAAAATTTCTTGGTCGTACGATGTTGTAGATAATGAAAAAATCCCTCTTCGCGACCGTCACATAATGTTACCTTTGCGGATCGTACGATATCCCCGTGCCTAGAATCTTATGAGCCGTTGTGAAGTGCATTATACAGGCTGGAAAGGAGATTTCTCACACCTGTTCTGCAGCGTTCAATTTAGATTGATTTATTTCTGCTTGTCCACCAAATGTTTGTAAACAAAATCACACATGCCTAATAAAAAAGACGTACTAAATGTGTCGATGGTTGCACATAAAGATTGCAGCAAATGTTTTGTATGTTTGACCACAGATACTTTGACTGGCCCTTTACAGTCGTTGCGATGTTTGAATATTAATAGAACAATGGGGAAGGATAAACAAGAAAAAGAAACGAGAGCAAAAAATACAACGTTCATAAGAATACTCCATTCGTCAATTAAAAAAATGTTATATTTAACTGCGTATGAATGAACATATTTGACAAAAACATTGACAGGTACATAAAAACGAGACGGGGAAAAACCCACAAGTCATCATAAACAACTTTGTACTTGGCATTTGCATTTGGCGGAATAGGTTCGGGCAACACCCAATCAACTTCAAGAATAATGAACTTGTTAAAATAACCATATGCTACTAACTTCATCACCACTGCTGCTTTCTTCGTCACCTGATGAATCGTCATGAGCCTTGTCCATCGAACTATTTAATTGTTTCTCTTGTTTTTCGTAAGTTCTTTTGTTCGCAGCATTCTTTAAGATTTCGGGCCATCGAGACTCGTAGTAACGTGACATCGATTTGCCAGCTTGTCCGACCTGATGTGTCAATTTTATTTTATTTTATTATTTATTTATTTTTGCGAGGCGGGGGAGGTTCTAGCTATAATGGCTTAAAACAAATTGAGAATTTATGTCTTAAATAAGAAATTCATAAGAAATTCCGCACCCCCGTAGACATACAAAAAAGATTTTGCCATAAATGATCTTTGTATGAAATTTCAAAGACAAACAAAAAACAATAACAACAAGCAACAAACAACAAACAAGGCACCTCAGAATCATCCTCATTGAAAGTGTTGCAATTGATAAACACACGTCGAGCGTCATGTGCAAATTCATCGCGACTTTTATAACTAAACGGAAAAAAAGTTACCAATAAAATTCCAAATTAACTCACAGGTTACCATTTACAAATCCATTTTTCATGACCAGATCACATCGTGATAATGAAGTCAAATAAAACGGAAAAATTGCAGATTAGAAACAATAATATAATATTAAAACCATTGGTTCATATATTTTATGTTTGTCAGCAACGCAAAACAGAAAATAGACATTGCTTTTTCGCGGATACTTTTACACGAAATACTTTTCTGAAATCACCTTTATCAAGGCTAAGCTGAGTTATGGCATTAACTTTAGAATTAAAGAGGACGCTTTTTGTGATGAGTCCTGCTGTGAAGGCAAGCTGCTATATGTTAATATTCTTTCAATTTAAGTCAATTTTAAGCTCAACATCAAATATGACGCAAGTTGATTTAAAAGTTGCACTTGCACACTAATTACAATGAGTGAAGTTAGATTGGTGACTTGCAAGAAAATAATTCCACTGCTAAATCCAAACATTCTTCAACAACCAAACTATTAAGACTCTCTACAAATTACATAGAACTTATTTAAGCTTACTTAAATAGCGTTTAAAACAACATCAATATAATTACTCCGCATGGCTTCCTCCCAAACACAGAAGAAAAGATCATAATAAAAGGTTCGCTTACGCATAGTCTCTGAGTTTGGTCTTCATGGTGTGGAAGTCCATAGGGTGTCGAATAACCTGGTAGTACTCAGGAAACTAAATCAATGAAAATAAAAAGTCTAAAATTTATTTATAAAAAGCAAACCTGTTTTCCGTTCACTGGAACAAGAAAAGGCCACGCCAGTTCATGATTCTCTAATTCAGTCAACATATGTCTACACGACTCCATATCTTTGTACACTTGTTGTCTGTTGTTCAGTGATTTACTCTTCGCGACCTCCTCCTTGCGTGCTAATTCTTCTATACGGGGGTATTTCTTTGGTTGTGGTTTCGTTTTTAGGCGTGCTTTCTTGCAAACCGGATAAGCCCATGGGGAACGAGGAGTTCTAAGAAGATAATTTTTTAAGTTAAGTTCACTAGTATTCCTTGATTTTAAACTTATCTCTGAGCTTTTCACAATGTGCATGATTTCGTGTGTACTGACTAGTGACATCTGATGTGAATTGTGGATCGGACGAGAAAGAAACAAATACACAGAAAACTTACTTCTGCAATTGAGAATCTAAGCATTGCAAATGATGATGACGTGGACAATAGCCACATTTTTGTCGTCTGCCAGATCTTCCTTCGCAAACGTAGCATTGATCACTTCCAGATGCCTGGAAACGGAAAATAAATAAACAAACTCAAATCATGCAGTTCAAAACGCGATTCACCGAGACAAAAGGCTCAGATCAATGTGTAAATATCGCAAATAGATCAAAGTATACTTTACCATTAACACACATTCTTGACAAAACCAGTCACCATCAGGTATCGTGTCTAATTTTGGCTGAAAAATAAAAGCAAAAATATCAAAGTTAGATTTAATAGCACGAAAAGAATGGCAACCAAATCTTTGAAAACGCTTTCTTATTCTCAAGATGTTCACAGTTAAAAGAATTATGTCATGTTCTTCAAGATTGAACAGAATGCATCTAAAATTAATCTATATTGAACATCCAGTGTCAAAATTCAGCTCTCAAAGTATAAAAATATTGCACATTTAAGACAGACACACGACAGGCAGGCAGGCAGACAGACAGAGGTACAATTTAAAAATATATTCAATTCTACCTTGCAACAATAGGTATGGCATCCACGATCACAAGCATCACACAAGAGTAGGCGCTCCTCATTATCACTTTTTCGACACAAGATGCAAATCTGAAAAAGATTAGGAACATTTAATCCAAACAGCAAACGAACTGAAAATCAAGACACAGATGTATACAAATTAGGATATAAGTAAAATTTGTTGTAAATTTTTTTTTTAAATAGAAAACAGTATCTTTAATTATTTCGAAAAAATGAATTTTCTGTTTTCTCAGGAAAAAAGTAACCAAAATTACAGGCATGCTAGCATTTTATAAAGCTATAACACCAATCTTTCAAACAGTAAGTGCGTCGACTTCCATTAGTAGAACTGCTAGGTAGATTTGATGTGTAAGCGAGAAAAAGGTGACTTAATCGAAAATACATTAAATGTCCTCATAAAGCAAATTTTGATTTGCGTTTAATGTAATGGTCATAAAGGCATGGAATGAATTCTGTTGCTGCCACGTGATCCAATTGCTGCCATGTGACCTGATCAACCAGACGTATTCTAAATTATGCACAATATTTAAAATGGTAGCACAAGACTACGTACCACTTTCATGATCGATTTATCCCAGGCAATACATTCAAGCAACCTGTTGACGCACATGGTCAATTGAGCAGCTGATGTTGCTTCAGTCACAGCTTCCCTCCACAATCTTAGAGCAGGTGTAATCGTCTGTATGTTAGAGTTCTTTAAGTTCTCGTCCTTATTCACATCAATTGCTTCAGATTTGGTAAGCTTCTCGAGACGAAATGGATGTTTCAGGTATCGTCTCTCGATACCTGCTTCGAGAGCAAGAAGCTTGGCTGCAGCCAGATGAAGTGCGTGATTTTCGTCGTCTGGTTTGTATTCTTTGCTCATGTCCAGTTGAAGGTTTGTTGACACTTTTGGAGATAAACGGTATCCCTGTAAAATATTTAAAAACAGTGATTTACTGCACCAAACTATACACAAATATAATTTTATTACTTACTTTTTACTTGAGCCTATGACAAGTAAGAAATGACGCACATATATCAAAAATAGGCCAATTTTTTCCCATTTCTTAATATATTTAAATTCCCCACGTGTTACCTTGATTTTTGGTAGACTTGTCGGCTGAAGAACTGAATACAAACTTAGTTTCAGAATTAGTTTCATTCAAAAAAATAAATAATTTTAACGACGTCATTTCAGCACCTAAAAATTACATTTTTTTCACCATTAGGATTTTCGTAGTAATGCATGAATGCCTTGTGTCAATATAAGATTTTAAAAGGACCTCTATCCTTTAATTCTTATGCACACCTATTGTACACCTATCTTAATTCGGTATTTGCAATATTGGGGGATTTTGGGCGATCACATAAAAGCAAGAAAGGCTATATTTTTGTTAGCAAATGTTGTTTGTCACTGTTTAAGACTAAATAAATTTTGGGTTGTATAGATGTTGTTCGTTTGTTTATTATGCACGTTCTTTATAGGAGAAATTTTATCACAAGATTGGAATGGAAGAAATGGAAGATTAAAAAGAACAAAATAAGAACAATGGTAGGGCTTAAATCAAATCTCCTCGTGCTTATAAAAAATATAGCAAAGTAAAAGAGTTACTGTAAAAGTTAATATGAACAAGAACAAATACGTAACTTGATTGGAGGTGATACATTAGTGTAGTACATATTCAGCATTGCAAAAACAAAATACAATTACCTTCATCTGCAAACTTGCAGAAAAAACTTTCTCTTCTAATTCTTCAATTTCGATAAGGACAGCTTTATCAGATGCATACGCTAACGCTTGAAACCATTGATCAACAACAGGTCCAGTGGATCTGACAACAGAACTCTTTACGTCTTCCTTACCCTCACCAACGTCATCTTCGGGAAATTCCAAAAAGACTACAAAAAGACATTGAATATTGTAAACAATGCCATATTAGCATTTAATAATAATATTAGTATTTAATTAAAGTTGCAATTCCTAACACGTAGGAACTCCAATGAACAACAATGGTAAACGCAAAGGATAAATAGTGAATGAATGAATTTTAAACTTCCTCCCTTCGAATTTATGCTTTTATTGTCTTGCAAGCGACACATTCTTTTCTGGCTTATCCATTAACTTCAATCTGATCAAACATGTAACGAACCATCGTCATTTTTTGTTATTATTTTTAATATGTCGCCTCCTTGCCCAAACCTCTCACAATTATCACAAGTTTTGTCTTCTTTGATGGTCTTCATAGTCAGCCTCAGTCCAAAGTTAAGAAGTTTCTACGCTTAACGTTCAAATTTTCTTCACAAGTTTCAGCTTTACACTTTCATACTTCTACATTTAATGTTACCATTTATTAGAAAAAAAAAGACTTGTCATTTTTTAAATACCGTTATGTAGGTTGCTTGTTAGATTATTTATCACTAAAGCTCGGCTTAACTTTCCAGGTTTTCAGGCAGGCCAGTTGCTTAGCAACTGCTTAGTTTCTGAGACAAATCTCAATCTCAGCTCTGAGCAGCTACAGGTAGCTTATAAAAAAACGTGAATTAACTAATTCTAACCACATATTATATACTGTTAACTTTTCTAAATAGGGCCCACCTTACTTGTGTTAAAGGCAGTTTTCCATAAGGTGAATAGGACAGTAAGAATTCGCTGGCGTATCCTGTACATGCGCAGTTATGTTAGTTTTGATTTCACTTCAAAAAAAAACATTTCCTACTTTATGAAGTGATATATATTTTACTGGAAACATTCAAGCAATCAGAATAAAAGTATTTTTAGCAAAGCTTTTTTCTGGAAATAATTTAAACAATTGTTCTGTTTTTAACACCCAAAAAGCTTTTTAAATCCACCACTTATTTCCTTCTGGAAATAAAGAAGCTATTTCGCAATAAGTTAGATGGCAACTACACCATTCACAAATCGCCTCGTGAAAATCGATCTTAACATACAAATTGCCATTACATAAGCAATTCAGACATTGTAACACCCTCTTTGTAAAAGTTAAGTGACACATACATTTAACTAACCAGTTATTTAAACATATTTCCTTTAAATACAAAAATATATTAACTGACATCAATTCAACTAGATCTAACAATGTCGAAACACAAGAGCTGCAAAAATCTTTGTCACGAGAGATTGAAGAAAAAAATATGTATCTAACGAGTTGCACCAATGAAGACTGTTATTACCACTCTTCTTTCAGAATGAATCCAGTGAGCATGAACACATTTTAACACACTTACATTTTGGTTCATTAACTTTGCATGATTTAACAGCGTAATCATTGTATCTTGCAACAGCTTTCTGGAGTGATCGCTCTCGCATTCCCTTTTAGAACCAAAGAATAAAATTAAAATATTTGAGTGCCAAGTAGTCTTCTAAAACACATTGCAGAAGAATACAAAAACAACGCCTGTGGACATGTTTTTTAAATTGACAAGTACACACCAGCAGAGATAGATAGTTAAAGGTAAAATCAATGTTAGTGACTGTCCTTGGGAGTTCGACAACAGACAATTGACGTTACTTAGAAACAACCTATCAGGATGGAATCCTTAAAGATGTGCTATTTAAAAAGGGCTTAAATAGCATTGAGTGCCATTGTTTTTTTTGTTCTCCAGAGCAATATAACAGCATTAACAGTCAATGTTACGTGTTGTCCATTAAACCCCTCCCGGACAGTCACATTCATTAAAGTACCTTAGGTGGGCTGCCTTAGTTACACATTGGAGGAGATCTGGATCAATGATTCTCCACCACCCATGCTTCATGTCACTAGGTATCTCCTGGGGAACAGCTGTTTGAATTTCGAGCAGTTCAGCAGCTTTTTGCGGATCTTGTTGTATTAGTAAGTTTATGTCAAGATCAGGTGGCAAACCAAAAAGTGATGATACATTACCTGGACAGGAATTTAGATTAGCTGGATGACTGTATGCTGACAGTTTCAATGCGTCATTTTTATTCGTATCTGCACCGTCTGTGTATGAATAATACTTATAAATAGATTCTAAAAACATGTGGTCTTCACTTAACGTTTTCAGTTTAGGAGGTACAATATCCATACTTTTATGATAGGGCTTTGGGGGCACGTCATTTTTCGATTGTGACGGTTTTGGTTCGCCACATTTACCTTTAGTTTTTAGTGAAAACCATTTTTCCGGCAACTTAACTGATTTAGAATATATACCATGGGTTTTCAACGGTTCAATTCCAGGATTAATATTTTTTGAAACTAGGCTAACATTTTGCTTTGTGTGTTTCTGTTTAATTTCAACATCCAGCTGTTCAGAACTTATATTTGAACTGGATGAACTAAGTTTCTCAGTTTGTGTATCACTTGTACTGAGAACAGAAGCAGTCTCTCTGGTAGAACTGCTTGTGTCTTTGTTTTCTATTTTTATGGAGGGTGGTGAGATAACGTTTGGAGATTTGAGCGTGGTTAGTAAGTTCCCTAGCTTTTCTTTTGTTTGCTCTTTTTCTAACTGAGTTTTTTGACAAATTTCCTCATCGGAGAAACCACTCTCCAACCCCTCAACATATACTCCTCCAGCATTTGGCAGCACAAAGTAACGTCTTTTGTATCGGTCCTGACCCAGATGTACGCCTCGCATTGTATGCGAAGAATCACAAAGCTTGCTTCGGAACCTTGCATGTTTCTAAAATACAACAAAAAACACACCAGGTAAACACACAGAGTGTGGGAATGAAAATAAAAAAATTACTTTTAATACCTACTTTTTCCATTTGTTTCAATTTTTTCTCCATTTGTTCTAGATTTTGTGGATCATCAGTCTACAAAAGGTCAAAAAGTACCAAGCAAATTTGAGTAGTTTGAGTAATTAGTCTGTTAAATGTTTCTGTCTTAAAGTCCTTAACATTCACTCAGCACATTAACCATATAAAAATGTTTGGATATGAAAAAAAAAAAAAGTAAAAAAGAAAATCTTACATCAAATTCACCATCAACGTCCTCATCGTTTTGGTTAACACAAAAGTCCTGACCAGGTTCATCATCATCTGAGTCTTCGTCACTTTCTTTGTCATCTGCCCGTGATTCTTCATCCTGAGAACCTTGTGAAGAGTTAAGATTTTGTTTCACAAGTTTCTTTTCTAACCCGTTGTTGGATTTGGGTTTCTTCTTGGAGATATCCACCTTACGTTAGTTTAATCAAAGTATGCTTGCAATCAAAACAAACCTTCCAATAGCTTTTCCACAGAGCAGCTCGTTACAAAGAAAAGCTAAAGCTGCTGCCTTATCTGTAGGTGACAAACTAACCAATGGTTTATGTACCAGCAGACTAGATAACTCTGTGTTTTCTCCTTCATTTCGACAAAGCATAAATAAACGCAGAACTTCAGAAATATTTGTTTCGTTTAAATCCACATTCTGTAAATTTGTACCAAGAGCAGTTGAAGCCTGGAAAAGAACAGCCAAAAAATAGACATTAACTTCAAGTATCTTAGAGAAAACTTATTAGTGAATTAAGGTAATAATCTGTTTCGAACTGTTAAAGGGTAAGTATGGTATGCATCTTTTTTAAGGCATGTGGTTGATCACTTACTAGCTGACATTCTTGTGTATAGATTATTGTTTACGGAATCCTGAGTTAGTAATAATTATGAGTGGTTTATTTTACCAGATGCAACTTAAGGTCTACTCTATATTTTCCAGAAATCCCGGGATCATAGAGAGCATAAAAAAGTAACTGC
>JASGCC010000363.1:116434-131766 GCA_030067915.1 Hydractinia echinata | reverse complement strand
TCAAGCCTACCTAATTTAACAAAATCATTTAAAAAAAAAGCAAATGAACAGAGTATATATATTTGTATATGATAAGTTAAATGGAACAATTTTGTTTTATAACATTCTCATGTTTCGCTGTTTATTTGTTTTCTATAGTTATTACATATTTTCTTGAAACAGCATGGGTGTACGGTTATGTCTTTGAAAGATTATTTGAATATATTGGATGGTACTGATACAAAAATATTCCTACTAAAAGGAGAAAGTATAAAGAAGTTTGAGTGATATATCTTAGAATATGTACAGTTCGTATATCTAAAAAATAGTATTATTTCAACCTCGAATCATATGAGAATTCTTAAAAACAAACGACGCGATGCTTCATTTGAACTATAATTAAAAACAGCTTTCTTATCAGAAGCAGGAAGTAGAGTCACTATTAATGTGAGACCATCTCACCACAGAAAGTTGTGTATAAGAGCCAAACCAAGATAACGTCATGAATGGGGTTAAAAGATTAATTGAAAACAAGTTGAAATTCAGTGTAAACAATTATTCATAATCACTTTGATACTTTGTTCAAATATTATTGTTGAAATATCATTGCTGTGTAGAATGAACAAAACTAGGATTGTGCGGCGTCTAACGTCAAACCAATGATTTGAAAGTTACATTTCCATGATGTTAGAAGAAAATAATTTAAATTTACATTACTCATAATTTTGCTCGTAAATTAGAAATGATATGTGCAGTGGTTACATCTCACTCTTTCCTCCAAACCAGTACTTAACAACCTTATTTGTATGTATGAATAAGAACAACCCATACTTTATAGGAAACCAACAGATAATACGACAGCTTTTTGTCACCAATTTATTTGTTGACTCAGAATAGTTCTTGAAAATAAGAAAAAGATGCTTCCACAAATATATAAATTTTATTTTATAAAGTTATGCAAAATTATAAGTATTTACTTTATATAAATATTAATACATTTATATTCTTGAGTATGTTCTTCATTGCTACCTACCCTTTGCATTTATTTATACTTTCGTTTGTACCACGTCACCACCTTTAACAACTTTTCGTTTTCCGTTGAAACCACTAAATAAATATATATTATTTATTTAGTGGTTCCATGTGTTAGAAGAACAGAATTTGAATTTACATTACCTAAGATTTTGCTCGTAAATTAAAAATGATATGTGCAATAGTTACATGTCACTCCTTGCTACAAACAAACCAGGACAACCCTATTTGTACACTACAGAGTGTTGTCACTAGCCTTCACTCAGGATCATTATTGACAGCCGAGAAAAAGATGCTTCCACAAATATTTAAATTTTTTTTTATAAAAGTTATGCAAAATTATAAGTATTTACTTTATATAAATACTAATACATTTATATTCTTGGGTATGTTCCTCATTGCCACCTACCCTTTACATTTATTTATACTTTCGTTTGTACCACGTCACCACCTTTAACAACTTTTCGTTTTCCGTTGAAACCACTAAATAAATATATATTATCATATATACACCGATTAGTTTTACTCCATTGATTGACGTGGAGTTTTAAGATAATGAACATTGGAGTAAAAGCACTCATTAGCTCTATTAAACTTACATTACGATACATTTTTCTACGTTTTGCTGAAAAAATGACAAAAATACAAACAATGGCAGGGATGAAATTCTACTGATTTTCTTCTTTTTTTTAACATATCTCTCAAGACAAAATCTTTCACAGAATCAATTGTTACATGTATGTACTTAGACTACAGGTCGCAATAATTTGTCATTACAGAAAAATAAAACAAAAATGCCAAACTTTAAGAACAAAATAAGAATAGTGGCAGGCAAAAAAGAAAAAAAGTAAGAACATCTTAGACTAGAGTTAAACTTCTTAGTTCTTTTATAATAAAGTGCATAGTGTGTAATTTCGGTACTCTAATTTATCTTGTACGAAAGGATAAAGACACCCCTCTGCAATATAACTGAACTTACATCTTTTAAAAATTAAATTAAACCACAAATCAAGAAAAAATATGTAAAACAAAATTATGTTACCTTTAGTGTGTAATTTCTCCCAATCAAGTTTGGATGGCGCAACTGTTCTATTCGTGACTAAGGATATCTTTAATTTGTTTTGATTCTTTTTGCTGAAAGGCTTAACACGTTGTTGCTTCGCTGTAACACCTCCCAAAATCTTATACTTGCCAATCCACTTCCATGGACATTTTAAATGCAATCTTCTGCAGTATTTTAGCATTGTTTCGTCTATCGCTAACACTGTCATAGATGACAGAACAAAAAGACACACCAGGACTTTTCTCATTTTGTCTTTCTTTATGAATTTGAAGAGTATGATGACCAAACACCTCTCTGTCCTATTTATACTGCTGGGTATGACGAAGTTAATTTAAAGCGCGACTAATTTAGCACATTTTTTGCATATTTGTCTTGCACCGGCACCTTTCGGTAAATTTAAATGCTAAAATACCTTGAATGCAGGAAATATAATCAATACAGGTTAAATTAACGTGGACGTATATTTCAACATATCCGTTACGGCATAGTTTTTGGTTAACACAAAGTTCAGAAGTGACAAATTTTTAGAGAACAGAGGCAAAATATTCAAATCAACGTAATGATAGCTCATTTTTTAAATATTTTTTTTCCACAAAATGATGAATATACAGAAAAATTGGTATAACTATGGTATAAGTAGTGAAATATGTCCCTTGCTATGTATTTCTCAAACGAAAAATATTTCCGTAGTATCTCTAAGTATAACGTAATAATATGATGAAAATAGAATAAATTGTTAAGAGAATTCTGAATACGTGACTTATTAACCTGCCCCCGAATTGACTTATATTACTTACTGAATATTTTACTGTCAATGGACAGAACAAGCAGGTATTCAGATGTATTACAAATGTAAGTAATAATTATTTGAATAGAAATGACGTCACATGGCAAGATAAATTTCTTTTATCTTTGAGAAAATTGATACTTTCGCAGATTTATATAATTTAGTAACGAGTTTTTGAAAACAATATCTCTTAAACATTTCATAATAACTAAAATATCGCATTCGTCAAACGACGGAAAAATATGAAAATGTATTTAAATCATTTCGATAATCCTATTTCCAAAAAGGGTTAGGAAAATTGGTGAAATTCCAGTTTATGAGAAATGCAAAGAAATGATGCAGATTAGTATGTGAGTGTGTACACGTATTTTTTTACTAGCAACAAATAATTATTTTTGCTGCAAACGAAAATGTTTTTTTTTTCGGACATGCCGTTTTCGATTTTCATGGAAGATATATTACATGTGTAAGTCACGTTTTTCGAACTATATGTAATACATATGTAATCCCGAACTATATGTAATAACTTTAGAATTTTGACATTTTGACTTTAAGATAATATTCAGCATTATTGAATTGTTGTGTGTATAAATTTTAAACTTAATCCGACATGTGTAATGGGTATTGATGTTACGGTCAAAATCTTCTTAATTTTTCACTGGTATTAGTAAACCTCGGTTTCAAGCGGAGATCAATTAGCGCAAAATTAAGAAACCTGTTTTAACAGGTTGTTTGTTTGCTGTATGCACTTGAAGATTTCACATTTTATCAAGTTTCAGTTGAGAATTTTAAAAATCACGTTCATTTTGTTTATAAAAGTCACTAATTCCGGAAAGGTGTACTTATTGGAAAGGAGATCAATTTTTTCTATAGCAATAAATATTGCAATACGTTATTAAAAGCTATAGCTCTAAAGCATCTATATTCCCTAAAAAATCACGTTTGAAAACAGACAGCAAATTATGAGAACGATTTCAAATAATTTTGACTATTTTCTTTCCCACAAAATTGTGAAATTTCAGTTAGTTAAAAATGTGTGTATGTACATACATATTTTCTGGCAACAAGGTTAACTAAATATCTTTTCTAAAACAACATTCCACAATGAAGTAAAGAAACAAGTTAATGTAATGTCTTAAGAGTAAGATTTATTAAGTAGACCAACTATCATTCTTTCTTACACAAAACCCCCACGCCTTCCGTACAAAGCAAACTTTGGCGATCTGGTGGATTGAAAATAGAGGTAATGTAGGTTGGGGATGTAAAATAGGCATTGTTCCCATAAATTTCTCAAAGTTTAGCCTTTTGGAATGTAAAAGATCCGCAGAGAATATAGAACAACACTTGTTACAAAATGACTTAATGTAAATTTTTAACAAAAATTTGCGACAAGAAAGCGGAAAAGGGTGTCGGAATGCATTTTTAGGCGATGATTTTTTTTACTAATTTCTCTTGCTTGTATGGTTGTTATTATACACTGTTTGAAGGAAACAAATACCAAACCACCAATAAGGCAACAAAGAATCCTTGTTTTATGGTTAGCTTTGTGTGCGATGGGCATCAGATGAAAAGTCTTAAGTCTTTTGACCAAATTAGAAAAACTTCCTTGTAATGTACTTTATATCAGGTATGTCAGCGTCAAGCTGGAGAACAAGGTGAATCCCTAGATTCTTTTTCGTGCCAAACTGCGCAAATTATTTATAATCATTAGGATTTCCTGTTCCCACTCTTTAAGATGCTGAAGGCTGACCAGACATTATGTTTTGATGTGTTGTAAATGTATTGACGTTTTGTGGATTGTCTATCTAATACGTGATGTTTGCCATGTTACGTTTAAATTAAAATAAAAAAGAATTTTCGATAGCACGTTAGCGATACGAAAATCTACGCAGTTGTTTTTATGTACTTATGATCTTATGTACTTTCACTCGTCCATGATTTAGTATTTCTTTGATGTAGGAAAATTTGAGCCAATTCGTGCATTTATAACACGGAACCAGCTTTCCATTGACTTACGATGTATCACTTGCACAAAAAGAGTCCCATGCGACTAGACTCCAAAGGTTTTTTGTCCCAATTTTAACTCCTTGAAGAAAGTTCAAAGCAACAGACATCACAAACAACTAAACAAGAATATAAGAGAAAAGAAATTGACATCAGCATCAAATTGTTCATAGTAAAAACTTTAAAATATCTTAAATTTAATACTAAAAGTGATAAAGAAACCCAACTTACTATCCCCTCATCCATAACAGCTGTCCCATGATGCGTATGGCTTGAGCATGTTGGGTGACTTTCCAACTTAGCAAATTACTGTTGGTAACTTTGTGAGTTAGGTAGCTACAGCTCATTATAATATAATAGTTGACAATCAGGGAGAACAGCAAAGTAAAATATAATAGTCTAATTAAACGATTTATTTATTCTACTTACGCTACCAACAGGGCGTTCTGCCCATTGCTCTTCGTCCGTACGCCCTAATCTCTGGAAATTTTATAACAGAAGTTTTAAATCATGGTTAGGGTCTGACACAAAAATTGGGTTTTGTATTAAAATGAAGATATTCGCATGCGCATCATCTAAATTGGATTTTAAATTTTCAACATTTCTTGATGAAATAAATCTACCGTGATAATTCGAAAAAGATCTTCTGGAAAAGGCGCCTACCTCTTAAAGTTTTATAAGCGCCCGTATTCTATCTAACAGGCGCCCATATTTTAATGAGGAAAGGGCTAATTCGAATCATTGCGGTGACTGTGACATTTTGTGAAGTAGAGCTCTAACTACCATGGCTACTTGCTTCAAAAGATTAAATCTGATATTCTTTTACTTGAGCTATATGTGATTTGATTTTAAACCGTCAATATTTTTTAGATCTCCTAATCCAAAAAAGGATAATTGGATGGACGACATTGTTAGGACGTTGAAATAACAGTTTGTATCTTAATAGTCGTTTTGTAAAAAATATTATAATATAATAATAATAATAATAATAATAATAATCATTTATTTGGATATCCACATTACATGGTTCTTCATCCTAAATAATAACAAAAAATAAGTAACCGCATTATAAAATTAATGCTTAAAAGAAGGATTAAAATCACAACAAGGAAGGAAATTGGGGACAAAGAAGGAAAGAGTAGCAAATGCAGAAAAAAAGGACATGAAAAATCGATAGAACTATCAAAGGGTTCGGCTGAAAGTGAAAATAGGAGATTATAGGAGCTTATATTATATGTTTAAGTTCGGCTCGTATGTTTTCACACTTTTTTGGCCACGTTGTTTATTTACATTTATTGCTGCCATTATGATGGTTGTGACGTTAGAAGTTACCCCGTGCTGTATAGAAACCGTCGTTAAGGGTTTTTAGCCAATACATGCTGCGGACTTTTTGCATTAACCAATCAAAAACGAGACAATAAACAAACAAAACGTTAATTAGCGCTGTTATTAAATGCGTTTCATGTCAAAATATTTTTTAATGAGTGAGTGTAATAATGAGTCTAAATCTGAAAAGTTAGTCTCAAAGCCTAAATAACATTACAAATAAGAATATATACAAATCAACGTCAATATATACATATCATGTTAATTACTCTGGTTGAGGTCTTAGTGACACGATAAAAGGTTTGATGAACAGAGAACAGATATAATGACTGAATGGTATTGATAAAAAATGATCAAAAACAAATATAGGTTGGGGAAAGCGTAATTTTATTTTTATTTTTTTTCTACTGATCAACTCCATATAGCTTTAAATTCAGATACAACGTGGGGTAGAATATTTTAGTAATTTTGGCCAAAACGTTATTAAAATTCACCACGATTTTCAGCATGGCTACTTTCATCACTTTCCATTTTTGTTACATACTGAGTAACTTACGGATGCATTTATTTTCAACTTGTGGTAAAATGATGCAGTGATTCATCTACACGTCAAAGTTGTGACATCTTTACTTTCTTCCTTGAAAAATACATTACCTTTACATATTTTCTCTAAACTTCACCAGATATTTTTCTCTTTTTTTATTATATCATTGCTAAATATATTTTCCGCTTTCGGTAATGATGAAAGTATGGTAATCTGTGTTATATGTTGTTTGTGGTAATATTAAATTATCAAAAATAAATTTATGTAAAGGTTGTGTTCTTTTCAACGTCCTCTTGTAATTGCTAGACAATTAGTCAAACATCTGGTCATAAGTTCACGCTTTATTCCTCAACTTTGACCTGCATTGATTCTTTCTGATAAATTCAAGATCATTCAGCATTTATTGTCTAGGAAGACAAATAATATTTAAAAGAAAGTTTTCATTAAACGGGTTAAACGTTTAAAAAAATGCATCATAAAAAAGTTTCTGCTGTTCATTGGTTCTGTCTTAGTATACCGTGTCGGTGATGGACAAAAGAATGCTAAAATTTTGCAGAAGATTGCATTTTATATGTTCAACAGGAAAATGTTCTGGAAATCACTTTCAACAGACACACAACCAATGCAATATCATGTAGTGGTTTCATCAATAACAGGCATGACAGCCTGCACAAGCAAACTTGTAGATGTGTTTAATTTTAGACGATAAGGAACTTTTCTTTTTGTTGAAAATACGCTGCCTATTTTAAACGACTGAAAAACAATTTTAAAGGAGAACATTTACACTACATAATTTTATCCTCTACTGAAAATAAAAAGTAACCTGCAATAGAAACACGACTAATGTAATATCGTAGGTTAATATGATATATCTGAGAAGAAAAACAGTACTAAGAAAACACTAATTTACACATACATACACCTTCATTCAAAATTATTTTGAAGAATCTCACATGTAGCAGGTAATTTAAAACCTTATTCTCACAAAGAAAATCATCATAAGGTTTCATGGCAAAAGCATACACTCATAGATCAGTAATATAGGTTTTGCTACATTGAGTAGGCAAGTTAAAAACCAATTTATCCTTTTTAATGGTGCATCTATTGAAGAAAACAAATAGAGAACCTCGTGTGATATCAAATTATTTTAATAAATTTATAAATGAAGATACAGTCACTAAATGACGTATGAAAATACACTTTTTTTTAGAAATTGATAATGGAAAACGAAAAGTGACATGGGTTTGCTAATGTTTAACAATGCAGATTGAAGTTTACTTCTCATTGACCCATGCAAACACTGTATGCGCGCACAAAAGAGTACAACGCAGTTATTAACGTTTTGAGATTATGGCTTATGTTTTTAACAGAGCTCGTCAAACGCATACCAAAATTAAGATAGGAAGCTGCTGAAAATGTAAATTTTCTTCTTGTTTGAAAAGAAAGTGCAATCGCTGAAATTTTTTGAAAACATGTCTGTGTGTTTGAGTGATCCAGCATGCTTTCAGGTAAATTGGTGTGATTTTGGGCTGTGTCATGAAATATTCGGTCTATCGATTAAGTAGTAGTAAGTCATATTACAATGATATAAAAGAAAAAACATAGTTAAAAGTAACGAGGAGACCTAGCATCAAAATGCCACGTTATTCCACCAGTAATCAAGCGTTGAACGTCTGTTTCAGGGTTTCAGGTAAACATGCCACGCATCCGGATGGAGCACTTTAGTACAGGTATACATTATGGAGCAAATCCAGCAAATCACATCGATACAGCATTTCGGGTGTAATATATTTTAATATATAATATATAATAACATTTCAGCAGCTCAAGCTGAAATTAAACAGAGATTGCACCCTGTTGTTACCCCGTCATAGCGAAAACAGTCAGCCGGCTTTTTTGTTATTTTGTGGAACAATCTCTGTGGAAGTTCAAAAGGTTTAAGTTTAAAACCATGTCGCACACCCATGTGGAGCGATTACCTTAATTCCCTCTATAGGGATAATACCCTTTCTAAAAAACACTTTATCGCAACTTTGCTTTAAATAAGAACACAGGAAACGGCCCTGCATTATTCTGTCCCGGCTATATCAATCACGCAGCAATTTTATTTTGCGGAATAAGTTTTCGTGAAATTTGCAAAATTCATTGTAAGTTTAAATACATATCCCACAGCATGCCGTTACAGATTAATCGAGATTGTTGTCCCATTGAATCAAAAAAACTTTAAACTTTTGCCAAAGTTTATATTAAAGTAAAAGGTGTAGCTACCTAACTGCATCTAGCATAAGAAAGATTATTTGTTGCAGTCAACTGTATTAGGCTACTTTCACTTTTAAGCTTGAGGTAGCTAACAGCAGCCAGACGGCCTAAACACAAATTGCAACTGGGTAAAAATCAGATTGGTAAAAGAAAACACAAAAATAAATAATGCTGGCTAGCATAAAAAGCTCTTATACCAAACTAAATAAAAACCTTACAAGAATAGCAATAAATAAGGCTAGCTAGCTAGCTGGCTTTTGGATGCTCCCTCAAATCTACGTTTGCAGCCAAAATCTTAAAATTGTTTTGTTTATATATGCCTAGAAAACGTAAGAACATATTTATTTTAACATGTAGAACATAAAAACAAACAAAACGAATACAAACGAATACAAACGAATACAAACTGTTAGAAAACAAAAAGGTCAAAAAACGTCATACAAACCTCCTCTAAAAATGGCCACCGGTACATTAGATCGTCCACCAGGCATACTGCCATCACTGGAAGTTGTACTCATCAAAGGAACGAATCACGAGGTTCATACGCGGCAAGATCAAAGAAGCTACCGCTGTTCTGGTACCATTTTACCCACTGAAAGACAGGCAGAATACGGGTGTCAATAAAAGAAATTAGTAAAAGTTAATTACGTATGACTTTTTCATAAGAAGATTTTTAAATTAAACAAAGGATTTTGTAAAAACGCGCAGAAGACAATATATTGCATTTCGTGTGTCTGTAGCACGACTTTTTTCTCTCGCACACAAAGACAGAATACAGGCATTGATAAAGAGACTAGTCAGTACGTCGTTGATAATTCCGCGGGTTCGCCGTCCTTTATATATTAAATTTTTCACAGCTTTAAAATTGTGCAAACACAGCCATCGCTACTATGGTACCATATTGCGCAAAGACATAAAATATTTTATGAATTTGTTATTTTATTTTATTTCAGTATTCCTTCTGGTAGTAAAATGAGCTGCGGTCTGTAAAATATATTAAACATCGGTAAAACGAAAATTTGTTTTGACGAGAAAACAAAGACAACACGTAGTAGCTTTAAAAAGGTCATTAATACCTTTAAAAAGATTTTAAATCGTTTTTGCTTTGACTGGCTTTATCTGCAATATTCTGCTTGTATGTTTCTATGCACAACTTAAAATAATAAAGCTAGCTAGATCAAAAACGTGCAAAGTTTATTTCATTAGCAGACTTGATTTAACAGCATGGTAATGGCGTATATCAAATAAATTATGGACATGAAATACACATAGGGAGCTATTCTCTCTTTTTCAGTTAAATTTTCTCTTATATTCACTTATATGTCCAATGTAATATTTAGGATAATTTGTGCTCATAATTTTTTCCACCACCATTGGCTCAACTTTCGCATAAGTCACTAAAGTCAAATTAACAGCCTGTTTTGTAGCCCCTTTAATATAAAACTGTGCAACCATTGACGCGTTGCCATCACAATAAAGAGAAAGATATTCCATTGTTTTCTAAAGTATAAAATGTTTTAGTATTCAAGGATGAAAGTAAGAACTGGTATTTTATAACAGACATTTATGAACAGACTAATGTCTGTATCACTTTTATATAACAACAGCACATCTTTTTTGTTTAAACCTTCCTTCATCGATCTTGCGAACTCCAATCATTTTGAAAAAAATTAATGAAACAAAGGCAATCTGTGGACATTCCAGACCAGCGGATCTGGTCTTTATATGGCGTTATTTTTACCGGTAAAGACATCAGCTTTTCAACAGCTTACAGTGAAGCTTGATTCTACAAAGATTTGTTCTTTCAGTATATATATTGCATGTGGTTTATTTCCGCAAAAGGTTGCACAAAATTTCAAAAAACAGCATTTCGCAACACGAACAATATTGAACTGACAACCATACCATCCTGTCATAAATTTTTTTAACCCAAAGTCATAAACCCACGTATATAAATTTCCAATCAAATGTCAAAAACCCCTGTAAAAAAACCTGACATTTTACATGTAGGATGACAAAAGTTTAACAGGATGAGGAAACAAAACGATAAAAAATAACGTAACACACACACACTTTAAATTCTATAAAATTCGTTCCACTTGTCATATTGTGGTCCCCTTGTGAAGTTTACAGGAAATGTGAAAAAATTATTCTCTATGGGCATAAAAATGTGTCACAGTATCCTAAAAGTTCAAGAAAGATTTTGTAGCTAGCTTGTTGTTACATCATATATTCGTGTTCCAAAAGAAAGAGGTTTGACTACTAAGGTAGCTATAAATACCTAAAAAAAGAGGAATAACAACAAAACTCATAGATTAGAGCTAGCTATGGGATGGAGCCTTGAAGCTAACATTAGCTAGCTAGCTAACAAAACAGTATATACCTAGACACCCAGTTAAATATACTTAAGCTGGGGAGACTTATAGCTACGTCTATAGCTAGCTATTTATGCTTAGTTTAGTACAACACATATAAAGGAAAACAATAGCAATGTAAAAATTATTACATTTGCAGTTAGTTCACAAACCAAAACTTTCCATTTCGCCAGCTAACAGCTTTATGCGCATTTTCAATTTTAGCACATTAATTATGCAAACAATTGCTGGCTTTTTATAAAAAAACGCGGTAAAATATAAAAATTAAAGAATTTGAAGCTCCAATGGATTTTTTTTGAGAATGCGATTCTTTTTGCTACATATAAAAACGGAACGTCTAAAAATATTAAAGTTCTTACTTTTTCTCAATTCCAATTCACTTGAAACTCTAGCATTCATTTTGTACTTCTAACTTTACTTTACTACTTCCTACTCCACTCTTCACTTCCGAAGTAACTTCTTGTCTTGTGGCTTTCAACTTTATTTTTCTACTTCTACTTCTTTACTTAGAATTTACTTCTAACTTTACTTTACTACTTCCTAGCTCCACTCTTCACTTCCGAAGTAACTTCTTGTGGCTTTCAACTTTTTCTTTACTTAGAGTTCTTTCTCTGAATCACTTTTTGCACTTTTTTCAAGACGAAGGGACCTTTTGTGTTATTTTTTTCGTGTCGAGGGACACCATTTTTGGAAAGTTAGCCGTTAAATTTATTTCAGCAAATCAAATTGAGTCTTTTTCATCACTGACGTAAACAAAGTAAAACCGCTAGCAAAATGGACATAATTTTTTCGGCAACATCAAAGATTTTTTCGGCCACATCAAAGAAAAATGAGCATATCAACTTTGCCTGTCACAGAGACACGGAACTGGCGTATTATTATAGATTATGGCAGACGAAGGTTTTAACATTTTGGACGAATGTACAACACGACCACTTTATTAATGGTAATATTACAAAAGTTTTTATTTTGGTTGAGCACGTTATAGGTTGGTTAAAAACCTTTTAAACTTTCCATTTCTAAAATTTCTAATGTATTTTCTGCATTTTGTTCTTCACCATTTGGGCTAACTGGAACATTTTTTTGTATTTTGGTCAGATTTTCTTTGAAAAACACATGATGTAAAAATAATCTGGTTCACTGAGTTTTAAACAATACTTCTGGAGCTACCACTTCCAGACATTCAAACCAAAATTGTTCATCAAAATTCAATATTTCAAGGAAATAACCAGCAAATGAAAATACGAAAAAGTCACAGTGTTTATAACCAGTAACTCCCATTTGACCTTGTAATTGATGGATTTCGCTTTAGTTGCGGCATTCCGTTTCACAATTCCAAATGAGAATTATTTTCACTATCTGGTGTGCTCTAATTACGGATACTGGAAATTTTATTTAACTAAGCCTTTTCCCTGGTAACAACAATCAACGACTAGGTCCGGTGTAGCAGAAATATATAAAGAAATATAGTCAGGATGAATTTTCAATCCAGGATTTTCAAATGAAGTTTTTTAGTGTTTTTTTTTTATTTCAAACTTGTATTCTTGTTTTGCATGAATTTTAACATCCCAATTTGCCTTAGTATGTACAACAGTCAATTTTTTTCTGTTTAATTAGTTTTGCTAAACAGCTCTTTGAATTTCAGGTTATAAGTCACTGTATAATTATCACGTCTTTTTTCAGCATTTTGTAATTCCATTCTAATTTGTCAGACATTGTCATAAATGTAATTTTGTTTTTTAACTTGATGTTTCGTTTTGATAAAGTTTCTGTTGTTGATTTTTTGCTTTCTTTATCTTAGAAGTTTGATAATTTTCCATGTTCTACTATTTTTGTTGTTTTTGGTACATTCCACTACCTAGCTCACTAGTACATGCAACTTTTGTCATTCCGGCAAGTTCTTCATCACTCCCAACAACTTTTTGGGATAGAAAGAAATTTTGTAAGTGCCAAATGACTCCAAACTTGAAGTCATTACCGTAAGCTTGCTAGGCACTGATAGCTCAAAATTGAGTTTGTAGCGCTGATTCAATTAAGCCGCGCGAAATTAAATTCCGACAGGCTCGGCGAGATTGTAATACGGTTTATTAGTGGGAGATACATTTAGTTAGTTAAATAAAGAAGACTTTCCTTATCTCGGCACAGTCAGTTATCGAAAGTAGTGCCCTATAAAAAAGTGTTGTTGTATCTCTTGGTATAAACGAAAGTGTATTCCTGAGATTACCATGAGTTATCATTGCTCAATTACATGCTAAGGGCTTTAGGGATTTATTCTTGGCTCTTTTTTCTATATGTAAATGAAGGTTTTCAAAAAAGGTGTAAAAAGTGAAAATTTTGTATAATGGATGTTTTTTTTTGCTTCTACAATCATGTTCATAAATTATTTGAAAAACGGCTTTTGAGGCTTTCTTCAGAGTCTGCCCCTCTCTCCCTACAATCAGTGTTGATTTTGTGTTGATTTGTCCCCGAAAATACCTCCAACCAACACTGAAGAGTGGGGGGAAGAGGGTGAGATGGTTTTTCCGAAACTATTAAACATGATTGTAGAATCCTGCCTACTGGATAATGTTATTATTAAAATGTCTAACTTCTTTTAGAATTACAACGAACGAAAACACTTCAATCGAAGCCTACTTTAAACCCTCAATGCTTGAAGATCCGTGGAAGAAATTGGAAGAAAAAATGTTGAAAAAGAAGATGGAAGAAGAGGAAAAATGACAAATTAGAAAAAGTTCCTGTTAATTGAGAAATAAAGTTAATCCCATTGTCAAACACAAACATCTGACGAACGTCATTGTCAAATTTGTTGGAAATTGAACATGTTGTTGACAGAAGCGAGGAAGATTTAATGACTTTCGTTAAAGGCTTCATAAAAAACTTGACAGAAATAGCGTCTAAATTGCACTTGATGTTCATTTCTGATTGTACTGTAAGTTTCAAATAATTTTCATGCAATAGCTAGAGTAAAAAGCTTTTAACAGGCACATAAGATAACTAAGACATGATTTTTATTTTAACATAACACCACGTACGTAATGTATAGAGCTTGATTTCCATTATTATGGGTTAACATGAGTTAATTTGGACGAGTTAATCTAACCTACGATTAGAAACGTATTAAAAAAATAACCCAGGTGTAACTTACGTTAACTCATGGTTAAAAAGATCAACAGATACCAACAATCTGCTGTATACAAGTCATAGTTGGAACCTATGCATAAAATCACATTTTTTAAAAGAGAAATAAAATAAATTTAAAAATAAGTAATGTAGAATTTATTAATTCAGGGAGAAGACAACAACGATAAAACGGCGAAAAGGTTTTCGATTCTTTTGAGTTAATGGTTAATGAATTTTAACATATTTGCTTGGTATTTCTTGCTTAGTAGCTAAATATGCTTCGCACTCCTCGGTAGTGCACGACATTTTTTTATTCCCTATTTTTTGTACAAGTAAAAGCAATTCTTCCTCTATAAACCATCTTTATCAGCACTATCTTCAAGAGAAAAGTACGAAAGATGAGTAAATTTCTTCTTAACTGAAAAATATTCAACCTACGAAACAAAACAAAGAAAAGACCCCATAAAATTAACCCACATTAACACATAATTTTCTTCTCAAGTGAAAACTACAGATAAACATGTAAAATTAACTCAAAAACATTAACTCATCCGATTAGTATTATCTTCAACGTAAGAAATTCAACTCGTTTAAAAAGGTCACAGAAGTATATGCGTAAAAATCATAAAAACAAATGGGTTTAGCACAAATGTGTAATGAAAAACACAACTTTTACACGAATTTCTAACGTGTATGCATTCTAAGATCTTACTCTCGGTGGCGGGAATACAAATCCGATAAAAATATACAGCAATCTTGCATGCGGGATCACTCTATTAAACCAGAGAATGAGGAGACAATTTTTTTTTGAAGCAGGTATGACCATAATGTTGTGCAGGAGAT
>JASGCC010000363.1:0-116409 GCA_030067915.1 Hydractinia echinata | reverse complement strand
GTTTACTAATTAAGAAAAAAATAAAACGAGTTTGAAAGTTAAAAAGTATTTATTTGTTAAACTTTTCGTACACTAAGTACATCTTCGGACGAAAATTCCATGGTTTCACGTTTTTGTTTTTCTTGAGAATTTTACAAAATTTTGTACGGATAAATGTTTGCTGATGATAAAAAAATTACTTAATGTTCTGACTGAAACTGTTTTTGTTTTTTATATTTTGTAATCTAAACGGATGGACTGTATGCACTGAAATCACTGATTTTTTTAAATTTTGATGTGTTTCATAACCTTTTTGTGGAAGATTAATGGGTAATGGCAATATACGACATGCTGAATGAACTTATTTTTGTTGATTTAGATGTGTTTCTCAAAAACCGATCTGTTTTACATTTTGTGTAAACCTTTGTTTATGAACCGTATATATACAATGTTTGTTGATTCAAGTTTATTCTTTGCTTATTGATTTTTTGACATTTAGGTTTAAAATTGTTGGTAAAGGGCAGTATGGATCATCATACTAAAAAAGAAAATTTTTGTGTTCTTAACTGGTTGATTTTTACATTTATTACCCCACTGTTGGGTATTTTCGAATGTTTACGTTTATTCGAACGTTCTCGGAAAATTTGATTGGTTTTTTTTTTCACGTGACCAGTCTATATGACGCCTTATTAACCGACATCAAAACAAAAACAAAACAAGAAAGTTAATTTAAAGTGGTAGAAAAATGTCAATTACTCCTTGTTTTCGTCTGGTAGACGATAGTTTATTCGACGATTTAAATGAAATAGACGAATTCATAGCAGGACAACATCGATTGGAAAGCTTTTGGATGCAAATGTCCCCGAAGTTTATGTAGCCCAACACAGTGGTCACAAAAATATTGATTCGTTAAGAAATTACAAATCAGCTAGTACCACTCACCGTTACAAAATGTCAAACATCTTGAGCTCAAATAATAACCAACTTGACGTACATAACCAATCGACAGCTCTTAATACTTCCAGTTCCACGCCAGTCTTCAATTCTCTCTTCATTTATTTCCGGAGGAAATTTTAACAATTGCTACATTTAATTTTAATACGAACACCCACCAGGAACGAAGATTAGAATTTTAAAACTGTTTTGAAATATTCTATTTTTAAAAGTTGTATTGTATTGTTTATTTTTGAACGAGTTTTGGATCGAATGTCTGTGTACGTTCGAAATATAAAGAAAGTTTACATGGTTTCCACCTAAGCCTTGTTTTGGTAAGACCCCTGGACTCTAAAACCTTTTTTTTCATTAATGGTTATGAAATAATCAGTGGGGTAATAAATGACTTATTAACCTTATTAGCCTGTCTATACGGAAAATATAGACCTCTGTCACTCGCATGGACCTCACTTGCGTTTCGGTCCATGACGTCATGACTCGGTCTATATTTCCCGTATAGACGGCTAAACGGTTACTAAGCCATTTTTTGTGTAACTTTGCGGGGAGGATGGTATGCAAAATTTTTAAATTAAATTTGATGTTTTCCAAACTTTGTTTTTTTTATTTTTTGTATAAGCTTTTAAGGGAAAGACAATATTTAAATGTGTAAAGAACTTATTTTTTGTTGATTTGTGCTAACTCTTGCAGGCCTCCTTTTTGACATTTCAGAATAAATACTGAGGGTTTTCAACATAATCACTTAAAAGATTGTACATATATTGAGATGCGTTATTTTCTAACATTGTTATTTATCCGTGTTGTGACTGTCGGTGTTGTAACTGTCGGTATTCTTCTGTCGGTTTAGTCGGTGTTGTGAGTGTTGATTTTGTGAGTGTCCGTTGTTGTAACTTTTTATCACCTAGATTTTGCACTGCATGCTGTTCTTTTTTTATTTTGTGTAAGATTTTTGTGTGGAGGATTTAATGCTATTGACATTTGATATTTGGTGTAAGATTTTAAGAAACATTTTTTTTTGTATATGCACTGCTGACGTCATCAAAACATCTAAAGCAACCTATTTTTTCATTGGGCTTTTGCCTAAGTGGATTTTTCCACGGGCCTTATCGACTAGTCTCTTATAATAATACGGAGAGTGTGTCTGTGGTGTCTGTGACTTTTTGCAAAGACGATATTTTTTATCACCCGAATGCGCGAGTTTTTTCGAGTTTTTTTGTTTGTTTACATTTGTCTCGCAACGTTAGAAACCACGTGATACAAAATAACAACATGATTCGCTCAAATTTCGTACTTTCGAACGGGACGAGCATTCGAATAGAAAGTTCCCTTGGCGTAAAAAACAAACAAACATAAAAATCTCTCGACAAAGTTCTCGACAAAAGGCGAACTAAGAAACGGATAAAAAATGTCTTATTTCGACGATCCCTTAGTCATAAAAAAGTGCAGATATTAAGAGCAAGGAAAGTCAAAGTGAAGAAGTGGAGTGGATTAAAAAAGCATATAATTTGGAACTGGGTTACCATCGACACACAAAACAACAACAAAACAACGGTCCCTTCGTCTTCAAAAAAGTGCAAAAAGTGAAATGGTAAAGTGTTTCAAAAAGAATATATGAGAAAGAAAGAAAAGTCCAAGTGAAGAAGTAGAAGTAAAAGTAGAAAAGTGAAGTTGGAAGCCACAATAAGTTACTTCGGAAGTGAAGAGTGAGCTAGAAGTAGTTAAAGTAAAGTTAGAAGTAGAAAATGAATGCTAGCGTTTCAAGTTCAAGTGACTTGGAATTCAGAAAAAAGTAAGAACTTTGATATTTTTAGACGTTCCGTTTTTATATGTAGGACACTTAAAATTGTCAAGGAGAATCGTATTCTCAAAAAAAATCCATAAGAGCTTCAAATTCTTAAAGTTTACCGCGTTTTTATAAAGAAGCTAGCATATTTTTTTATTTTTTTGCATAATTAATGTCTCTCCCTGGTGCGTAACTAATGTATTTGTCCTAAAATTCAAATGCTACATAAAGCTGTTAGCTGGCTACAATGTGCTAGCCGAATTAGAAAATATTGGTTTGTGGAACTAACTGCAAATGTCATAATTTTTTACATATCTATTGATTTCCTTTATATGTGTTTTACTAAGCACAAATGGCTAGCTATAGACGTAGCTAAGTCTCCCCAGCTTAAGTGTATTTAACTGGTTGTCCTAGCTACTGTTAGCTAGCTAATGTTAGCTTCAAGAAGGCTCCATCCCATAGTTAGCTCTAACCTATAAGTTACGTTGTTATTCCTCTTTGTTTAGGTATTTATAGCTACCTTAGTAGTCAAACTTTTCTTCTTTTTTGAACACGAATTATGATGTAGCAAGCTAGCTACAAAATCTTTTTTTGAACTTTTAGGATAGTATAGTGTGACCCATTGTTAATGCCCATAATGTATAGTTTTTTTCACATTACCTGCAAACTTTACAAGGGGACCACATGCAATATCACAAGTGGGACAAATTTTGTAGAATTTAAAGTGTGGTGTGTGTTAAGTTATTTTTTATTGTTTTGTTTCTGACATCCCGTTGAACTTTTGTCAGTCTACATGTAAAATGCCAGGTTTTTTACAGGGGTTTTTTTACATTTGATTGGAAATTTACGTGGGTTTATGACTTTGGGTTAAATTTATGAGAGGATGTATGGTTAAGTCAGTTTATATTGTTTGAGGTTGCAAAAATGCTGTTTTTTGAAATTTTGTTGTAAACTTTTGTGGAAATAGACCACATACAAATATATACTAAAGAACAAATTTTGTAGAATCGGACTTCTGTGTAAGCTGTTGTATAAGCTGATGTCTTTATACTTCGTAATATAAACTATTGTTGGGCGAGAACTAACTGTATGTGATGTCATTTTTTCCGGAAGAAAATTCCATGGTTTCACGGTTTTGTTTTTCTTGAGAATTTTACAAAATTTTGTAGGGATAAATGTTTGCTGATGATAAAAAAATACTTATATAATGTTCTGACTGAAACTGTTTTTGTTTTTTATATTTTGTAATCTAATGGGCGAGGACTGTATACACTGAAATGACTGATTTTTCTAAATTTTGATGTGTGTTTATAACCTTTTTGTGGAAGATTAATGGGTAATGGCAATATATATGCGACATGCTAAATTAAATTATTTTTGTTGATTTAGATGTGTTTCTCAAAAACCAATCTGTTTTATATTTTGTGTAAACTTTTGTTTACGAACCGTATACAATGTTTCCAAAATAATGATCTTTTTTATTCAAGTTTATTCTTCGCTTATTGATTTTTTGACATTTCGGTTCAAAATTGTTGGTAAAGGGCAGTACAGATCATGACAATATTTAAAATGTGTAAAGAACTTATTTTTGTTGATTTGTGCTAACTCTTGCAGGCCAACTTTTTGACATTTCGGAATAAAATACTGAGGGTTTTCAACATAATCACTTATAAGATGTACATATTTGAGATGCGTTAATTCTGACATTGTTGTTATCCGTGTTGTGACTGTCGGTGTTGTAATTGTCGGTGTTCTTACTGTCGGTTTTGTGAGTGTCCGTGTTGTGACTGTCGGTGTTGTAACTGTCGGTTTTGTGAGTATTGGTGTTGTGAGTGTCGATGTTGTGAGTGTCGTTGCTTAACTTTTTATCAACTAGATTTTGCACCTTGGAAGCTGTTCTTTTTTTATTTTGTGTAAGATTTGACATTTGACATTTTGTGTAAGATTTTAAGAGCATTTTTTTTTGTATATGCACTGCTGACGTCAGCAAAACATCTAAAACAACCTATTTTTCAATGGCCTTTTGCCTAAGTGGATTTTTCCACGGGCCTTATCGACTAGTACTTTAATATTTTGGTAGACCGTCTAAAAAACCACAATTAAGAGTCAATGCCTTGTGTAAAACACTTTCAGTATAAGCTTTTGACACAACAATAATGCTTGAATTTGGTTATATACAAACTAAAAATGCAATTTGTAGCTCAAATCTTTAGGAGCTTCAATGAAAATTTATGTGAGTCAATTATAGCCATCAATTTTTAAAATCTGTGAAAACAACAAGGTGTAACCGCATAAGTTACCGGGGTCAGGAACATAAACCAATGATTAAAAGACTGCAGCACTTGCTCGTAACCAAGAATGAAGAAATTTTGACACTAATCCAAGGGATGTATTAAATCGGTGAGCTATATCCTTATTAAGTAGGTCAAGAGGAAAATTTAACAATTGGAATGCAATTTTTGTTGTCTGCCACTTTTTTAAGTGTACCATTAAACTTTCTTTTCATTGGATCAGAACAATATCTTCTCTAAACATATGGACATGAAGGATATTAAATACTTTAATTGACTTGAGATTGGTAAAATGTTTTACATAATTTTGAGTGAGGAAAGTTTTAAATGGAGTAACACTTGACTTTTGGAAATTGATGTCATCCGAATTTTTGGCGACAGTATTATTTATTTTTCTTTAGAACGGCTGTACAGTAGTTTATTATTCATATTATTGATACTTAATATTTTAGGTTGAATAGGACGAAAAATGTTTTGTTTTTGTTGAGGGAGTGTAAATAGATAAAAAGTTAACATGAAACAAGAGAAATATACTTCCATACATAATCTGTTGTCATTTTTGTTGTTGCTTCACAACCATAGCAATTATTTAGAACTTTAATTTGCATTTTTAAAAAAGGAATCCAAGAAATTTCTACAATCAAAAAAGTGCGATTTATAGTGCTAATTAGAAAGCTACCTTTTTATAAGGACTTCCGTATCTCGGCCGAAATTGATAACTTCTATGCTGCTGCTGTTGCTGCCAATTTACATGTGGTGTTGATTGATTTAAATGTTGCTGTTGATATGCAGGTGGTGTAAATTGAAATGATGAGTTGAACTGGTTTTGCCGTGAATTTCTTGGTGAATAACTCCCACTTTTATTAAACGAGCCACCCCTTCGTCCAGGAGAATTATACCTCTGCATAATTTTTTCTACAAAAATAATATATATATATAATGATTTATGGAAATATTTCAAACACAATGAAATTTTTACAGTATTTATTTTGCAACTGAGGATAAAGGAAGTCGACAGAATTGTCATGTTTAGTGTCATAAAGTATATAAATTTGTATATTTGTATATATATTTGAAATTTAAAGATGACCTACTGCAAAAAATTTTTTTCGCTCTTTATATACTTTTGACAAATCTCAACCGTTTTTTAAGATTTTACATTATGACATGAATATTAATATTTAGTTTCCTTGATATAATTATTACAACAATGGTTTCTGAGCATCTAATCGATGATGGCATAATTCCACATAATTAGTTAAACTTTCAAGACTTATATCTCTGAAACCAATAAAGGTTTTTCATATGAAATCAACTTGTTTCTTTGCAGGAGGTAAGCTTTAAGTCCTCAAGCAATATTGATGCCCTGAAGTTTAGCTTACATATCAGAAAATCCACAGATTTCTGTGCTCCTCAAAACCTCACTCCTGTTCTAAAAATAAATTTTCAGAAGTATGGCAGGAATTTTTTTTACCTTTTTTAAAAGTGAACTATCATATCAAAAATGAGAATTCAATGAAACAAAAGCAGGACCCAATCCAATGGGCTGGAAAACGCTTTCCTAAACCTTATCTTCCAAAAAGCAAAACTCACCAGCCTCAATTTATGTAATTTTGAACAAGGCTAGGGTGTACATACCTGGGTAAGAAATACACGTTTTTTGTTTTAGGAATTCCATAAGAACACAAGCCTTAGATTTTGCACAGTAATCTTTTTTTTTGCTTAAAATAATTGGCAAAATAATATTAATAAACACAATTATTAATTAGATATATAGATAGAGGTGCATATTTTCATGGCTAGCCTCACAAATATTGGGGGATATACCCTTTCTATTATTTCCAGGAGGGGCCATGGCTTAGATGAAGAGTCCTGGAGTATTTAATGTTCATTTTGATCTACGCAAACCTAATTAGAGTCAGCGCTCTACTAGACAACTCTGTGCAACATCCAACGGCCCACTTACCCTTGTGCTTGTTAAATTTTCCAACTTTATGTTTAAGTTCAAGAATGATAGGTGTATGTTTCCAACCCAACTATTAAAAACCCCCGTTTATTTGGCACTCAAGAGTAGAGTGTGCCATCTCCCAAATTTTCCTCACATGGCTTATAACAAACTGCACTCAGCAACAACACCAACTTTATCATACAGTGTTTTTTAATTCACTGTGGCATTCTGCAAGTGCCAAGGCAAATGCCAGGGAATTAAATAAAGTCTTGATTTATGTCAGTAAATTTTCGCTGAAGTTGGATGTAAACCTAAACATTTTCTCATTTTGCTTGCTCTCATTTTCTCGCTGCAAATAACTGTTGTTCGGATATGGGAGCAGATGAACACAAAACAAAAATAGAATTACCAACATGAACAGCATTACTAAACTATAGAACTACCCAAAATCACCCAAAACCAGTCAAAAAATCACCAAAAATCACCTAAAACCAGCCCAAACAGCTATAAAAAAAAACAGAACCAACCAAAATTGGCAGAGCCATCTAAAGTGAAACAATAACTGCTAGTCACAGAAGCACGCATGATTGACTTTCCAGACTGTTTTCGTTGTCGGATTTTTAATTCGTCGCAGTTCCGTTAAAAAATTAAGACTTACCTTGCTTTAAATAGCTTCTTAGAGATTTAAAGCTATCCTTGTAGATATGGAGCCTGTCAATCAGGAGTATCTGATGCTATTCAATTTATTTGAGGAAAAAAAGGTAAAGTTTTGTGTTTTCGAGTCCCCCCTGCAAGTGAACACATTAATACGGAAACAAAGAGACAATAACATAAATATTAAAACAGATGGAGAGTGTAATCTTTAAATGCTAAAAAATGCACAGATGGAGAGTGTGTATTCTGCAAACGGAGTTTCATACCGCGCAAGTCTGGGCACTAGCGAAGCGCTTTGTAGGGACAAATTTTTGGCTTGTTTTCTTTTGTCTCGATAGCCCAAATAATTTTCATGGTCAGTTTTTCACAACTATTCTGGTTAGTGCTGCGAAAAGAGGCAGAAATGCAACATCCTGCCTGATGTTTCTTCAACTAATTTTTTACTTTTAACTGACGTTTAACCTTTTAATAACACGTTTAAATGGTGTTGCTAGCCCTCTTTGTGGTATATTGACATGGGTAAGATGTTGGAATCGAAGAAAACTTAAATTACTGACTTTTACAGAGAGACAAGAGTAGACATTGTTGATGTTGGTTTTAGGGGTTAGCTAGCTGTAGCAAGCTACATATACCATAAATTTTGTGTTGTGAGGAATAAAGTAATGGTTAAAAAGAAACACTATTCTATCATTATCAGTGCACTTTGACAAGAAGAAATAAAAATTACAGCTAGCTGGAAAGACTTGAAGGAAGTTTTTCTACAGTAAGCTATGCTAACTAGCTATATAAAAAAGAGCACAGATGAAATCGATTGGAAATAAAATACACACTTCAATGTTATAATGACTGGCTTTGACTTTCTGTTAGAAGTTATTATTGTATATATAGCTATTACATAATTAGCTAGGAATGGATATATATAATAGCATGTTACACTGTATTACTTTTAATTTTTTTTGGTCTTAATTTTGGTAAAATGCAACATTAAATTTTGGCAAGGTCCACTTTTGCAATTTTGTGATAGCTATAGTAATTTTGGTACATTGACATAAGAAAAAATTTTGCACACATTTTGCACGATTCTGCGAAATTGGCAACCGAAAATATTTGACGAAAACAGTTATCTAAAGTCACGAAATTTGTTTAAAAAGTTATTTTCCATTTATTTGTTTATTTTAACCACAGTAATATTGTTTATTTTATTTTTCACAGCAGTTGAAACTTTGTACTTTACAGATTAAAATTATTCCAATGCGAAATTGAGTCGTAGCAATTTTTAAGGTTTAGTTGGTGTTCGAACTGCACTGTTTGATGTTTCTTGAAGTTGATTGATATTAGAAATGAGTTTTTATGATCCTATTTTTAGCATCTGGGCACTTGCTCACCTATATATCTGATTACTGTACGAATAAGGCTACGATATATATGAGTGACCCAGTGTGATCCCTAGCTAAGAAAAACTACATCGAAACAGATACAGCCAGCTTTGACAATTTTTAATTTGGTGTATCAAAAATGTAGGTAGCCCAGCCCTGGTTAGTTAAATAAAGTTTCTAGCAAACACAAAATAAGAACTTTTGGAATTGTTTTTAATATTATAGCTACCTAGGTATTTGTTTAATGAGCTACATTATTTTTGCTGTACTAGTAGCTATATAAATCTTGAATGACATGCTAGCAATTCCTCTTTGATCAGCACTGTGATATTTTAGACAATAGTAAAAACTTGTGATGTAACTAGCTACCAAAAATAAGGTTTCTTTCTCTTTTGACTGCCAACTTTTCATGATGAGTACTTTCATAATATACACTATTATGTCAATACTGAGTATCCTTCCTTTAAATAATTGTAAAATCAATATATCGCACCAGTTTAAAAAGTGAAAATACAAAGGAAAAAGTGAATACTTCTCTGCGTGCTGCATGTTTTCCCTAGCAAATGCCTTACGCTCTCCGGGGAATATAAAAATTTGTCCCTACAAGCGCTTCGCTAGTGCCCAGACCTGCGCGGTATGAAACTCCGTAGCCTATGTGATACCCGAGACCCAAGACCCAACACCCTGATACCGAGACCCGATACCCTGATTTTTTTTATTATTATTTTTATTATTATTTTTATTATTATTTTTATTATTATTTTTTAATATGAACGATAATAAAAACACATTTTGATATGTATATTTCTTCGTTATACGGAAATATTTATTGCACGTAATATGCGAATATGCTGCTGGCTCAACAATGGTTTTATATCGCCAGGAACTACAATGAAACTAGCATCCAAAAAATTATTTTGGCTGCTCAAACATAAATGATTGGTTGCGTTGAGTATATGAAGTATGTGTCTGTGAAGCCGTTGAAGCAATAGTAGGCTGCGATAACGGTAGTGTAGAGGGTGTTTGTACAGGAGCTGATTAGGATTTTCATTAAAATAAAACATCGCCGAAAAAAAATTAATAAATAAAAAAAATCGGGGTATCGGGTATCGGGTATCGGGTATCGGTATCAGGGTATTGGGTCTCGGGTCTCGTGTATCACATAGGGTATCGGGTCCCACTTTTCTCATATGCCGAAATTATTTGGGTCGGAGACATTCTCAGCATTTATCAAATGTATTATATCTTTCTTAGCTACCATATTGCCAAGCCTCGCTTATTCCAAATGCTTTTGTTATTCTTTGTGAATACTTTTTGAAGAAACAAGGCTGGATAAACATTGACTGCGATTGCTACCCATGCATCTTTGTACTTTCTTTAGTTAGCTATATATTTTCTTTATTATGTCTTAGTAGTAATTTATATTTTATGTGGTTATCTTCGGTAATTTGCAAAGGAATTTCCTTTTCAATTGTTTTCAGAAGGGATCACAAGAGTGTTTAAAGCTCCCATTTAAAGCTAATTAAGCTATACAACTTAATTAAGAGGATTTCCCTGACTGACGTGTACCATTCCAATTACATGAAATGAACGGCTCATACCGAAGCAGTGACAAAATTTACGAGGCAAGAAAACATTCGGTTTGGTTTGACATGATGGCAGTATCAAACACGCTAGAATGGGCACAGTGAAACTCGATTTTTTTCAAATTTTTATGGTAAGTAAGATTCCTTGAGCTCCAAAATTATTAAACGGGGGGGGGGGGGGGGGGGGGTCCAAAGAAGGTCTTGGGGGGGGGGAACTGAAAATTAATAAACGGGGGGGGGGGACGTTTATTTGCACCTTAGAGTATACATTATACTGTTTCCCCAGTGTGTTAAGAAACTTTGAAAAACGGATCCTCGCTTTAAGAAGGGTGAATAAAGAAAAATCAGAATGGAAACCTTGTCCCAGTGACCGAGTTTGTTCTGAACATTTTGTTGATGAAGTACCAACTGTTACTCATCCAGACCCATCACTTAAAATGGGCTATGAAATTCCAGAAAAGAAATCAAGAAGGAAACTTTTTCGTCATCCACCTCTACCACCTAAGTTAAAAAAAATAAAGTTGAAAACTTGTCCAGATGTTGATTGTAATACGTTTACACCATTATCTGACCATTGTTATGCTTTAACACCACACACCTTAAACCATACTGGTACTAAATACAAATATAATATTGCAAAGAAATGCTTCTGACATTGATGCAGTTACGTCTTGGTTTTTCAAATGAGCATATTTTAGATATGTCTGGGATGCTGACAGTGGATTGACCTGCTGGAACATAATGATGAACTCATGGCAGATTAAGGAAGAGCTTATGTTACAATTCTGCAGTCTGGGTATGTCACCTGGTGCCAATTGACCATGTCTGATTGCTCGAAGAAAATAGATATTGCCAACTTAAGAATATATATATATATACATGTTGAACGTGCAATAAATCATATATATAAAATTGTACTGCATTTTACCTGTTACCATGCTACACCATGTGGGTGATATCCAATTTGAAACCTCTGATATTAAGCAGAAATCAAAGACCTCGCAACCAACTAGATTTACAAAAAAATATGCCTACAAATATAAAAAAATGCATTACTTTTGGCGTAAAACTGGTCGGGCTAGCATAAAACATGCATAAGGCATGTATATACTTTATCCATTTGCTTTAAAAATTTATTTCAATTCAAACCAATTTGTGTTTATGTAGTAAAGGACTCTTGGCAAGAACACGGGATCTTTAAACTTAGTTCCCACTGTGGTTTAAGTGTATTTTAAATATATAGGTTTTAAAAAACGTTTCAAAGTTAAATCACAATGTAAACGGTTGATGTTTTAAAAGTTGTGACATAAAGCCTGTTTAAACCTCAGATTTGTTATATGTTAGAGACCTTGTTCGCTGATAATCAGTGGTTTTTGATAAATACACAAGGGTTACTTTGACGGGAGAAACTATTATAGGAAGAAGAATTAGCGACTTTGTGATTTTCGAAAAATTCGCAAAAGTATATCCCCGCAAAAAGTAACGTTACAACCAGTCGGAATTTATTCCAGACGGTATCGTTTACTATCGTTTGTTTATCGTCGCAAATTAACCAAGGAATGTTTCAACAACCCCCAAAAGAGATATCTTCAACGTAAAAACGACGTCAAAAAATGCGGTTGTTAATAAGACAAAACATGAATTCGATTTTTATTTGTTTTTCTTTTGGATTGGTGATTTTTTACAGCCACGAAAAACAGAAGTGTAACATGGTCGATACCTTTTTTGGGTCAGTTGAAAATAATAACGATTACGGCACGGAGAAGAACGCATAGCGATGATAATGACTTAAAAGATCAAGCCAACCTCGTCCCCAGGGCTTTCAAGTGAAAAAGAGCCCTTGGGATGAGCTTGAAGATCAAGCGCTACAACACGATGAAGAACCGAAAGTTAAGAAACAAAAAAGAAAGCAAAAAGAAATTAATGTAACGAATAGGGTGCAAAAACATAACGAAAAGCGAACGTGATAAGGAGCATATGCTTATGCGCTGTCACGTGTTGGCGAAAATTTGGGCGGGCAGAGCAAATTAACATAGACAGCAACTATGTGCTCAAAACAGCCACCCTTAATTGGAATTAGCCGGCTTTATTCCGAGTAATACTTCGTGGAGAGTGTCATCCAGGAGTTCAAGCAGAATGCTCTTACAAAGTCCTGCATATCAAGGTCTCTTGAGCTTATTCTCAAAACCTAAGGGCAAATCTTTTACCGCAACGCCATGTTATGTCGTTTGTTTTTGAGCATGTATTTTCAACTCCCTCCAATCAAGGCCTGGTGCCTAATATATATACAAACATAAGTATATTTTACCGAACAAAATAGATCAAGGCTATATACACAACATCTCCCTCTACTTCCAGTCTAAATGTTGGTTCATTTTTTTTGTTCTATTTCTTAGTGGGTATTTCTTGTTTGTCTTTTTGGCAACGTCATGAACACTAACTGTCTATTTATTTTTATTTTAACGTATTATAAACACTCCACGTAACAATGGATGATAACCCATCTTTTTTCGATATATTTAACTCTAACTGAACATTAAACGATATTAATGATCCAGATTTGAATTATTTTAAAAATCTGAATATTGAAACTAATGATTTTTCTCCAATTGAAGCAAAAACTCATCTTGCAAAATGTAAAAACAAATTTTCAGTGCTTAACGTTAACGCAAGAAGTATAAACACAAACTTCGAAAATCTGAAACTATGTTATACAACCTAAAATTTATTTTAAAATTATTTGTGTAACAGAAACCTGGCTAAAGGAATCGATGGTAACAAATTCAAATTTTAAAATTCCGGGTTATAAGTCAATACATCAACCACGTTCATACTTAGTTTCCATTAGACGATTTACTATCGCAGCGTCTTAAAAAGCATATCGGATAGGGGTTTTGTTTCCATTTAAAATGTGTTGTTTCGGCATACATTGGCTATCGGATAGCTATCACTCCATTCAATGATACATTCCAATGACATTAAAAATGACAAATTTTGGCGCGAATACACTATCATGTTTTTCTTTGCAACATGGACTCTGAAGAAGAAATAGCAGCTGCTGTTGTTGTGTATATTTTATCAAAAAAGAGAGCCAAACGTAGGAAAAGAAAGCAAAGTAATGTATGGGTGAAGCCGTGGTTAAATAGGGGAAATGAACTTGGCATCTACAATACTCTCATGTATGAACTGCGCGTAGAGGAAATTGCAGAGTATACGCGATTTTTAAGAATGCCGCCGAATATTTTTGATGAGCTCCTAAATCTCATAGAAGTTGACATTGAGAAAAAAACAACGCATTCACGAGACCCAGTTCCTGCTAAAGTCAAACTAGCCGCAACTTTGAAGTTTTTATCTTGTGGGATACCTTTGAATACCTCATGACTTCTTGCCTTCTCGTTTCTGTCCTTTATCCCACAAACTGGGCTGGCTTCTCCAAATCTCAATAAAATTTTCAGTCGCTTCTTGCATCTTCATTCTCGGGTGAATTATCTTGTTCAAATCTTTGTTTTCAACTATGTTTACGCCTAAACCTATATCGCGTGCAACAAACACGTGTGCGAAAACAATGGATTCGATTTAAAACAATAGAAAAAAATGTCATTGAAAAATTAAAAGTTGAACATGTTCAACTTTTAATTTTTAAGGATCATTGGAAATGAGAGTGTAAAAAATGACATTTTTTCCTGTATACACTGTCATTTTTCAATGATAATTGGAAAATGATCATTGAAAAATGATAGTGTATTTCAGCCTTTAAGACGATATTTTTTAATTGGAAACAGGTGAATAAACGTTTCGGCATGCTTTAACATAATAAAAGTAATGAAAAGTTGTTCATTTTTGTGTTTTGCTCAAAATGGCGTCGAGTAAAGTTGATTTAAGTAAGCAAATTGTTATACTTCAAAATGTTTGGATTTCAACATGTAATATGTTCAGCTTGGTGATTTCATCTTTAACGAGAAGAACAAGTAAAGCTAAAAATTGGTTCCATAGCTATCAGTGCAAAGAAGTTGTGAAACGTACTTGTATATGTGGCTGTCACTAAACACAAATATTTCGAAATTCCTAAAACCCCCTAAAATTTTATAGTTGTAAGCCACCCTAAAATTTCTGCGAAAACATTGCCCACATAGGTGTTGTATCAATGCATCAGTACAAAATGAGTTTCACACGTTTTTTTTTTATAAGAACATGTAAAATCCGTCCTGAGGCTGGCTTTTTTTATATTTTTGAGCCTTTTCAACCTGATTTGTTCTTATTTTGTTCATAGAACACAACTTCAGAATTCAATTTTTATTAATGAATTTTTTCCGTACAAAGTGTTTCCTGCTTACTCACTAGGCTCCCCGTAATATACTGAGTTTTCTATCTCGTTCAAAGTGATTCCAGCTTGCTCAATGGTTGGTTCTTCATAATTGGTGGAATTTGGTGGAATTTAGTGGAATGTAAATTCGGCTGATTTGGCGAAATTCAACCTGGTGGAGAGCACAAATAAATAATTTGGGTAGTAATTTAATGTTAACTTCTTTTTAAAAAAATATCTTAAATTCTGTAAGATTTCCTGGAAAAATGGAGCCCAGGAGACCAAGAATAATTTTTCTTATATCTATCACAGGAAATCGGAATAGTAAGGTGGGAAAAATTACGCTGGGTCGCAAACGACTTTTTTGCCGTCACTGACCGCCCTTTTTGATTGGTTAATTCTATTGTTCTTTGCTCACCACGTGGTCAATATCGGGAAATTCTTTGTTTTCAGCGCGAATGGCCTCACTCACCCGAATAAACTTATTTAATTCTGTATTATTCAAGAGTGTAAGATGTGACCACGCCAACTTTGTGCTTATTGGTTGATTGTAATTCGGGGTTTGCTATGAGGTGGATTTAAATTTTAGGGATTTGCTCTGACATTTGTTTGCGTCTAAGCTTTCGTTTGAGAGAAACTGAATTTGATATCTTCGAAGAAAGCTTAGTTAAATGCTAGGAAAATGTAGAGTTGTAGAGATAGAGACATCTCAAAGCCTGGACGCACACAGTCGCGCGAATCTCGCTCACTGCCAGTCAGTATGTTAGTGATGAACAAAGTAGTTCTTCTTCAATATGACTTACATGCATTATACTCTCCCGTCATGATCAGAGGTCTCATCGGGGTGACGCATTCTCTGTTGAGAATGAAATGCGGTTGTGCTATGATAAATATTCATCTACGTAAATTTTTGTTGTAAAGAGCTTAAAAAAACTTCGTCAGGTTTTACGAAATAAAATTTCGCTAAAAATCTCGTCTTCCAAAGCCGCCATGTCTGCTAAATCTTGTTTTAAATAACTTTAAACAAATCGACCAAATAGAATGTTGTGTGACATCAATTCGAATGTTTTTATCTTCTTTTTTATCGTAAGCTTTTTACGACAAGTTTTTTAAGAATAAAATAAAGGAAATTGTTGCTTATGACAAGTTTTAAGGCATATCGCCACATGTACGTAAGATTTTTACATTATGAAGAGAATGAATGATTTTGGTTTTAGTGAATTTGGTTCAAAATTCACATTATTTTACCGGAAATTTCGACGACTTTGACGAGATTCTTCTTGACGTCACAAATTCTTTTGTTTTACCAGAGTCCAAAAGTCCACACTTCGGCGAGATTCTTCTTGACGTCATAATTCTTTTGTTTTAAGAGGGTCCAAAAGTCCACACTTCGGCGGCCGCCGAAGTTGACTGTTTTTACGGCAGAAAATAAAGGAATCGAGAGCAACAAAATCAGCGAAATGCGGCAAATGCGGTACTTCGGCAAAGCACATCGAAGGAGAGTTGAGCCTCGGCAAACACTCCTCAGTGGAGATAATTATTAACTCGGATCCTGGGCGCAAAGGAACCTTATTAAACGTATATAATAAAATTATGCGTTGCTTTAAACCAATTACTAGTTTTAGATACACATGATTTTCTCATTGGCAATTTCTAAGATGGCAGAAAAATGATGCAGTGGCAATTAACACTACATTTCCCATATTAAGATATGTTTTATTAAAGAGCATTTTACGTTAAACGTTTAAATATAGAGTTTGAATTTGCTTTCTTATCTTTAGGGCTAAATGTTTTTTCCAGGGGGAACGCGTGAGCAAGTCGAAAGCAAGAAATTACTTTCAATTTGTAGAATATATTAAGTACCAACGAAACAAAAGATGGTTTTAAAAAACAAGCGTGTATAAAAACCTTAACGAGATGAGAGATTATTCGTGAGATTAACTTCGCAAATGAGAGATTATTCGTGAGATTAACTTCGCAAATGAGAGATTATTCGTGAGATTAACTTCGCAAATGAGAGATTATTCGTGAGATTAACTTCGCAAATGAAAGATTGTTTGTGAGATTGACTTCGCAAATGAGAGATTATTCGTGAGATTGACTTCGCAAATGAAAGATTATTCGTGAGATTGACTTTCGCAAATTTCGCAACTTTAGATTTTTTAAGTCTTAAGTCTACGCGAACAACCACGTGTGCCATTCGCGAAAATAAGTCTTCGCGAAGATTAATCTCATTATTGTTAAAAATTATAAGAAGCAACTTACTACCATCGAGTGGAACGCAAAACAACAACAGCAATGAGGTCTCCACCAGAAACTTATATATAGTTTCAACCGACTTGTAGCCTTATGGTAGAGCTTTCGCTTCCAGTGCGGAAGGTCTTGGGTTTAAATCCTGGCCGAGTCATGCCAAAGATTATAAAAGTGTGAATCTATCCTTTCTGCTTAGCGCTCTGCATGAGAATAGGATTGATATCTTAGGCGGTTGTCTAGTTGGGCGATTGCTGTGCTTGCACGACTTTCGTAGCTCAAATGGGAGCTTTAAATGCACTAGGACCCCCTTCGCAGGACCCTCTTGGAAAGCAGTTCCAATAGGGACTGAAGAGGCCATCCTGGGTAAATAATTTCAATAATAATAATAATAAGCCACCATTAAAATTCAAAATGACTGAAATGATGTGTTCCTTCGGAAGTTCACCATATGAAATTTATGCAAAAAGTATATAAGTCAAAAGAACTAAAAAAATTGAAGCTGGATACAGATATTCCAACGAAATTGCATTAAGGCTTGTAAGAAGCAGCTATTGATAAGAAGTAGACCACCCACCATCCTCGTTCCCAGGGTTTGTTGCCTATGCCAAAGCCGCTAGCGCTTACTTGAAGACTAAATTTTAGCACCTACGATAAAAAATCAAAAACTTATTTTCCCTACCACCAATCAGCTTCTAAATTTTCACCAGTTATGAAAAATTGTTTATCAAATAGGTATCTCAAAGGTCATAAGAACAATGTTATCAGACATTTTAGATTCTTAAGGAAGTTCTTTCGCTACTAAGGTAGTCAGTGCAAACGTTGAATTGTATAGATACATAAAAAGCTATAACAACAGCAATATTTAATCATATATTTTTATAATTTAGCGATTTACATATTACAACATATATTATCTAAAGTCTAGTAAAAAAATATTCTAATAAATCGTTCTTACATAAAACTATTTTTTATCGTCAAAAAATATTTGTCCAACTGTTTCGGAAAAATAATGTAGATTTTGGTAATTTACATAAAGGTGTGTCACAGAAAGTCCATAAAGAGAGATTTCAAAACACAAGTACAAAGAAATGAAAACTAATGAATGATTAAAATTATACAAAAAATAGAAACTTTCTGAAAAGAAACAACAACAAAAAAAAGCCTAAAAGGAAAACTCCACAAGTTAAACTTGATTCCAATACGTTTTGAGATATGATTGATAGTTCCTTATAGTTGTTAATACTGACTGAAATTTTGGACGCTAACTTTAAGGCAACGTTTACAAACATACATCTAAATTGCTGCTTCATTTTAAATAACCTTTTTATCTATACAGAGTTTTGTTGGTAGATTGTTTTTCTCAGCTCTACTTTCTCCAATAATTTCTTTGATAATGTCCCAAGTCCTTTTTGCATTTCCCCTACTTTAAATCAGTAGGTCTTCACGGTTGTTTCAGCGTGGAAAGTAAGACTGCGCATCCGCTGGTTGCTTAAGCACTTTGCGGGCGCAAAATGGCGGCCGAGAATTAAAAACAAGTAGATACACTTTCCATATCGTTTTTGCACACATTAAATCAAATTCAGCGGATCTGCTTTAGTTTTTCAAAATCATTGAAGCCGTTGGCAAGCGATGTTGTGCATCGCAACATAGACGAGCTGGAAGAAGCTGGGGCAAATTTGGTCTAATTTAGCCATACATTTTTGATCGAAATTGGGAAAATGAAAGTTACACTAAATCATTTTGAATTTGTGGGCAGTGTGAAGTTATGCAGCTAGTGCGGCATACCTTTTTAGAAAGCTAAAAGAACAATCTAACAGGTAAAGAAAAAATTAAGTTTGTATCAGTACTTCTGCAAAAATTACTGTTTTGACAAACTTTTGGTAAAATATGTGCTGAAAGTGATATGGGAAATAAAGTTTGTTTGCTTGTTGTTTAGTTTTCTCAAAAAGATTTTTGTAGCTTTTATATCTGTTTTCATTATAAAATGATTTTTTCTTTAAAAATTTTTCATATAATCTTTGTTTTTTCTTTGATGACTTCAATAAACCTCTAGTCATCCAGGGACTAAGTATTGCTTTCCTATTCACTTTACCTTCCTTTAATGGCAAAAGGTTTATTGTATTGCTCATCAAAAAGAGTTAAAAATAAGTCATATACGCCTCATTGACTTCCGTAACTACGGTTACTATGCTCCAATCAATTTCTGAGAGTAGGTGTTTAGGGTTTTTTTTCTATGAGCACCACCTTTACACAGGGAATTATTAAGTAAACCTTCGCCTCATTTAGTTATTGAAAACGAACATATTGTTTGGTAAAACTTTCAATTCAACCTCCTCCCCAGTGCTTCCTTTTCACTTTCTGATATACGTTCTGGCTACCAACCTCGTCCCCAGGGCTCTTCTATGCTTACGATATTCTGACGAAATATTATAGGCGTAGATAAGCTCTAGAGACGAGGTTGTTCTGGCTTCAGATCAAAAAGCGAAACAAGATTGTCTTCAGACGAAAATTTTAATGCAAAATATCATGGAAATGCCTCTGCATTTTCGTCTAATGCCAAGATTGGCTTTATTATTTTTATATGACGCCATTCTGATGTTAAATTAAAAATAGTTTTATTGATCAACGAAGTGAAGTAATTTTATGATTTCATATTTTTGATTTTTCACGGCAGACAAATTTGATAACATTACTCTAAGGACGCATTGAAACACTATCGTACAACATTCGAAGCACCCTGCAAAAATTTCTTGGTCGTACGATGTTGTACATAATGAAAAAATCCCTTTTCGCGACCGTCACATAATGTACTATAGACTTACCTTTGCGGATCGTACGATATCCCCGTGCCTAGAATCTTATGAACCGTTGTGAAGTGCATTATACAGGCTGGAAAGGAGATTTCTCACACCTGTTCTGCAGCGTTCAATTTAGATTGATTTATTTCTGCTTGTCCACCAAATGTTTGTAAACAAAATCACACATGCCTAATGAAAAAGACGTACTAAATGTGTCGATGGTTGCACATAAAGATTGCAGCGAATGTTTTGTATGCTTGACCACAGATACTTTGACTGGCCCTTTACAGTCGTTGCGATGTTTGAATATTAATAGAACAATGGGGAAGGATAAACAAGAAAAAGAAACGAGAGTAAAAAATACAACGTTCATAAGAATACTCCATTCGTCAATTAAAAAAATATTATATTTATCTGCGTATGAATGAACATATTTGACAAAAACATTGACAGGTACATAAAAACGAGAAGGGGAAAAACCCAGAAGTCATCAGAAACAACTTTGTACTTGGTATTTGCATTTGGCGGAATAGGTTCGGGGAACACCCAATCAACTTCAAGAATATTGAACTTGTTAAAATAACCGTATGTACACTCGTGAAAAATTTCCATTCTAAATATATAATACACGTTCGGGCAATCTCTTTTTAAAATTAAACTTTCTTTATGGCTGCTTCCCCACTCCGTTACGGTGCTTTCGTTGTTGCTTCGTCGTCGCTCTCCTCCACTTCACTGCTTTCAGATTCGCTACTAACTTCATCACCACTGCTGCTTTCTTCGTCACCTGATGAATCATCATCAGCCTTGTCCATCATTTTATTCGCAGCATTCTTTAAGATTTCAGGCCATCGAGACTCGAAGTAACGTGACATCGATTTGCCAGCTTGTCCGACCTAAAAAATAGAGTTAGAAGTGTCAATTTTATTTTATTTTATTATTTATTTATTTTTGCGAGGCGGGGGAGGTTCTAGCTATAATGGCTTTAAAAAAATTGAGAATTTATGTCTTAAATAAGAAATTCATAAGAAATCCCGCACCCCCGTAGACATACAAAAAAGATTTTGCCATAAATGATCTTTGTATGAAATTTCAAAGACAAACAAAAAACAATAACAACAAGCAACAAACAACAAACAACAAACAAGGCACCTCCGAATCATCCTCATTGAAAGTGTTGCAATTGATAAACACACGTCGAGCGTCATGTGCAAATTCATCGCGACTTTTATAACTAAACGGAAAAAAAGTTACCAATAAAATTCCAAATTAACTCACAGGTTACCATTTACAAATCCATTTTTCATGACCAGATCACATCGTGATAATGAAGTCAAATAAAACGGAAAAATTGCAGATTAGAAACAATAATATAATATTAAAACCATTGGTTCATATATTTTATGTTTGTCAGCAACGCAAAACAGAAAATAGACATTGCTTTTTCGCGGATACTTTTACACGAAATACTTTTCTGAAATCACCTTTATCAAGGCTAAGCTGAGTTATGGCATTAACTTTAGAATTAAAGAGGACGCTTTTTGTGATGAGTCCTGCTGTGAAGGCAAGCTGCTATATGTTAATATTCTTTCAATTTAAGTCAATTTTAAGCTCAACATCAAATATGACGCAAGTTGATTTAAAAGTTGCACTTGCACACTAATTACAATGAGTGAAGTTAGATTGGTGACTTGCAAGAAAATAATTCCACTGCTAAATCCAAAAATTCTTCAACAACCAAACTATTAAGACTCTCTACAAATTACATAGAACTTATTTAAGCTTACCTAAATAGCGTTTAAAACAACATCAATATAATTACTCCGCATGGCTTCCTCCCAAACACAGAAGAAAAGATCATAATAAAAGGTTCGCTTACGCATAGTCTCTGAGTTTGGTCTTCATGGTGTGGAAGTTCATAGGGTGTCGAATAACCTGGTAGTACTCAGGAAACTAAATCAATGAAAATAAAAAGTCTAAAATTTACGCAATTTATAAACATGTTTTTTTTATTATTTGTTTTTCCAACTTACTAGCAAGTACAAAAGTAATTTCAACGAGTGACAGTCCAAACACAACTCAAAATAAAAAGCAAACGTGATTTCCGTTCACTGGAACAAGAAAAGGCCACGCCAGTTCATGATTCTCTAATTCAGTCAACATATGTCTACACGGCTCCATATCTTTGTACACTTGTTGTCGGTTGTTCAGTGATTTACTCTTCGCGACCTCCTCCTTGCGTGCTAATTCTTCTACACGGGGGTATTTCTTTGGTTGTGGTTTCGTTTTTAGGCGTGCTTTCTTGCAAACCGGACAAGCCCATGGGGAACGAGGAGTTCTAAGAAGATAATTTTTTAAGTTAAGTTCACTAGTATTCCTTGATTTTAAACTTATCTCTGAGCTTTTCACAATGTGCATGATTTCGTGTGTACTGACTAGTGACATCTGATGTGAATTGTGGATCGGACGAGAAAGAAACAAATACACAGAAAACTTACTTCTGCAATTGAGGATCTAAGCATTGCAAATGATGATGACGTGGACAATAGCCACATTTTTGTCGTCTGCCAGATTTTCATTCGCAAACGTAGCATTGATCACTTCCAGATGCCTGGAAACGGAAAATAAATAAACAAACTCAAATCATGCAGTTCAAAACGCGATTCACCGAGACAAAAGGCTCAGATCAATGTGTAAATATCGCAAATAGATCAAAGTATACTTTACCATTAACACACATTCTTGACAAAACCAGTCACCATCAGGTATCGTGTCTAATTTTGGCTGAAAAATAAACGCAAAAATATCAAAGTTAGATTAAATACCACGAAAAGAATAGCAACCAAATCTTTGAAAACGCTTTTTTATTCTGAAGATGTTCACAGTTAAAAGAATTATGTCATGTTCTTCAAGATTGAACAGAATGCATCTAAAATTAATCTATATTGAACATCCAGTGTCAAAATTCAGCTCTCAAAGTATAAAAATATTGCACATTTAAGACAGACACACGACAGGCAGGCAGGCAGACAGACAGAGGCACAATTTAAAAATATATTCAATTCTACCTTGCAACAATAGGTATGGCATCCACGATCACAGGCATCACACAAGAGTAGGCGCTCCTCATTATCACTTTTTCGACACAAGATGCAAATCTGAAAAAGATTAGGAACATTTAATCCAAACAGCAAACGAACTGAAAATCAAGACGCAGATGTATACAAATTAGGATATAAGTAAAATTTGTTGTAAAATTTTTTTTAAATAGAAAACAGTATCTTTAATTATTTCGAAAAAATGAATTTTCTGTTTTCTCAGGAAAAAAGTAACCAAAATTACAGGCATGCTAGCATTTTATAAAGCTATAACACCAATCTTTCAAACAGTAAGTACGTCGACTTCCATTAGTAGAACTGCTAGGTAGATTTGATGTGTAAGCGAGAAAAAGGTGACTTAATCGAAAATACATTAAATGTCCTCATAAAGCAAATTTTGATTTGCGTTTAATGTAATGGTCATAAAGGCATGGAATGAATTCTGTTGCTGCCACGTGATCCAATTGCTGCCATGTGACCTGATCAACCAGACGTATTCTAAATTATGCACAATATTTAAAATGGTAGCACAAGACTACGTACCGCTTTCATGATCGATTTATCCCAGGCAATACATTCAAGCAACCTGTTGACGCACATGGTCAATTGAGCAGCTGATGTTGCTTCAGTCACAGGTTCCCTCCACAATCTTAGAGCAGGTGTAATCGTCTGTATGTTAGAGTTCTTTAAGTTCTCGTCCTTATTCACATCAATTGCTTCAGATTTGGTAAGCTTCTCGAGACGAAATGGATGTTTCAGGTATCGTCTCTCGATACCTGCTTCGAGAACAAGAAGCTTGGCTGCAGCCAGATGAAGTGGGTGATTTTCGTCGTCTGGTTTGTATTCTTTGCTCATGTCCAGTTGAAGGTTTGTTGACATTTTTTGAGATAAACAGTATCCCTGTAAAATATTTAAAAACAGTGATTTACTGCACCAAACTATACACAAATAAAATATTATTACTTACTTTTTACTTGAGCCTATGACAAGTAAGAAATGACGCACATATATCAAAAATAGGCAATTTTTTTTCCCTATTTCTTGATATATTTAATTTCCCACTTGTTACCTTGATTTTTGGTAGATTTGTCGACTGAAGAACTGAATACAAACTTAGTTTCAGAATTAGTTTCATTCAAAAAAATAAATAATTTTAACGACGTCATTTCAGCACCTAAAAATTACATTTTTTTCACCATTAGGATTTTCGTAGTAATGCATGAATGCCTTGTGTCAATATAAGATTTTAAAAGGACCTCTATCCTTTAATTCTTATGCACACCTATTGTACACCTATCTTAATTCGGTATTTGCAATATTGGGGGATTTTGGGCGATCACATAAAAGCAAGAAAGGCTATATTTTTGTTAGCAAATGTTGTTTGTCACTGTTTAAGACTAAATAAATTTTGGGTTGTATAGATGTTGTTCGTTTGTTTATTATGCACGTTCTTTATAGGAGAAATTTTATCACAACATTGGAATGGAAGAAATGGAAGATTAAAAAGAACAAAATAAGAACAATGGTAGGGCTTAAATCAAATCTCCTCGTGCTTATAAAAAATATAGCAAAGTAAAAGAGTTACTGTAAAAGTTAATATGAACAAGAACAAATACGTAACTTGATTGGAGGTGATACATTAATGTAGTACATATTCAGCATTGCAAAAACAAAATACAATTACCTTCATCTGCAAACTTGCAGAAAAAACTTTCTCTTCTAATTCTTCAATTTCGATAAGGACAGCTTTATCAGATGCATACGCTAACGCTTGAAACCATTGATCAACAACAGGTCCAGTGGATCTGACAACAGAACTCTTTACGTCTTCCTTACCCTCACCAACGTCATCTTCGGGAAATTCCAAAGAGACTACAAAAAGACATTGAATATTGTAAACAATGCCATATTAGCATTTAATTACTGAAGTTGCAATTCCTAACACGTAGGAACTCCAATGAACAACAATGGTAAACGCAAAGGATAAATAGTGAATGAATGAATTTTAAACTTCCTCCCTTCGAATTTATGCTTTTATTGTCTTGCAAGCGACACATTCTTTTCTGGCTTATCCATTAACTTCAATCTGATCAAAACATGTAACGAACATCGTCATTTTTTGTTATTATTTTTTAATATGTCGCCTCCTTGCCCAAACCTATCACAATCATCACAAGTTTTGTCTTCTTTGATGGTCTTCATAGTCAGCCTCAGTCCAAAGTTAAGAAGTTTCTACGCTTAACGTTCAAATTTTCTTCACAAGTTTCAGCTTTACACTTTCATACTTCTACATTTAATGTTACCATTTATTAGGAAAAAAAAGACTTGTCATTTTTTAAATACCGTTATGTAGGTTGCTTGTTAGATTATTTATCACTAAAGCTCGGCTTAACTTTCCAGGTTTTCAGGCAGGCCAGTTGCTTAGCAACTGCTTAGTTTCTGAGACAAATCTCAATCTCAGCTCTGAGCAGCTACAGGTAGCTTATAAAAAAACGTGAATTAACTAATTCTAACCACATATTATATACTGTTAACTTTTCTAAATAGGGCCCACCTTACTTGTGTTAAAGGCAGTTTTCCATAAGGTGAATAGGACAGTAAGAATTCGCTGGCGTATCCTGTACATGCGCAGTTATGTTAGTTTTGATTTAACTTCAAAAAAAAAACATTTCCTACTTTATGAAGTGATATATATTTTACTGGAAACATTCAAGCAATCAGAATAAAAGTATTTTTAGCAAAACTTTTTTCTGGAAATAATTTAAACAATTGTTCTGTTTTTAACACCCAAAAAGCTTTTTAAATCCACCACTTATTTCCTTCTGGAAATAAAGAAGCTATTTCGCAACAAGTTAGATGGCAACTACACCATTCACAAATCGCCTCGTGAAAATCGATCTTAACATACAAATTGCTATTACATAAGCAATTCAGACATTGTAACACCCTCTTTGTAAAAGTTAAGTGACACATACATTTAACTAACCAGTTATTTAAACATATTTCCTTTAAATACAAAAATATATTAACTGACATCAATTCAACTAGATCTAACAAAGTCGAAACACAAGAGCTGCAAAAATCTTTGTCACGAGAGATTGAAGAAAAAAATATGGATCTAACGAGTTGCACCAATGAAGACTGTTATTACCACTCTTCTTTCAGAATGAATCCAGTGAGCATGAACACATTTTAACACACTTACATTTTGGTTCATTAACTTTGCATGATTTAACAGCGTAATCATTGTATCTTGCAACAGCTTTCTGGAGTGATCGCTCTCGCATTCCCCTTTAGAACCAAAGAATAAAATTAAAATATTTGAGTGCCAAGTAATCTTCTAAAACACATTGCAGAAGAATACAAAAACAACGCATGTGGACATGTTTTTTAAATTGACAAGTACACACCAGCAGAGACAGATAGTTAAAGGTAAAACCAATGTTAGTGACTGTCCTTGGGAGTTCGACAACAGACAATTGACGTTACTTAGAAACAACCTATCAGGATGGAATCCTTAAAGATGTGCTATTTAAAAAGGCCTTAAATAGCATTGAGTGCCATTGTTTTTTTTGTTCTCCAGAGCAATATAACAGCATTAACAGTCAATGTTACGTGTTGTCCATTAAACCCCCCCCCCCCCCCCGGACAGTCACATTCATTAAAGTACCTTAGGTGGGCTGCCTTAGTTACACATTGGAGGAGATCTGGATCAATGATTCTCCACCACCCATGCTTCATGTCACTAGGTATCTCCTGGGGAACAGCTGTTTGAATTTCGAGCAGTTCGGCAGCTTTTTGCGGATCTTGTTGTATTAGTAAGTTTATGTCAAGATCAGGTGGCAAACCAAAAAGTGATGATACATTTCCTGGACAGGAATTTAGATTAGATGGATGACTGTATGCTGACAGTTTCAATGCGTCATTTTTATTCGTATCTGCACCGTCTGTGTATGAATAATACTTATAAATAGATTCTAAAAACATGTGGTTTTCACTTAACGTTTTCAGTTTAGGAGGTACAATATCCATACTTTTATGATAGGGCTTTGGGGGCACGTCATTTTTCGATTGTGACGGTTTTCGTTCGTCACATTTACCTTTAGTTCTTAGTGAAAACCATTTTTCCGGCAACTTAACTGATTTAGAATATATACCATGGGTTTTCAACGGTTCAATTCCAGGATTAATATTTTTTGAAACTAAGCTAACATTTTGCTTTGTGTGTTTCTGTTTAATTTCAACATCCAGCTGTTCAGAACTTATATTTGAACTGGATGAACTAAGTTTCTCAGTTTGTGTATCACTTGTACTGAGAACAGAAACAGTCTCTCTGGTAGAACTGCTTGTGTCTTTGTTTTCTATTTTTATTGAGGGTGGTGAGATAACGTTTGGAGATTTGAGCGTGGTTAGTAAAGTGCCTAGCTTTTCTTTTGTTTGCTCTTTTTCTAACTGAGTTTTTTGACAAATTTCCTCATCGAAAAAACCACTCTCCAACCCCTCAACATATACTCCTCCAGCATTTGGCAGCACAAAGTAACGTCTTTTGTATCGCTCCTGACCCAGATGTACGCCTCGCATTGTATGCGAAGAATCACAAAGCTTGCTTCGGAACCTTGCATGTTTCTAAAATACAACAAAAAACACACCAGGTAAACACACAGAGTGTGGGAATGAAAATAAAAAAATTACTTTTAATACCTACCTTTTCCATTTGTTTCAATTTTTTCTCCATTTGTTCCAGATTTTGTGGATCATCAGTCTACAAAAGGTCAAAAAGTACCAAGCAAATTTGAGTAGTTTGAGTAATTAGTCTGTTAAATGTTTCTGTCTTAAAGTCCTTAACATTCAGCACATTAACCATATAAAAATGTTTGGATATCACTGATGAAAAAAAAGTACTTGGAAACCAAACAAGAAAATCTTACATCAAATTCAGCATCAACGTCCTCATCGTTTTGGTTAACACAAAAGTCCTGACCAGGTTCATCATCATCTGAGTCTTCGTCACTTTCTTTGTCATCTGCCTGTGATTCTTCATCCTGAGAACCTTGTGAAGAGTTAAGATTTTGTTTCACAAGTTTCTTTTCTAACCCGTTGTTGGATTTGGGTTTCTTCTTGGAGATATCCACCTTCAATCTACAGAGAAGAAAGATGTGTAACACTTAACGTTTGAATATTATTACAATATTAATACACATAAATAACAGACTTTTAAAAAAAACTGACTTTCTCATTTGTCCTTCTAGCGTCCACTTATCTCTTCGCAGATTAGACATATTTTCAAGACTGCCCTCAATTTCCCTATGATAAAAATAACCGAAGAATTAACACAATTAGCAGCGAAATTAACATGGGCAACTTACGTTAGTTTAATCAAAGTATGCTTGCAATCATCAAAACAAACCTTCCAATAGCTTTTCCACAGAGCAGCTCGTTACAAAGAAAAGCTAAGGCTGTTGCCTTATCTGTAGGTGACAAACTAACCAATGGTTTATGTACCAGCAGACTAGATAACTTTGTGTTTTCTCCTTCATTTCGACAAAGCATAAATAAACGCAGAACTTCAGAAATATTTGTTTCGTTTAAATCCACATTCTGTAAATTTGTACCAAGAGCAGTTGAAGCATGGAAAAGAACAGCCAAAAAATAGACATTAACTTCAAGGATCTTAAAGAAAACCTATTGGTGAATTAAGGTAATAATCTGTTTCAAACTGTTAAAGGGGAAGTATGGTATGCATCTTTTTTAAGGCATGTGGTTGATCACTTACTAGCTGACATTCATGTGTATAGATTATTGTTTACAGAATCCTGAGTTAGTAATAATTATGATTGGTTTATTTTAACAGATGCAATTTAAGGTCTACTCACATATTTTCCAGAAATCCCGGGATCATAGAGAGCATAAAAAAATAACTGCTGGCATGCATTAAAGAGAGCATTTTCGTTTGAAGACTCGCATAGCAAAGAAACTTGCAGATCGGCAAGTGAAGGAAAATCTTCTTCAACATCTAAAAAAAACACTATAAACCACAATTTAATGCAATTTTTACTGCAAAAAACAATAAGAGATAAGAACACAATCAGGATAATTCCATAATAAATCTAAATAAATTTTTCCCATATCATATTGATTATTTACTCTGATGATGTTTAATTATTTTTTCAACAAAAGATGATTGATCCATATGGTAAGATGGAGAATCAAACGAAAATTTTATCCCCCTAATTTTCTTTTAAGTTTACCTGTCAATTCCTTGTACATTTTTTTTAAAAAATGGCCAATTTTAATAATTCCCTAATAATTCATTAATATTTTGTTAAAAATTACTAATGTCAATCACATGTCCAAAAGAGTGAACAAACTCTTGTACCATTAACAGATCAGCATAAGCTTGTCCGGAAATATTTAAATTTACAACAGATGGAAGCAAAGGAAGTGGTTTCAAATCGTTTAAAGCCATATCATCAATAGGTTCCTTTAACTCCCTAGAAATAAGTTTCTCATAACGTTTTTGTTCTATTTTACGTTGTTTCATGATTGTCTTCTCGAGTCTCCGCTGCTCTTTTAATCTTTCTTTTTCCTATAATACAAAGAAAGAATGGAATGTACGGATAAGTACAAAGTAGAAAATAAATAACTTTTTGTAATTTTTCACAATAACGAGTGCTTTTAAATATTTTTTTATAAGCTTATTGATCTTCCTTATAACACATCAGAATTAACATGATATGCTGTACATAACGACATGGACAACTGCTAACTTCCAGGGTATAATCCAGAAATTTGAAATAGTGTCTATGAAATGCAAATGGGGAATTTCACCAAGGATCTCCTTGATGGTGTATCCCAGTGGAGAGAATGTTTTCATCAAGTCATATGCCTTGAAACAGTTTGATTCCTAGAATAAATGCATTGTTTTAAAAGCACAAGTCATTACTGCAGTTTTGTGTCTTAATGTTTTGTAAGTTCTGTTTCTGTGGCTGGTAGCCTCTCCCTATCTGCTCATAATTAAAACAAAGCAACAAGTTTTAGCATTGTCTTCGAACAGATCCCTTGATCCATAAATTTATGTAACATGGTGAGGTAAAAGACTGTGAATGAAAACAACCAGCAAAATTCAAACTCAGAAAAACTTTAACATGATTATGGTAGATATGTAAATATGTAAATACAGTCCCGTTTGTTGAGCTTAAAATGTAGTTGTTAAGATTCACACTGTTTGTTAGTCCAGTCGTTAAGCTGATAAACCTCGTAAAAACTGAAATATACATCACGTTACTGTCTTAACAAAATAATTACCTCTGCTTTCTTTTGAGCCTCGTATGCTCTCATCATAATAATCTCTCTCCTCCGTTGTTCTTTTTCTTGTGCTTTATTTATTACCATTTCCTGCCTCTTTTTTTCCCGTTCCTGAAGAGTACCACGCTCAAAAGAGTTCAAAGGCAAAATTGTTACTTACCAGGGTTAAAGTATTAAGGTGTGATAAGGATTTTAAAAAGCTATTTTATATTTGTAATAACACTATAGTTTTTAACCTACATTTTCAATAGCCTGTTGTTTCCATTCCTTCTCCAATCTTTGTTGTTCAAGCTTTTGAAGTCGTTCCTAAATTACCAAAAAACACCATGTTGTAAAATCTCTAATAAAGCTGATACTGTCAAGACAACGAAACATAAATAAAAAACAATTGATAACATAGACAATTCAAGAGTAAAATGGTGTGATACACACACGTACACACCTTTTCTCGGGATTCCTTCATCCTCATTCTTTCTTCCTCTAAAAATTAAAATAAACCTTCTATTGCTATAGAATGAGTTGTACCACCTTGTCAAATGGAATTAAAGTAAACCCATTTTATCATACACATCCACAATTGATAGTTTTTGCTTATTTTATTCTTTTTGTTTCTTTTTTGATGTTCTAGTAGTTTTCCAGAACTATTATGGACAGATTCTGGCACTTTCAATAGGCTACAAGAAGCCTAATTACAAACTTCCAAACTACCTTTCATCCTTTTGGCTTGCAAAGCAGCTCCTTGTTCTTTCTCTTTCTTTTGTTTAGCTTCCAAAGCTTTTTCTTGTATAGCTAAAGGAAGGTAACGCAAATCTCAATATGCTATACAAACTACACGTATATGTAATTTTTTCTTCTAAAGTCTAGACTTTAAAAAACTTTCAAGTATATTATGCCACAAAATTATAACTAATTTTATTTTGTAAAATATAATACATTTTGTGAACATCTACAAACGTATTTTTTTTATTTTCTGAGAATAAAAAAAAAACTGCTTTGAAAAAGTTGTGTTTATAATCCACAAAAAATCTTGTTGTCTTCTTCTTTCTGAAGAAACAGTTTAGGCATATAATAAAACAAAAGTGGCATGCACATTCTTATTAAATATCAGATTTATCTACTTTGGTGAGACAATATTTCACTTAGTTACGCCATAAAATATTACTCGCCTCAAGTCTTGATATTCAACGAATGGGCATGCAAATCTGCATATTATTGACGGAATGATACTGAACTTACATGTTGACAATTTTAGCACTTACTACAGTTTAAAATTGTATGAAAAATTTGAAAATTATAACACACCTCTCCTCCTTTCTTCTTCTCTTTGCTTCTTCAACATTTGCTTCTCCAGTTTCTTGTGTTGTCTTTCTTGCTGAATTTTTTTGCTCTTTTGCAATTGCAAATCTTTTTCTTTTTTCTTTATAGCTGCTTTTTCAAGAGACAGTCTATTTTTTTCGCTAATAGCATCGAAACGCTCATTCACTTGTTCATCCGACAATGGTTCGAATTTAGAGCCCTGTTGTGTGAATATATTACCATGTACTATAACCACACCGCCACAGAAAAGTATTTAATGGCATTAAACATACACAAACTCATTCGCTTAAGCAATTGCAATTGATGGATACATTTGCTTTGCAATTTTAATAATACTATGGAATAAGATAGGAAAAGTATCTCTGTTCAAAGTGAATTGTCTTTATAACAAAATTTAGGTGCTTACACCCAAAAAATACTGATCATGGCCCTGCAGCTTATCACTTTGGTTTAAAGTTATAATTCTTCTTCTAGGATTTATTGAGGATATAAACACACAACTGTTTTGCTTCTAGAAAGTCGCCAACACGTAATTTAGTTGAGAAACTGAAGTTTTCCAACTGGACATCGACATTGGGATTCTGCAGCATGTACTAATAACAAAAATTTCACAGATCTGAAAGCAGTGGTATTAATCGGGGTTTTATCGTTACATGGATTTTTATTTTAATACGGAACTACTAAGTAACATAAGTGCATAAAATGAGCCATGGTGAAGTTTTTAAGAATGACTTACATTGTTTATTTCTGGATAAGTTCGAAGTTTCTTCCCACATGGTGAGTAGTAATAAACATCACCTCGCAAACTTTCTCCAGTTGACACTGGGCTTAATCTGGTCTGCCTACGCCATCTTAATAATCAAGATTAGAAAATAAAACATTTATTCCTTTCATTTTTCTTCTAACACAAAAACTGCAAGTAACATTAGCTAAAATCTAGGCATTTTGTTAGAACACAATTGTTACCAAAATGTTTACCTACCCAAATTCCAATGGCACTTTAATGACTTCTTCATCAACTACCTTCCGTTTTTTTAATGCAGCAATAACTGAAGTAAAGCAAGATTTGATAGAACCAAAACATTGTAAAAAGTCTTGATACAATAAAAAGGTTTCAATCTTTAGTTGACAACTAGTCGTATAAAAGTACAATTTCCACGAAATTCTTTTTTGTAAAAATTGGGACCAATGTACAGTCAAACACTGTTTATAACAGCTTCTTTGGAGACGATTGCTTTCCAGCTATGACAGCTTTTATATTTCAGCCATTTTGTTTCATATACAATAATTGGCCCTTATCTTTTTCTGCTTAAAAAAAACTTCTACAATTTATTCATATTTTTTTCTGTTAACTTCAGAAAAACTGCAGAAAAATGGCAGTCCCAAGTCTGTGAAAAGCAGGAGAGATAAAAGCAAGATCTCAAATTCTCAAAGAAAAGTCAATTTCAAGCAAAACACAGTATAACGCATATCCACTTAAGTGTTACAACCAGATCATTTCAAAGAAACATACAGATTTCAAAAAAAAATTCTTTAAATTAAATGTTTCGTTAACGCAAATATATATATATATATATTCCAATTTAGCTAGTTTATACATTGGTGTTCCTATAGCTGACAATATAGGTCTAAACGGTGGGCAATTGTCAACACAACGTTTATGCACTTTGCAAAGTCCATATAGTACACCTGGTTTGCTACCTACGGTATAAAGATCAAATGCCGAAAGAATTGATGTCCGGTGTCATATATAATTTTAAGTGCGGTGGCTGCAATGCCACCTAATAGGTGAGACATCGAGACATCTCAAAGTTAGAATAAGCGAGCACCTTGGTGTTACACCATTAACAGGTAAGAAATCGTTGTCAACGCAACAATCTGCTATTAAAGACCATCTAAAACAATGCAACAACTACGTTCCGTCTCTTGACAATTTCAGCATTCTTGCGCATGGGAATAACCGTTTTTCACTTGAAATCAAAGAGAGCCTTTTCATCTTGCGTGATAATCCCGTACTTAATAATAACATCAGGTCAGCGTCGTTGTATTTATTTAATTAGGCGTAATTTTCCATTGTTTACGTTTTAATACGTTTTGTAATATATATCTCTATAATAATAACCGTATTCTGTCTGTTCGTGCGTCAAAAGCGACTTGTGTTAACCACGCACGAAATACAAAATACGCAGGGACAAGAAACCCGTCGGGCTCCCACTGGCACAGGGACAATTGCTGCTAAAATAAAGGTCCAATCAGGAGCGGAGTTTTATATAAATGACCAATCAGAAACTAAAGCTCTTTATATTCCTTAGCAACGATATTTACGTTCCCCTAATATCGGTCCGAAACTTGGCAAGCAGATTGGACCAACCATTGCTGGAGAAAGAAAAGTTTCTTAACTGTTTGCTTTATTTTTTCTTTCTGATACTTCCATTTTTGTAATATTTGTTTTCTATATGTTTTAACATGCTAAGATAAATATATTGTCACGTTTTTTAGCCATGTAAAATCTTAAACGCACCATTTTTAGGTTTTTTGGCTAGGAACGAAGATTTTTGAAGGCTAGCTAGCTAGCTAGCTAGAGCCTTACTTATTACTATTACGTATAGTATAAGAGCTTTTTATCCTAGCCAACATTTATTTTGGTGTTGAGGCTCTTGCTATTTAGCTACCTCCTTAGCTATATCTTTGGCTAAAAAGTGAAAGTATAAAAATGCAGTTTGGCTACAACAATATTCTTAAGCAATAATTTTTATGCTAAATGCAGTTAGCTAGGTAGCTACATATTTTATTATTTTTCTGCAAACTTTTTCTGCAAATGAAATGGCTGAGCGATTGTTTTGGCTGTTCCCTGTGTTTTTATTTAAACCGAAGTTGCAATGAAGATTTTTGGAAAAGGGTAATACGCCTATACCCCTGTTCAACTATGTTTAACTGTACTAAGCACTTAGCCCAGTGTTAACAACAGATTGTTTTTTTGGAAAAGGCTGTTACGCCTATGTGCATGTGCAATGTGCCCACCGTAACAATTATTTTTTAAACTTTCTCGGTAATCACCTCTGTACGGATGTGCAACACTGTTTACCTGGACTAACCGCTCAGCCCTGTGTTAGCAATGGACTGTTTGTGTTTTTATTAAACAGAGTCTGCGAGAAATTTTTTGTCTAAAGGGTATTATCCCTATACGTCTGTACAAGACTGCTTAACTGCACTAAGCACTCAGCCCGGTGTCACGATTAATTTTTTAACTTTCACAAAATCTTATTCCGCAAAATAAAATAATATTGACCGATTGTTTTTGCTATAATGGAGTAACAACGGTTTGTAAACACTGTTTTTATTTCAGCTATCGTTGCGGGCAAGTTATTTTTTGAAAAATATGTTACAGTCGCAACACTATAATGGTGTATGCGCTTCACTTGATTTACGACATACTGTATACCAGTACTAAAGCGCTTCACCTGATTGTGTGAAACAGTTTACGGCTACTATTAATTGTTCCACCGGTGTGTTCAAAGCTGTTTGCCTGTACTAGGCGTTCAACCTGGTTACACAAATAATTTTGAATTTACGCCGAAACTTATTCTGCGAAATAAATTAATATTGACTGATTCTTTTTGTTATGACGGAGTAAAAACGGTTTGTAGAAATCTGTTTTTATTTCAGTTATTGCTGCGGGAAAGTTATTTTTTGAAAAATATGTTATAGTCGCAACACTGCAATGGTGTATGCGCTGCACTTGATTTACGACATACTGCATACCAGTACTAAAGCGCTCCACCTGCTCGTGTGACACAGTTTACGGCTCTTTATAAGCGCTCCACAGAGTTTCAATGCCGGGTCACACCTTGACTTGTGGCTTACCCCAGCGTTTCGACGCCGGGGACGCCGGGTTTCCCGGCTAGTATATATATATTTGCGTTAACGAAACGCTATACTGAAGACCCGAAACGTTGTCAATACGTTGTATTTATTTTTTTGTTCAATGTTTCAAATGTCCATCTAGTTTTAAATTAAATGTTTTGAAATATAAAAAAAATCTTTACCCAGCCGTTCTAATTCACATTAGCACTTGGCAATTTCTGAGGGGAATGTTGATGTGCTAACAAAAATTCTTTATTCAATTTGTCAAGTTACTGCTCACTTGTTTGTTATTTAAGCCAGATGTAACTGAAACTTAGAAAAGTTTTGCTCTTATTTTTTCTCTAAATTTAACTGCTGTTTGTGTACAAGAATGCACAACTACGAAACGGGACATATAGAATGCTGACATAAAACACAAAGTTGCCAACCTGAAGTAGGGAAATGGCATTTTACGTTGGCAATTTTTTCACTGATGTGAAATAACTTAAATTAAAAAGGCTGATACCTCAACAATTGCACCAAAATTGCAATGTGCACATTGCTATGCATGGTAAAATATGTTAACCCTTTCCTTGCTTTATTCAACCTGGCTGTTCTTCCAAATCTTGACATTATAAGAGTTATGTTGCTCAATGGGTATCAAAAAGGTTTGACTCCTGGCTGTGTTAGAGAAAAACGTTCTTATAAAAAGCAGGCTTAACTGTAGTTTTTGGGAACAATTTTTTTTTAGGAAGTGATATTTAAAGAGAACCTAAGGTATAAAATGATGTTCTATTGGACTAATATTATAGAGCTTATAAAGTTGGTTAACAAGTCCTTTTAAATTTTTTAAACAGCTTCTTTTGTTCTCAAGATATTTACATTTAAAGAATTTCAAATTTAATTATGCTGCATAAATTAGATTTCATATTTAAGTAAGAGCAAATTTTGACATTTTCTGTCATCAGTAATTTTAGACCTGTTAAAGGATGTGCATTCAAACTTCATCAATGCATAGATATTATAAAGGTGAATTGATTAAAAAATTTGTGAGTAAACACATCAGGCGTATAGGCCTGATGTGTTTACTCACGCAGAACATTTTATTGCAAACCAAGTTGCAGATTCCAAGTTATTGGGTCATTGGAAAAAAATTAAGAGGCCTTGGATGAGTAAACAAGTGTCATTTTGGCAAAATATAAATATATAATATCTATGCATTGATATCATATCATGCATTGACTGACATCATTTTATACCTCGGGTTCCCTTTAACAAAGTGATGCTTTTATTTTTAACCCTTACGTTATGCATAAAACATCGTCTAATTTGACAATAAAAAAATAAATGGTGATAATTGACGATGAATTAACGATAAATGAGATAATTGACAGACAATTGACGTTAGATGATTAATGCAAATATAGAAAACACAAGCTTACTATCATTGTTGCTAGATGTGGTCTTTCTTTTCTTTCCAATAACAATGTCACAGTCTTTTGATACTGCACAATCAAGGGTGGTATCTAAATCATCTTCACTTTCAGAATTGCTGCTTAATTCTTCATCCGAATCTAAAGTACGAACATATATAATTAACATTTTATTGTGCAGCATAAACAAACGTTACAAAAAAAACAAATAACTTTTGGAGACTCATTTTGAATCAATATGAATCTTCTGCCAAATGGGGTAATCCCACAGATTCTCAAATTAAAAAAAGAATACCACAAACATTTCAAATTATAATAACAATCAGAAAAATTTCTTTCTTGGTGGTAACACGAAAAAATGACATGGAAAATATAATACCTTTGGTCTCATCGTCATCATCATCAGAAGCAGAAGACTCTGAATCGCTATCACTACTTTCTTTCTCAGTTTCTGCATCAAATGTGATATTCTTAAATTGAAAAGGTTTTCCACTTGAAATTGCATTGCCATGTGCTACCTTTTGCTTTTTTAAGACAGGAGATCCTTTCTCCTCTGGTTTTACTTTGTTCTGTTGAAGAATAACAGCTTGCGGTGGCAAAGACGGCAGAACCATCTTTTCATTATCTTCTGCAACAACTTTTTTCTCTTCTCTTTTTATAACTTGCTTTCGCTTCAAGACTTGTTCTTGGCTTTCCTTCTTGCTTCTGGTGGTCTTTTTTTCTTTGTTTACGGTTTTAAATTCAGATTTGTTGTCACAAATGGATTTAAAATACGACAATGGCTTGCCACCAGTGGGAGGGGTGCTTTTTCGTTTTATAGCTGGAGACTGCGAAAAATTAGCTGGCTTCCCACTATAAGAGGAAAAGTCAACAGGTTTACCACCAGAAACCAAAAGGTTTGCTGGTTTGCCTCTTGTTGGATTCTTTCCATCTTTACCATTATTTTTGGAAGTTACATCTATAGCTTCTGACTGGTATCGAACAGGTTTCACACTTAAGCAATTATCTGCATCTTTAATTTCGATGGATGACTTTGTCGTAGCAGCATTAAATTTCAAGCGCATAGAAGAATGTATCGGACGACTATCTAATTTCCTTTCCACTGACTCTTTTGCTTGTTCAACTTTGTGACTTTTCTTAAATATCATCGAAGGATGGACAGGTCGGGCAACAGTTGTAGATTTTTCAATGGCTTCTGTGTCATGTGCACTTAATGCATCAAATAGTCTAGGTGAGCTTGTGTTGTTTTCTACTTCCTTCGCTGCATCTTTAACTCCCTGCTCTTCCTGTGCTGCAGCCACTGGCTTGATAACTGATATACGATCCCGACATTCAATAGCAGATCGAGCTAATTCTAAACTTGATGAAGCAGGAACAGCTGATTCGTTTATTACAGTAGTACTGGTAGAAGATGAGGAGCTTATTCCCAAAAATGTCTCAATGCTACTAAAAGATTGTTTAGATTTTTGTCTACTGTGGACTATCGTAGTTGCAGCAGTTGAAACAATTGCAGATGAGTCAGTGCTTTGGTTTTTATTATCTTTAGAAATAAAAACCTCTTCAGAAGCTATTTTATTTTCACTCACTACGTTAGTAGAATTTTGAAGCTTCCAGCTTTGTGTAAAATTTCCTTGTTTTTTTTTATCACTTTCACTATTATGTATAGGTGTTTGTGCTAGTTTAGTTTCCTCATTTACAAATGTAGGACCTTTTAGAGCTGTAGAACTAGGAGTAGAAGATAAATCAGACAAACCAAAAGGAAAGCTTGGATGACTAGGCATGTTTATGTTAATGTTTATATTTACTAAACTGCTTTGTGTGACTTGAACAGTGTTACTTTGCGAAAAACTAACAGGCGTACTGTCAATAGATTGGCTTTGGGGAGTAAATGTTGGCTTTTGTTGTTGCTGCTGCGTATGTGCATTTGGTAACTGCTGTGGAGTCAGCATTTCTGTTTTCAGGGTTGACATTTCAGTAGTGGGAGTACTGTTACTTCCATTAACCTTGCTTGTGTCAGTAATTTGATTTATTGAAAAGGAATTGAAATTAAGTGTAGGGTCCTGAGTTGTTGATTCTTTTCCCTGAAACATATGTATGTTTTCAATTTTACACCTTTGATCATTCAAAACATCAGAAAATCTATGATGTGGTGACGGACGTGATGCTTTAGAGGATGAATAACTAGTATCAGTGGAGAGCTCTTTTCTTTGACTGTCTAGCTTAATGGCAGATATGTGTCGATCTATTGTCAAGTCGATATCTTCAAGGTTCCGAAAAGTTCCTCCAGCTTGATCATAAAAACCATGCTCACGAAAAGACTGATCAAATGGTAATAGGTTGTCCTCAAGAGATGGGTTTCTTTTCACTAAACTTGACATGCTGGACAATGGTAAGCTGTAAGACATATTCATTTGTTGTTCGTTAATTGAGACTCCTGCTGAAGAGCTTTGTGGGAAATGAATTTGAGAGGTATTAACAGTTGCTTCCTTGTTCAGTGCTGGCATAGAGTAAGGCATATTTGCGATAGACTTTGCAACATCTGAGGTTGGATGTGAGAAGTTTGGAATAGATGGTACTGAAGAGTGATTCGGTATTGAGCTCATGTCTTGCTGAAAGTTAAAATGCATCATAGGTGTTCTGTGGTCTTGTGGAGAATTATTACTTAAGTGCTGGAATTGATTAGCTTGATGTAAATACAACAGTTCTCTCTGTGCTTGCTCTTTACCCTCTCGCTCCAATTGTTCTTGCCTTTGTCTTTGAAATTGCATATCTCTTTCCTGTTGCAATTGGGCTTCTCGTTTTCTTTGTAACAATGCTTCATGCTGTCTTTCCATTTGCAGACGAGTTTCTCTCTCCCTCTGCAGTTGTAGTTATTGTTCTTTTTGTTTTTGTTCTCGCTGAAGTTGGGCTTCCTGTTGCCTTTGAAAATGCAGCTCCTGGTCCCGCTGCAATTGTACTTCTCTTTGATGGATGGCCTGCATTGTAGATTCTTGACGAAATTGGGATGCAAATAAGTGTGAGTCGCGCTGTTGCGAGGACATCATGGCAGTTTGTTCTTGAGCCCAACGAGACGGATACATAGACGTCATAGAAAATTCTGGGTTTAAAACATTTGGTTGAGAGAAAGGCATCATCCATGGACTTGTTGCAGAAGTACCTAATGGAGCTAAACTTGTTGGAGATTGAAGTGGATTTGACCTTTTGCTAGTACCAAGTCTTTGGTCTTCATCAGGTGCAGGATAAGATGGCCTCCTCCCAATACCAGGAAACATTTGTTGTGCTGGAATCTGATGAGGTGATAACACGTGAGGTGGCTGACGCATTCCATATGAGGCTGCCAAATGTTGACCTATACAATAGATAGATACATGTACTTGTAAATACCACCAATGCAAACGTTTATCAAACCATACTTTGAGAAAATAGCAAGTTATATTTTAACTTTGGCCTGTCAACAAAATTTTATTATTGATTAAAGATTGCAGTTTAAATGTTTTGATGATAATTATAAAATTGCAATTTTCCCACCAAACAGCGCTTTCATGTAGATCAAGTTGTTTAACCTTAGGTGATATGCTAAGTAGTGAATGAGATGTTGGAGGGCGTGTTAATTGTACAATACGTTTTGGCTAGGGAGAACTTTATCTGTTGACTTGCAGATTACTGTCAATTGAAATAAAATGGTGAGAAAGGAGGATAACTGACAAAGTTGGTAGTTTTAAGGCTTGGCCCACAGTACTTGACACAATAAAGTTCATATTTTATATTAGAAAGAGTCAGAAACTTGTGCATCAAGTGGCAAAAAAACAAATAACATTTTTCTGCATGATCTAGAATTTATTTTGGGTAAAACTAACCCATAGCGGTCTCTCTTTAAAGGGAACCTGAGGTATAAAATGATGTTGGACTTACATTATAGAGCTTATAAAAAGTTGGTTAACAAGTCTTTTTAAATTTTTTTAAAAAGTTCATTTCGTTCTCAAGATATTCACGTTTAACGAATTTTAGATTTAATTATGCTGCATAATTTATGATGTCATATTTAAGTAATTAGCAAATTTTGATATTGTCTGTCATCAGTAATTTTAGACCTGTTAAGGGATGTGCATTCAATGCATAGATATTATAAAGGTGAATTGATTTGTAAACCAACTTTTTAAGCTCTATAATATAAGTCTAACATCATTTCATACAGCGGGTTCCCTTTAGGAGAAAGAACAAGTAATGTTTTCTGGGGAAAGTTAATAATTTATTTCATCAACATTACTTTGGCTTTTGAAATAATACCTTCAAAGAGAGTTAAATAGTCAATTTTATGCAGATATGAATTTAGCCTTTATTCAAAGTTAAAAATGTCCTGCTACTCTTGGAGTTCCAAAAATAATGGGACATTAAAATAGTCTACATTGAAGCCTGGTTCCCACTTTGGGTTAACATGAGTTAATTTTTTAGTACCAATTTTTCTAACTTGTGTATCTTCTACGAGGTTATCATAAATAAAAATTTCAAGCCAAACTATCTTTCTCTTGATTTTCTCACATAAGAAATTAAAGTAGCTGTAAACTCACGTATCATACTTGAATCGGCAAAATAAGGTCTTTCAAATGGGATTCCTGAACCATCTGCATGATTGTCCATTTTGTTTCAATTAAATTAGTCGATAAACACTGTATTCTCCACTCATATCATATCACTAAAAAGAAAGGGCATATCATTACAGCTCTCAAAATAAGGGTTGAATCCCTTCAAACCCTTATTCTGTATCATTTTCGACCCATTCCTTTAAGTCTTGTCTGGTTATTTCATTCCCCTATACAGTATTCCTTTTCGCCAAACTTCGAAAATTTTGCACACATATTTCAGTGGCTGATTTTGTAAATTTTTGCAGGAATTTAATTTCATCCGCCATGACAATGTCAAATGATAAGTTCCCTTATTAATAAATTAGTGATTTGTGTCATGTAATTCTGCGGGGTTGTAAACAAACACAATTTGATGCAAAACATCTCCTGTGATTGACTTAGATTAATTTTATTTAACATTTTTACAATATAAAACAAAAGGTCAAAAGTGTGCCATTTTCTAAAAGAATACTGATATTTTGGAAGTATGTATAGTATATATTTCTTTACCTATTTTCACATGTTACAGGCCTATCACTAAGAAGTAAGCACTCACTCTTGCACACACAAAGACGCTTCCAGAAATGAGATGAAAGCCAAGTTCCACAAAAAGTTTGACTAGCTGAGTGATATAGAATTCTGACTGAATTTGTTTTTTAATAATCCGTTTTTTTATTTTCATTTAGAACATCTTAGTTTCCAAATTAAAAAAATAACTTTAAATAGAATATTGCCAATGATATATTTTCTGTGCCACATGTAAGTGCAGACCATTTCATGTTTTTATAATTTGATTATCCATTTTCATCTTACCAATCATAGTGTGCATAATAAAATGAGTGGCAGTAATGGGGAGAACAAAGTTTCATGTGTCTTATGAATCGTATTTTTAATTTTTTTTTCACATTTTTTGTGGCCACCTGTTGTTTGAAAGTAGAAAATATAAAAAAGAAAAGAAAGAATGAATATCATTCAAACTAAATTGTTACATTTTTTACTGTTTTTTAACAGCATTTATCAATTTAGTCCTGGGCACTAGCTTGTGAAATACATGTCAATAACACCTAAAAATGATACCTGCTATACTGCTCTATTACCAAAAGCAAATCATTTCAATATGCTCAATGTGATTGCAAAGATATAAATAGATTAGAATAACATTCAACACAAAAGCAAAATTGATCTCCAGAATCGTGTTTTAGAGAAAGTGAGGAAATCATTATTGAGAGAAAAAAATAAAGCACGTAAATGAAGTAATGTCTTGGTTTCTTTCAAAAAACTTTAAATTTGTGTTATTTGTATCCTTTGTTAAAGGAAAACGGCAAATACTTATATGTTTCGTTCAGTAGCGTTTTTGTGATTTTATAATTCCAGCTTTATATATTTATAATCGTCTTTCGAAGAAATAAAGTTCAAAAATAACAAAGAAAAAAAAAATCTTTGATATATAGTAACGGAATATTATTTTAGTAAGGAATTTCATGATCCATCCTTACCATTGAAATGTTAAATATCGTTATTAGCCACGCTACAACTTTCCGTAATTTAATTTACATTATTGTTTGTCCCACAAGTAGTTACAAAGTTTAATTAATGACTTTACTCACAATTTTTCGTACCATGGGTTCAAATTCCGGTCTGTAAACTTTGTTAGAACTTGCTCTTCGCATGTTCCCCACGACAAAACAAAGCCCCTGGGCAGTGTAAGGGGTAAAGGAATTTTGTTCTTACTTTTGCTTCTTGAAAATTTAAATTTTTAAGATCGCACGCGCGGAATTATTTAGGCGTGCGATTCATTGCACGCCTACCTAAAATCTTACGAAATGGCCTGTAAGTGCAATTATGCAAACTTGTTTCATCCTTGTCTCATCGATGTTCACCTCTGCACCAAAGTATCACATGGCTTGGTATCAACTGTAATTGGCAGTTACCAACTATGAAGGAGCAGTGTTGGTGACATCTTAGTCTACACAATTCTTTATCTGTGTCTGGAGTCGATGGATTAGCTAGAATGTACAGGTTGGTTTTGAATAGGATTGGTTGATTTCTTCACAATAGAATAAAAATGATTATTATTCCTCGGTTGCGTGATAATCATGTTTGTTAGAAAAGTATGATTGCCAAACGTTTGAATGTAACATCAACAGTGTTGTCATTATTAGCCACTGTGTACTAGGTGTACTGTGCATTATGTTGCTCCTCACGCCAAAACAGCAACGCCTGTGCAGTGTACAGGGGTGAAGGAATTTTTTTGTAATTTTTATATTTTGTGATTACTTATCCAAACAAATTATTATTATTAAACCTTAAGGGATATGCAATTTATCAAATTGTCAATTTTTTTTTAACATTTACAGTTGTGAAAGGCAGAAAAAACACACAATTCTTACATATTCATCGGTGCAAATTTATTGCACTAATGGAATTTAACTTAGATAGATGTGCATATTTTACATGGCTAATCTCACAAATATTGAGGGATATACCCTGTCTATTATTTCCAAGAGGGGCCATGGCTTAGATGGAGAGTCCTAGAGTATTTAATGCTTATTTTGAGCTACGCAGACCCAATTAGGGTCCGCGCTCTACCAGAAAACTCCCTGCAACATCCAAACGGCCCACACATTGTGCCATCTCCCCAATTTCCCTCACAGGGCTTGCGTTAACCTGGGGCTATGGTAATATTCACTCGCCAATATTGAATCGTCGCCAAGGGGAACTGAACCCCGGTCTCCCACACAAAGTACGAGAGTTATAACCACTAAGCTGTGGTGCCACAACTTGTTTTATTCCTCTCTCAAATCTTCTGATGTATATGGTTTACCTTAACATTTCTTCATATATTCTGGTTTGTGAGCATAAGAGGCCATGAACTCTTTACTTAATATATAGTGACTCAACACGTGACTGGGATGATTGTGATCAACTAAACCACTCCAAAAGATAACAATGTGAGTGAAACTTTATCCATTTTCTTACTAATCTTGTTAAGCTATATGTATATACGCAGAGGAACATCACAGACTAACAAAATATATAGGAGCCAAGTTGGCTTTTGTTCCATAAAGGTGGAAACGGTTAATGTAATCGCTTTTTGGGGTCGAAATTTAGATATAAAAAATGCTAAAATTTAAAAAAATTTATGCCATGTTGTATGTATGTCTTTGTTACAAAAAACATAATGTAATCTACTCTAGAGCTAAATAATTGCCTCCCCCTCCTACCTCCTCAATATATTTGTGTTTTCTGAAGGCAGAAACATTAAACGTTTTTATTTTTGGCATGAAATAATCAGGAAAAAACAACACATTTAAACAGAAATATAAAAAAAAGAACAGACACTTCCGCTTAAACATCACAATTGTAAAGAGATAAAGAAAAAAAAACAGAATTAATAAAAATATTGGATTCAAAATCTGAAGATTTCCATCAGCTAGTGATTTCAAAATATATATATAGCAGTTTAGTTCAAAAATGCAAATAGTGACCTGTTAATTTGAACTCTGTAAACAAAAATAAACCTATTTTTCATTAAACTATATTCCAGGAAAAGTGGTGTTCTTTTTTTTGCTGTTTTTAATATCGTGAATTAAATTTTTTGAATGGAACGAAACGAAAAAAATAAATTTCTAGAAATGATTTAAGCAAAAAATAATAAGATGCACTTGAGCAGAAATTGTGAAGAATTCAAAGTCCCTTTGTTTTTGGTTTTTAAAACAAATATTTGGTCCTAAGGGTGTTCTTATTGTTCTCACATTCCAGCAAAATGTGACATATGTTCTTAGAAAATTTGCAGAGTTGCAAATGTTTAGAAGTTTCTTACACAGGCAAAAAATACCAAATAAGGAAAATTGGCTATTAACTTCAATTTATGGACGTGGACAGAACAAACGATGGAAAGAAAGCCGGATTCAATGAATTGTTTTTTTAGTGCAAGTGTACTTTTTACTTTAATTTCTTAAACTGTTGTCGTCTGTTATTTTGTCTGCATTTATATATGTGCATGTCTATATGTTGTTTTGAACGAAAAATCACAACATTACACTATCATGTTGTGACTTATGTAGCTATGGCTACCGACCGATTAGAATGCGCCTGCATACAAAAATCCATAAACTTATGTAAAAATTGGCAAGTCATCAACATTAACCTAGATATAGCTCCTAATTTGCCTATGCAGTGTACTGTACTACCTAAGGGAAGGAGAGATAGGCAACAGTTGCGTTTTCAGCTATTAAAACATAGCTATACTGTCAGCTGCTAGCTAGCTAGCTATATAATATTAGCTAGATTATAGATTATATGGGATAAAAACCTAGCTAGCTAGCTAGCTAGCTATATAGCTAATATATAATGGGAATAGACTAGAAAAATATAGCCGGCTAACTAACTAGGTAAGCTGTAGCTAGTTAGCTTTAGATTTTTGGCAAAGCAAAACTTCTTTGAAGTTTACAATCAAAGTTTAGCTAGGCTGCAGTCAACATTATCTAGCTTAAACACCTTTTGCAGAGGGAGCTATAGTTATAGCTATATATTCTTACATTAGTGATCGTTCCACCAAATTTGTATACCATCTCGAAGCTGCTGTGTCTCAAAACAAGGCGTATGAAATAACATTCATCGTGGCGGATAATCTTGGTAGCAAATTATAATTTACAGTTAGGAAGAAAGTTTGCATATCGTTTCAAAAGCGGTTCAGCGAGGCGCATGTAAACGGTTACGTCACATATTTGCATAATCTCTGCCCGAATGACATGCAAATTCGCGACCCGGCACCCGACACCCCGACCAGGAATTTAAAACATATATTCCACCAGTTATTTTTTTCTTTATTAAATTAATAATATTTACAAATTATAACTTCACCTTGGGTAAATATATCAAAAACATATTAAAAAACTTAAAGACATGCTTAAACTGAGTTTCTGAGTTGAAAAATGTCTTTCCCATAACCAAAGAAAAGAAACACAGGCATTGGAAACGAGGTTGTGCTATATTAGAATAAGCCGCTTTTTGCAGGTACACCTTGTACCTTGTTGTACCTTGTTGTAGGCTTTCGAAGAAAGTCTTCAGGATTAGCAGTTGTGTGCCAGTCCTCCATTGGATTGAACATCCAGTTTACACCAATGTGTGCATACGTATAATAGAGTTTGAATTAGCCCGTCTTAACGTGGTTTATCCTACCAGTTGTGGTTCATCTGGTATCTGGAATAGATATTTATCAAGGCTGTTTTTAAAGAGGTCCAGTGTGCAACCAGACATATTACGGATGGATTTGGGGAGGATGTTAAAGAGCTTTATTCCATACACAGTTGACTTTCCCGATATTTAAAAATTACAGTGGAATCTCTCTATCTCGACTACTCTCTATCTCGAACTTCTCTCTATCTCGAACTAAAGTCTCGGTCCCTTTGTGGTCCGCCTAAGGTATTTTCCTTTCTTTATCTCGAACTTTCTCTATCTCGAACAAATTTTTTGGTCCCTTGCGAGTTCGAGATAGAGAGATTCCACTGTACTAAAAAAAGCAATTTTGTTTTTTATAAGTAATTTTTATAAGCAATCTGCATGTTTAAAAGCAACTTTAGTAAGTAAATGAAATATAAGCAGCAAAGTATGTTCAAGGCAATGCTTTAAAAGTACGTTAACCAAACAAAAACAAAGAAGGTAATTGTTTATAGCTGATCATTCATAAAACACTTTTTCTCTTTTTGAAAATTCTAAATCGAATAAGTATTCTATGTGTGGACACAATGAAAGAATAAATAAAGTTACTCTGAGTAAGGTAAACTGTACGAATTTTTACGTACGAATTTTTATCAAAATAAAGGCATTTTTAGTAACAACAAATTGGTCGAACAGCGGACTCGGCTGTTGATTGAAAATTGATGATGCCAGAGTTAATTTTAAAGACCAGATCCGCTGGTCTGGAATGTCCCACAGATTGCCTTTGTTTCATTAATTTTTTCAATGATTGGAGTTCGCAAGATCGATGAAGGAAGGTTTAAACAAAAAAGATGTGCTGTTGTTATATAAAAGTGATACAGACATTAGTCTGTTCATAAATGTCTGTTATAAAATACCAGTTCTTACTTTCATCCTTGAATACTAAAACATTTTATACTTTAGAAAACAATGGAATATCTTTCTCTTTATTGTGATGGCCACGCGTCAATGGTTGCACAGTTTTATATTAAAGGGGCTACAAAACAGGCTGTTAATTTGACTTTAGTGACTTATGCGAAAGTTGAGCCAATGGTGGTGGAAAAAATTATGAGCACAAATTATCCTAAATATTACATTGGACATATAAGTGAATATAAGAGAAAATTTAACTGAAAAAGAGAGAATAGCTCCCTATGTGTATTTCATCTCCATAATTTATTTGATATACGCCATTACCATGCTGTTAAATCAAGTCTGCTAATGAAATAAACTTTGCACGTTTTTGAACTAGCTAGCTTTATTATTTTAAGTTGTGCATAGAAACATACAAGCAGAATATTGCAGATAAAGCCAGTCAAAGCAAAAACGATTTAAAATCTTTTTAAAGGTATTAATGACCTTTTTAAAGCTACTACGTGTTGTCTTTGTTTTCTCGTCAAAACAAATTTTCGTTTTACCGATGTTTAATATATTTTACAGACCGCAGCTCATTTTACTACCAGAAGGAATACTGAAATAAAATAAAATAACAAATTCATAAAATATTTTATGTCTTTGCGCAATATGGTACCATAGTAGCGATGGCTGTGTTTGCACAATTTTAAAGCTGTGAAAAATTTAATATATAAAGGACGGCGAACCCGCGGAATTATCAACGACGTACTGACTAGTCTCTTTATCAATGCCTATATTCTGTCTTTGTGTGCGAGAGAAAAAAGTCGTGCTACAGACACACGAAATGCAATATATTGTCTTTTGCGCGTTTTTACAAAATCCTTTGTTTAATTTAAAAATCTTCTTACGAAAAAGTCATACGTAATTAACTTTTACTAATTTATTTTATTGACACCCGTATTCTGCCTGTCTTTCAGTGGGTAAAATAAAACCAGAGCAGCGTTTGCTTCTTTGATCTTGCAGCGTACGGACCTCGTGATTCATTCCTTTGATGAGTACAACTTGAAGTTCTAGTGATGGCAGTATGCCTGGTGGACGATCTAATGTTCCGGTGGCCATTTTAGAGGAGGTTTGTATGACGTTTTTTCACCTTTTTGTTTTCTAACAGTTTGTATTCGTTTATATTTGTTTTTATGTTCTACATGTTAAAATAAATATGTTCTTACGTTTTCTAGGTATATATAAACAAAACAGTTTTAAGATTTTGGCTGCAAACGTAGATTTGAGGGAGCATCCAAAGCCAGCCATCTAACTAGCTAGCCTTATTTATTGCTATTCTTGTAAGGTTTTATTTAGTTTGGTCTAAGAACTTTCTATCCTAGCAAGCATTATTTATTTTTGTGTTTTCTTTTACCAATCTGATTTTTACCCAGTTGCAATTTGTGTTCAGGCCGTCTGGCTGCTGTTAGCTACCTCAAGCTTAAAAGTGAAAGTAGCCTAATACAGTTGACTGCAACAAATAATCTTTCTTATGCTAGATGCAATTAGGTAGCTACACTTTATACTTTAATATAAACTTTGATAAAAGTTTAAAGTTTTTTTGATTCAATGAGACAACAATCTCGATTAATCTGTAACGGCATGCTGGGTATTTAAACTTACAATGAATTTTGCAAATTTCACGAAAACTTATTCCGCAAAATAAAATTGCTGCGTGATTGACATAGCCGGGACGGAATAATGCAGGGACGTTTCCTGTGTTTTTATTTAAAGCAAAGTTGCGATAAAGTGTTTTTTAGAAAGGGTATTATGCCTATAGAGGGAATTAAGGTAATCGCTCCGCACGGATGTGCGACATGGTTTTAAACTTAAAGCTTTTGAACTTCCGCAGAGATTGTTCCGCAAAATAACAAAAAAGCCGGCTGACTGTTTTCACTATGACGGGGTAACAACAGGGTGCAATCTCTGTTTAATTTCAGCTTAAGCTGCTGAAATGTTATTATATATTATATATTAAAATATATTACACCCGAAATGCTGTATCGCTGTGACCGCTTCACTGGATTTGCTCCATACTGTATACCTGTACTAAAGTGCTCCATCCGGATGCGTGGCATGTTTACCTGAAACAGACGTTCAACGCTTGATTACTGGTGGAATAACGTGGCGTTTTGATGCTAGGTCTCCTCGCTACTTTTAAATATATATTTTCTTTTATATCATTGTAATATGACTTACTACTACTTACTCAATAGACCGAATACTTCATGACACAGCGCAAAATCACATCAAGTTACCTGAAAGCATGCTGATCACTCAAACACACAGACATGTTTGCAAAAAAAATTACAGCGAGTGCACTTTCTTTTCAAACAAGAAGAAAATTTACATTTTCAACAGCTTCCTATCTTAATCTTGGTATGCGTTTAACGAGCTCTGTTAAAAACATAAGCCATAATCTCGAAACGTTAATAACTGCGTTGTACTCTTTTGTGCGCGCATACAGTGTTTGCATGGGTCAATGAGAAGTAAACTTCAATCTGCATTGTTAAACATTAGCAACCCCATGTCACCTTTCGTTTTCCATTATCAATTTCTAAAAAAAAGTGTATTTTCATACGTCATAGTGACTGTATCTCCATTTAGAAATTTATTTTTTTATCAGCATTAAAATAATTTGATATCACACGAGGATCTCTGTTTGTTTTCTTCAATAGATGCACCGTTAAAAAGGATAAATTTTAACTTGGTTTTTAACTTGACTACTCAATGTAGCAAAACCTATATTACTGATGTCTGAGTGTATGCTTTTACCATGAAACCTTATGATGATTTTCTTTATGAGAATAAGGTTTTAAATTACGTGCTACATGTGAGGTTCTTCAAAATAATTTTGAATGAAGGTATGTATGTGTAAATTAGTGTTTTCTTAGTACTGTTTTTCTTCTCAGATATATCATATTAACCTACGATATTACATTGGTCGTGTTTCTATTACAGGTTACTTTTTATTTTCAGTAGAGGATAAAGTTATGTATTGTAAATGTTCTCCTTTAAAATTGTTTTTCAGTTGTTTAAAATAAGCAGCGTATTTTCAGCAAAAAGAAAAGTTCCTTATCATCTAAAATTAAACACATCTACAAGTTTGCTTGTGCAGGCTGTCATGCATGTTATTGATGAAACCACTACATGATATTGCATTGGTTGTGTGTCTGTTGAAAGTGATTTCCAGAACATGTTCCTGTTGAACATATAAAATGCAATCTTCTGCAAAATTTTAGCATTCTTTCGTCTATTACCAACACGGTATACTAAGACAGAACCAATGAACAGCAGAAATCCTTTTTCATGATGCATTTTCTTATTATAACGTTTAACCCGTTTAATGAAAACTTTCTTTTAAATATTTTTTATCTTCCTAGACAATAAATGCTGAATGATCTTGAATTTATCAGAAAGAATCAATGCAGGTCAAAGTTGAGGAATAAAGCGTGAACTTATGACCAGATGTTTGACTAGTTGTCTAGCAATTACAAGAGGACGTTGAAAAGAACACAACCTTTACATAAATTTATTTTTGATAATTTAATATTACCACAAACAACATGTAACACAGATTACCATACTTTCATCATTACCGAAAGCGGAAAATATATTTAGCAATGAAATAATAAAAAAGGAGAAAAATATCTGGTGAAGTTTTGAGAAAATATGTAAAGGTAATGTTCTTTCCAAGGAAGAAAGTAAAGATGTCACAACTTTGACGTGTAGATGAATCACTGCATTATTTTACCACAAGTTGAAAATAAATGCATCCGTAAGTTACTCAGTATGTAACAAAAATGGAAAGTGATGAAAGTATCCATGCTGAACATCGTCGTGAATTTTAATAACGTTTTGGCCAAAATTACTAAAATATTCTACCCCACGTTGTATCTGAATTTAAATCTATATGGAGTTGACCAGTAGAAAACAAATAAAAATAAAATTACGCTTTCAGCAACCTATATTTGTTTTTGATCATTTTTGATCAATACCATTCAGTCATTATATCTGCATTTTCTCTGTTCATCAAACCTTTCATCGTGTCACTAAGACCTCAACCAGAGTAATTAACATGATGTGTATATACAAGGAGGTTTAGTATATATTGACGTTGATTTGTATATATTCTTATTTGTAATGTTATTTAGGCTTTGAGACTAACTTTTTAGATTTAGACTCATTATTCACTCACTCATTAAAAAATATTTTGACATGAAACGCATTTAATAACAGCGCTAATTAACTTTTTGTTTGTTTAGTGTTTCGTTTTTTGATTGGTTAATGCAAAAAATCCGCAGCATGTATTGTCTAAAAACCCTTAACGACGGTTTCTATACAGCACCGGGTAACTTCTAACGTTACAACAATCATAATGGTAGCAATAAATGTAAATAAACAACGTGGCCAAAATAGTGTGAAAACATACGAGCCGAACTTAAACATATAATATAATCTCCTATAATCTCCTATTTTCACTTTCAGCCGAACCCTTTGATAGTTCTATCGATTTTTCATGTCCTTTTTTTCTGCCTTTGCTACTCTTTCCTTCTTTGTCCCCAATTTCCTTCCTTGTTGTGATTTTAATCCTTGTTACAACTTCTTTTAAATATTAATTTTATAATGCGGTTACTTATTTTTTGTTATTATTTAGGATGAAGAAACATGTAATGTGGATATCCAAATAAATGATTACTATTATTATTATTATATTATAATATTTTTTACAAAACGACTATTAAGATACAAACTGTCATTTCAACGTCCTAACAATGTCGTCCATCCAATTACCCTTTTTTGGATTATGAGATCTAAAAAATATTGGCGGTTTAAAATCAAATCACATATAGCTTAAGTAAAAGAATATCAGATTTAATCTTTTGAAGCAAGTAGCCATGGTAGTTAGAGCTCTACTTCACAAAATGTCACAGTCACCGCAATGATTCGAATTAGCCCTTTCCTCATTTAAATTTGGGCGCCTGTTAGAATACGGGCGCTTATAAAACTTTGAGAAGTAGGCGCATTTTTCAGAAGATCTTTTTCGAATTATCACGGTAAATTTATTTCATCAAGAAATGTTGAAAATTTAAAATCCAATTTAGATGATGCGCATACGAATATCTACATTTTATTACAAAACCCAATTTTTGTGTCAGACCCTAACCATGATTTAAAACTTCTGTTCGAAAAAATCCACAGATTAGGGCGTACGGACGAAGAGCAATGGGCAGAACGCCCTGTTGGTAGCACAAGTAGAATAAATAAATCGTTTAATTAGACTATTATTATATCTTATTATTTTATCTTATTATTTTATCTTATTTTGCTGTTCTCCCTGATTGTCAACCATTATATTATAATGAGCTGTAGCTACCTAACTCACAAAGTTACCAACAGAAATTTGTTAAGTTGGAAAGTCACCCAACATGCTCAAGCCACACTCATTATGGGACAGCTGTTATGGATGAGGGGATAGTAAGTTGGGTTTCTTTATCACTTTTAGTATCGAGTATAAGATATTTTAAAGTTTTTACTATGAACAATTTAATGCTGATGTCAAATATTCTTACCAATGTGATCTTGTTTATTTGTTTGTGATGTCTGTTGCTTTCAACTTTCTTCAAGGAGTTAAAATTGGGACAAAAAACCTTTGGAGTCTAGTCGCATGGAACTCTTTTTGTGCAAGTGATACATCGTAAGTCAATGGAAAGCTGGTTCCGTGTTATAAATGCACGAATTGGCTCAAATTTTCCTACATCAACAAAATACTAAATCATGGACGAGTGAAAGTACATAAGATCATAAGTACATAAAAACAACTGCGTAGATTTTCGTATCGCTAACGTCGTATCGAAAATTCTTTTTTATTTTAATTTAAACGTAACATGGCAAGCATCACGTATTAGATAGACAATCCACAAAACGTCAATACATTTACAACACGTGATAACATAATGTCTGGTCAGCCTTCAGCATCTTAAAGAGTGGGAACAGGAAATCCTAGTGATTATAAATAATTTGCGGAGTTTGGCACGAGAAAGAATCTAGGGATTCACCTTGTTCTCAAGCTTGACGCTGACATACTTGATTTAAAGTACATTACAAGACAGATTTTCTAATTTGGTCAGAAGACTTAAGACTTTTCATCTGATGCCCATCACACACAAAGCTAACCATAAAATAAGGATTCTTTGTTGCCTTGTTGGTGGTTTGGTATTTGTTTCCTTCCAACAGTGTATAATAACAACCATACAAGCAAGAGAAATTAGTAAAAAAAATCATCGCCTAAAAATGCATTCCGACACCCGTCTCTGCTTTCTTGTCGCAAATTTTTTTTTTAAATTTGCATTAAGTCATTCTCTGCCGATTTGTTTACATTCAAAAAGGCTAAACTTTGAGAAATTTATGGGAACAATGCCTATTTTACATCCCCAACCTATATTACCTCTATTTTCAATCCACCAGATCGCCAAAGTTTGCTTTGTACGGAAGGCGTGGGGGGTTTGTGCAAGAAAGAATGATAGTTGGTCTACTTAATAAATCTTACTCTTAAGACATTACAGTAACTTGTCTCTTTACTTGATTGTGGAATTTTGTTTTAGAAAAGATAGTTAGTTAACCTTGTTGCCAGAAAATATGTATGTACATACACAACCTCGTCCCCAGGACTATTTGCTTCTCAACGGCGCTGCGCTTTCTGATAGTTCTAGAAGGTGCTGGGGTCGAGCTTGTGTAAATACACACATTTTTTACTAACTGAAATTTCACAATTTTGTGGGAAAGAAAATAATCAAAATTATTTGAAATCGTTCTCATAATTTGCTGTCGGTTTTCAAATGTGATTTTTTAGGGAATATAGGATGCTTTAGAGCTATAGCTTTTAATAACCTATTGCAATATTTATTGCTATAGAAAAAATTGATCTCCTTTCCAATAAGTACACCTTTCCGGAATTAGTTTTCTGTGAGGACTTTTATAAACAAAATGAATGTGATTTTTAAAATCCTCAACTGAAACTTGATGAAATGTGAAATCTTCAAGTGCATACAGCAAACAAACAACCTGTTAAAACAGGTTTCTTAATTTTGCGCTAATTGATCTCTGCTTGAAACCGAGATTTACTAATACCAGTGAAAATTAAGAAGATTTTGACCGTAACATCAATACCCATTACACATGTCGGATTAAGTTAAAAATTTATACACACAACAATTCAATAATGCTGAATATTATCTTTAAAGTCAAAATGTCAAAATTCTAAAGTTATTACATATAGTTCTGAATTACATATGTATTACATATAGTTCGAAAAACGTGACTTACACATGTAATATATCTTCCATGAAAATCGAAAACGGCATGTCCGAAAAAAAAACATTTTCGTTTGCAGCAAAAATAATTATTTGTTGCTAGTAAGAAAATACGTGTACGCACTCACATACTAATCTGCATCATTTCTTTGCATTTCTCATAAACTGGAATTTCACCAATTTTCCTAACCCTTTTTGGAAATAGGATGATCGAAATGATTTAAATACATTTTCATATTTTCCCGTCGTTTGACGACTTTCATTTATTATGAGATGATATTGTTTTCAAAAACTCGTTACTAAATTATATAAATCTGCGAAAGTATCAATTTTCGCAAAGATAAAAGAAATTAATCTCGCCACGTGACGTCATTTGTCTTCAAATAATTTTTACTTACATTTGTATTACATCTCAATACCTGCTTGATCTGTCCAGGATACTGACAGTAAAATGTTTAGTAAGGAATATAAGTCATTTCAGGGGACAGGTTAATAAGTCACTTATTCAGAATTCTCTTAACAATTTATTCTATTTTCATCATATTGTTACGTTATACTTAGAGATACTACGGAAATTTTTTTCGTTTGAGAAATACATAGCAAGGGTCATATTTCACTGTTTATATACCATAGTTATACCATAATTATACCAATCATTTAGTGGGGAAAAATATATTTTAAAAATGAATATTTTGCCTCTGTTTCTCTAAAAACTTGTCACTTCTGAACTTTGTGTTAACCAAAAACTATGCCGTAACGGATATGTCGAAATATACGTCCACGTTAATTTAACCTGTATTGATTATATTTCCTGCATTTAAGGTATTTTAACATTTAAATTTACCGAAAGGTGCCGGTGCAAGACAAATATGCAAAAAATGTGCTAAATTAGTCGCGCATTAAATTAACTTCGTCATACCCAGCAGTATAAATAGGACAGAGAGGTGTTTGGTCATCATACTCTTCAAATTCATAAAGAAAGACAAAATGAGAAAAGTCCTGGTGTGTCTTTTTGTTCTGTCATCTATGACAGTGTTAGCGATAGACGAAACAATGCTAAAATACTGCAGAAGATTGCATTTAAAATGTCCATGGAAGTGGATTGGCAAGTATAAGATTTTGGGAGGTGTTACAGCGAAGCAACAACGTGTTAAGCCTTTCAGCAAAAAGAATCAAAACAAATTAAAGATATCCTTAGTCACAAATAGAACAGTTGAGCCATCCAAACTTGATTGGGAGAAATTACACACAAAAGGTAACATAATTTTGTTTTATATATTTTTTCTTGATGTGTGGTTTAATTTAATCTTTTAAAAGATGTAAGTTCAGTTATATTGCAGAGGGGTGTCTTTATCCTTTCCTACAAGATAAATTAGAGTACCGAAATTACACACTATGCCATTTATTATAAAAGAACTAGGAAGTTTAACTCTAGTCTGAGATGTTCTTACTTTTTTTCTTTTTTGCCTGCCACTATTCTTATTTTGTTCTTAAAGTTTGGCATTTTTATTTTATTTTTCTGTAATGACAAATTATTGCGACCTGTAATCGGAGTACAAACATGTAACAATTAATTATGTGAAAGATTTTGTCTTGGGATATATGTTAAACAAAAGAAAAAAATCAGTAGAATTTCAACCCTGCCATTGTTTGTATTTTTGTCATTTTTTCAGCAAAACGTAGAAAATGTATCGTAATGTATGTTTAATAAAGTTAATGAATGATTTTACTCCAATGTTCATTATCTTAAAACTCCACTCACTCAATGGGGTAAAACTAATCGGTGTATAATAAATAATATATATTTATTTAGTGGTTTCAACGGAAAACGAAAAGTTGTTAAAGGTGATGACATGGTATAAACGAAAGTATAAATAAATGCAATGGATAGGTGGCAATGAAGAACATACTCAAGAATATGAATGTATTAATATTAATATTAATATAAAGTAAATACTTCTAATTCTGCATAACTTTTATAAAATAAAATTTATATATTTGTGGAAGCATCTTTTTCTTGCTTTCAAGAACTATTCTGAGTCAACAAATAAATTGGTGACAAAAAGCTGTCGTATTATCTGTTGGTTTCCTATAAAGTATGGGTTGTTCTTAGTCCTAGTTACATACAAATAAGGTTGTTAAGTACTGGTTTTCATTTCTAATTTACGAGCAAAATTATGGGTAATGTAAATTTAAATTCTTTTCTTCTAACATCATGGAAATGGAACTTTCAAATCATTGGTTTGACGTTAGACGCCGCACAATCCTAGTTCTGTTCATTCTACACAGCAATGATATTTCAACAATGATATTTGAACAAAGTATCAAAGTGATTATTAATAATTGTTTACACTGAACTTCAACTTTAAAACCTTTCTTGTTTTCAATTAATCTTTTAACCCCATTCATGACGTTATCTTGGTTTGGCTCTTATGCACAACTTTCTGTGGTGAGATGGTCTCACATTAATAGTGACTCTACTTCCTGCTTCTGATAAGAAAGCTGTTTTTAATTATAGTTCAAATGAAGCATCGCCTCGTTTGTTTTTAAGAATTCTCATATGAATCGAGGTTGAAATAATACTATTTTTTAGATGTACGAACTCAAACTTCTTTAAACTTTCTCCTTTTAGTAGGAACATTTTTGTATCAGTACCATCCAATATATTCAAAAAATCTTTCAAAGACATAACCATACACCCATGCTGTTTCAAGAAAATATGTAATAACTATAGAAAACAAATAAACAGCGAAACATGTGAATGTTATAAAACAAAATTGTTCCATTTAAGCTATATATGAAATAAATTTGTATTTCTTTAAAATATATATACTCTGTTCAATGGCTTTTTTTAAAATAATTTGTTAAATTAGGTAGGCTTGCATACAGCTGTATTGCACATTCACTGGCTACCTTACCTTATTAATTTTTTATTTTTGTACACGAAAGTTTCAATGAAATTCATCTTGTTCATTAACTATAGAATAATACAATCTTTACATGAAGTTTCATTTAAGGATCGAAACGAAAATTTGATTAAGATCTCTTGTCCAGTCTTTATTAATGTTTACATTGATAACTTATTTGGTGTTGATTTTATTTTGGTAATTTCGATTTGAAATCTCATTTTGGGCAAATCTTATTTTGGATCCATGTAAAGTGCAATTCCATGTTATAGTGGAAGTGATTAGCTGAAACACAGTGCAAAAAGCTTAGATTTTTCTCTCTAATTTGCTGAAATTCAGTGCAAAAACCTTATATTTTTCTCTCTAGTTGGCTAAAATACAGTGCAAAAATCTTAGATTTTTCTCTCAAATTTGCTGAAATTCAATGCAAAAACCTTATATTTTTCTCTCTAATTGCCTGAAATACAGTGCAAAAATCTTAGATTTTTGTCTCAAATTTGCTGAAATTCAGTGCAAAAACCTTATATTTTTCTCTAATTGGCTGAAATACAGTGCAAAAATCTTAGATTTTTCTCTCAAATTTGCTGAAATTCAGTGCAAAAATCTTAGATTTTCTCTCAAATTTGCTGAAATACAGTGCAAAAACCTTATATTTGTCTCTCTAATTGGCTGAAATACAGTGCAAAAACCTTATATTTGTCTCTCTAATTGGCTGAAATACAGTGCAAAAATCTTAGATTTTCTCTCAAATTTGCTGAAATTCAGTGCAAAAACCTTATATTTGTCTCTCTAATTGGCTGAAATACAGTGCAAAAATCTTAGATTTTTCTCTCAAATTTGCTGAAATTCAATGCAAAAACCTTATATTTTTCTCTCTAATTGCCTGAAATACAGTGCAAAAATCTTAGATTTTTGTCTCAAATTTGCTGAAATTCAGTGCAAAAACCTTATATTTTTCTCTAATTGGCTGAAATACAGTGCAAAAATCTTAGATTTTTCTCTCAAATTTGCTGAAATTCAGTGCAAAAATCTTAGATTTTCTCTCAAATTTGCTGAAATACAGTGCAAAAACCTTATATTTGTCTCTCTAATTGGCTGAAATACAGTGCAAAAACCTTATATTTGTCTCTCTAATTGGCTGAAATACAGTGCAAAAATCTTAGATTTTCTCTCAAATTTGCTGAAATTCAGTGCAAAAACCTTATATTTGTCTCTCTAATTGGCTGAAATACAGTGCAAAAATCTTAGATTTTTGTCTCAAATTTGCTGAAATTCAATGCAAAAACCTTATATTTTTCTCTCTAATTGCCTGAAATACAGTGCAAAAATCTTAGATTTTTGTCTCAAATTTGCTGAAATTCAGTGCAAAAACCTTATATTTTTCTCTAATTGGCTGAAATACAGTGCAAAAATCTTAGATTTTTCTCTCAAATCTGCTGAAATTCAGTGCAAAAACCTTATATTTTTCTCTCTAATTGGCTGAAATACAGTGCAAAAATCTTAGATTTTCTCTCAAATTTGCTGAAATACAGTGCAAAAACCTTATATTTGTCTCTCTAATTGGCTGAAATACAGTGCAAAAATCTTAGATTTTCTCTCAAATTTGCTGAAATTCAGTGCAAAAACCTTATATTTGTCTCTCTAATTGGCTGAAATACAATGCAAAAATCTTAGATTTTCTCTCAAATTTGCTGAAATTCAGTGCAAAAACCTTATATTTGTCTCTCTAATTGGCTGAAATACAGTCCAAAAATCTTAGATTTTTGTCTCAAATTTGCTGAAATTCAATGCAAAAACCTTATATTTTTCTCTCTAATTGCCTGAAATACAGTGCAAAAATCTTAGATTTTTGTCTCAAATTTGCTAAAATTCAGTGCAAAAACCTTATATTTTTCTCTAATTGGCTGAAATGCAGTGCAAAAATCTTAGATTTTTCTCTCAAATCTGCTGAAATTCAGTGCAAAAACCTTATATTTTTCTCTCTAATTGGCTGAAATACAGTGCAAAAATCTTAGATTTTCTCTCAAATTTGCTGAAATACAGTGCAAAAACCTTATATTTGTCTCTCTAATTGGCTGAAATACAGTGCAAAAATCTTAGATTTTTCTCTCAAATCTGCTGAAATTCAGTGCAAAAACCTTATATTTTTCTCTCTAATTGGCTGAAATACAGTGCAAAAATCTTAGATTTTCTCTCAAATTTGCTGAAATACAGTGCAAAAACCTTATATTTGTCTCTCTAATTGGCTGAAATACAGTGCAAAAATCTTAGATTTTCTCTCAAATTTGCTGAAATTCAGTGCAAAAACCTTATATTTGTCTCTCTAATTGGCTGAAATACAGTGCGAAAACCCTATATTTTCTCTCTGATTTACTTATATACAATGCAAAAGGCTTATATATTTTCTCTGACTGACTCAAATGGCGTGGGAGAACCTTATATTTTTCTCTCTATTTGGTTGAAATACAGTGCAAAAACCTTATATGTTTTTCATTCATTAGTTAACTAAAGTCATTGAAAAACGAGAACATTTTTATAAATCGAACATAAATATTCACAGTTCAAATATTCTTATGTTCGCGTAAGGGTATTAAGACATCTTAAAAGGAGTCAGTGCTCTCCACCGCTGAGAATTTCAGTGTACCTGTGACTTCAGAGATAACACATTAAAGCAGAGTTGTGTTTAATCTGATTATTCAAAATAAAGAAGTTTATCATTAATTTACATGATCTCATATACTGTCCTGAAATCACTTTATTTGCTGTTAGATAAAGAACTTTATGAAGCATGACTGTAATTAGACAATAATCTACCAAGTATACCAAATACAATGATTTATACTCGGTTCAAATGATAAACTAGTTATTGCGGCACGAGAATGTAAAAAAACTCAAAAAATATTTCCGATATTTTTCTCGGCACTGTGCGGCACTACTTATTACTTAATGCTGCATAACTGGGCCTGTTAAACTGGTGAAAATGTCGAGTACGTACGAAACATCATTACAAACGTAAGCATTATTTTTTTTGTGTCCTAAATAATATCGTCTTGGAAAACAGATCTTCATTATTAGATAGCATTTTGACACATAATCACAATACCATCACCACAAACACACACACCTTATGGGCACATGTGTGCGGTTTATATTTTGTCCCTCTTTAATTTCAAAAGATACACCCTGTCAATTGTTTCCAAGCGTAACCACAAAGGCGATTTTACGTGTTTTAAAATGTGGGCGGATTATATGTTATCCCTATTTAACATCGAAGGATATACCCTGTCAATTGTTTGCAGGAGTGACCGGAAAGGCGTTTTTCGAGTGTTTTAAAGTTCATTTTGAGCTACAGAAATCCCTGTAAGTTCTGATCAACCAGGCAACAGTCTTATGTGAGGATCAAACCGACGAACTTTCGCACATGAGTTAAACGTTAAAACCAACTGAGCTATCGATCCTCAAATTTTTAGAATTCAGCCGCAATCTAATTTCGAATTTTAGGATAAATTAAACTAATAACATGCTTTTACTTCCCGTATTTTAACGAATAGCTATTAACTTTTGTAATTATTTTTTCAAAAATATTTTATTTCTCAATAACGTGTTTATGAATTTTTGATTGAATTTCATCAACTGCGAAGCTTCATATGCTCCTATGATTTTATCATATGGTTAGAGTTTTTATCGCACTGTGATTGGCTAATCTACCCGAAATATATACCATATTTTTATTTTCTACCGAGAAATGAGTGCAATTTTTACTTATTTTTCAATTCTACAGTTCAAAAAGCTGATATTTTTTCTCTGATTGGCTGAAATAGCGTGCAAAAAGCTGATATGTTTTCCTGATCGGTTAATAACTCGCTGAGTAAAGTAATTTTTTTCCTGAAAAACGAGAACTTGTCGGTAAATTTGTTCCATAATATGCTCCTCATAAAAAAACATAAATTTTATTTCATAAATTATTTCCAAACTCCTGAGAGTGAAGTGAGAAGCAGCGCGAACTGCAAATCAGTCTAGCAATATCCGTCAAAGAGGTAAGATGGCAGCGCAGTAGTGACGAACTACAACAAAGTTTAACCCACATATATCAAAGATAAGTATTACTTTTTACCTTTTTTTTTAGAAAGTATGAATACAACAGACGAGGAAATTCCTGCTCTACGTAGTATTTGTGCGGATCCTACACCAGCAGCAGGCGAGGAGACACAAGCAATAACACAACGCCCATTTCTCCTACTACAAGTGACGTAGCTTCTCTTTTAAAATCTTTATCAAATGAGATAGAAAAATTGAAGGAATCAAAAAAGGGTGGGACATCAGGCATGTCAAATCTAAGGCTAAGAAAGCACCCTAAAATTTTGACCTCTCCTCAACAAAAAGAAAGTGCCTCCACTGCTACTCGTAGAGTAATCTCAGCTCCTCAGGTGAGCCTAAACAATTCCCCTCTGAGAAAAAATGATGCCCTTCAGAATGGAGAATACTCGCCACTCAGCCAGGCATATGAACAGGAACTATAACTCTATGCCTCTCAGAATGAGGAGGAGTTCCAAGCTAGTGAGTCAGAGCCTGAACAGTCTCATAAGGATGACGAAATGCCTAAATCTGAAAATGATGTATTTAAATACATATCAGGATTATAACAGATGCTTGTAAAACAGGCCCTTCTGAGAAATATCCCAGTCCTGAAAACTGTGAACTGGTGGTTCCTAAACTAAACATAGAACTCTGACAAATGTTGTCTAGTATGCAAAATGCTCAGACGTAAAAATGGCTCAAATTCAGAGAAGCCTCACAAGTGCTGACTGTGCATCACTTTCCATAGCCAATGAAGTCCTTAGTTCTGAAAATATAAACAGGAAAAGTCTGATACAAAAAACTGCTGACCTGTTTGCCTGTTTAGGCCATGCAATACAAATTGTGCCAAAAGCGTAAACTCTTTGTTAGATCTGTATTGAAAGAAGAGTATAAGGACTTGACTACGGTGTCTACTGAGGTTACAAAAAATCTATTTCGTGACAACTTGCCTCAGCACATTAAAGAATTGAAAATGAGGAATAAATTAAAGCACGGACCAACATATACAAACCGTTTTAGAAACAACAAGCCATACTATAAAAATAACGGCTCACAAAACAGATATTATAACAGAAATAGTGGTCCTTTTTTAGGGAAACAAACACCAATACAAGAAATGGTATGTAAAGTTTTTTTAGAATATTGTGATCATCAAGTACAATGTTTTCAAGGTGGACAGATCTCCAATAGATTCCCTCAGTGGAAATCCATAACATGTGACGAAAATATTCTCAATATCATCAAGGGTGACACTATAAAATATATTAGTGAACCACCGATTACGCATTTTGCAAATAATATTATTTTACCTCTGAAGCTAAAGTTAGGCTTGAGATTGCCAAATTTTTGAGAAAAGATATCATACAGAGATGCTCACACAAAAACATTGAACTCGTCCCACCAGTGTTTGTAAACCTTAAGGCTGATGAACAATTAGACTAATCCTCAATCTTAAGAAATTAAATGAGAATATTAAATTTGTGCATTTTAAAATGCATACTATTAAAGATGTGCTTCAACTTGTAACTAAAAACTGTTATATGGCATCAATTGATTTAAGAGATGCATATCCCAGTGTGCCTATTCATAAAAAGATCCAGTGTTTTTTAAAATTCCAGTTTCATAACAAGCTTTATAAATTTGTAACATTCCCAAATGGCTGAGGACCATGTCCCAAAAAATTTACCAAGATAACAGCGCCACCAATGGCACATCTGAGACAAAAGGGACATAACTTATGTGGCTACATTGATGATTTTTTTATTGCAAATATAACGAAGCAGTTGTGTTCTCAGTCTGTCCATGAAAATGCCAAACTTTTTGACTCACTTGGATTTGTAATACATCCAGTCAAATCACAAATTACTTCCACAGAAAAAAAAATGAATTTTTGGGATATGTTATTAACTCTGTCAATACGAAAATTACCCTAACTGAAAGAAGGACTAAAGCCATAAAATTTTCAATAAATTCTTTATTGTCATCGAGAAACCCTACAATAAGACTAACAGCCAAGGTAATAGGATATATGATATCCGCTTTACCAGCTAGTCAATTTGGAGCACTATATTACTGAAAAATTATAAATGACAAAATAATAGCCCCAAAGGATAATTAGGGTGAATTTGATGCCAGTCATACTATTTCTGCAGAGGGTATGACTGATTTACAGTGGTGGCTGAGAAACATAGACACCCTAGAAAATTGGATTCATGTTCCGCCAATATCGGACGAATTATTTACTGATTCATCTGATTTGGCATGGGGAGGAGTATTTAGGAAAAATCAGATAGGTGGCTCCTGGACAAAAAATGAGGCTTTATTCCACATAAATTTAAAGGAGATGCTAAAACATTACAATAAAATCTTTTATAAAGCAGTTGCAAGGCAAACATTAAAATACATTTTGATAACACAACAGCTATCGGGGTTATCAATAAGATGGGTAGCAGCAAAAGTCTATTGTGTGACCTTGTTTGCCATAAAATTTGGAATCTGTGTAAAAGCTACGACATCTGGATAACTTGTACATATATTCCTGATGTCAAAAATTTAGAAGGTGATAGTGCTTCAAGAAAATGCTACAAGGACAGTGAATGGAAACTCAACTTCAACATTTTTGTGAATATAACTAAAACATTAAATTTTTTACCTGATATCGATTGCTTTGCAACTAGATTAAACAATCAATTAATAAAATAATGTTTCAACCCGACCAAGATGCAATATCTACCAATGCTTTTTCTGTAAATTGGCATCAACATAATTGTTAACTTTTTCAACCTTTCAGTGTTGTGGGCAGAGTTCTCCAAAAATTACAAACAGACAAATCCACAGAAATCCTGATTGCCCTAAAATGGCCAACACAGCCATGGTATTCAACGATGGTAAGGATGATTATCGAGGACCCGATTTTTATATCGCCAGGACAAAACAACCTGATACTAACTTCATCCCCAGACTCCCTTCACCCCTTGTGGTAAAAACTGACTCTTGTAGCATGTCTGTCTATACCGAATGCACTTCGTTCTCTGTCATTACTTTTTAAAGCAGGAAAATCATATAGTCAAATAAACACTACCCGTAGTGCATTATCTTCAATATTGCAGTTTGATGCTTGCCCTTTTGGACATCTACCAATTGTAAAAAGACTTATGAAGGGTGTCTTTGAGAAAAAAACAGTATTTCCAAAAAACAATTTTATATGGGATGTTTCTATCGGGTTCGACTATTTCCGATCTCTACCAGATGCAAAAGATTTAGAGCTAGCTCTTTTGGGATCAAAGCTGGCACTCTTCATCACACTAGCTGATTGGGGACAAAGGGTCCAAACTGTACATGCGATTGATATAAATGATATGATAAACTTGAACGATAAGTTAGTTATACCTGTTACAGTAAAACAAAAACATATACGACCTTCGAAGCACATGGCTCCCTTACAATTCACAGCATTTAGGGAAGCAAAATTGTGCGTCCTTCAAAATCTTAACTGTTATTTGATAAAAACAGCCGAGCTTAGGTCCTTGTCAAAGCTGTTTATAAGCTCAATTAAACCACATAACCCTGTTTTAAGTCTCTGGATGGTGTAAGGTCATGTTGAACAATTCTGGTATTAATACGAACATTTTTACTTCACATTCGTCTAGATCTGGTGCTTGCTCAAACGCGAAAACCCGTGCTAAAATACTTAATTATGCTGAATGTTTGAGGGAAAGAACTTTTGCTAACCAATATAACAAGGAAGTTATCAAAGACAATAATTTACTCGAATCCTTGAGTTGAAAAATAGTTGCGTGTCATCGAATATCTGTTACCGATGTTAATTGCGTTTTATCAAATTTCTGTTACCAAAGTTATCGGATTCACACCGTTGTTGTTAGCGAACATAGACCGATAGTTGTTATTGTCTTCAAACCAAAAGAACGTAAACTGTTGCTATAACCTAGTAAATGGTGAAATACTTTGAATGTAAATAAAGACTATTTGTATCTTATTAACATATTCCACTACAAGTAGTTACTCACTGGCGGTCAACTGTGAAATCTCACTTCACTCTCAGGAGTGTGGGAATAATTTATGAAATAAAATTTTCCCAACAAACGAGACTTACCTTAAGTTGAAGTTTGTTGATAATTTTATGAGTAAATTATTCCCAAGATGGATGAAAGTTAAGTTCCCACCCTAATGTGGCTTGCCCAACTCTATTCTCATCCATCGTTGCCTTGACCGTCCAGTGAGTAAGCTGCCATCGCTGTGAAGCATGATTTGCGTGTTGCGCTCCTTCTCACTTAAGCTGACAATGTAGATAAATTGTGACAGTGCAAAAATACAGGATTTCTCTCAAGTAATTGGCAAAAGTACATCATTGTCACACAATATATAGAACTAGTCGTTGGCCCGTGTGGCAAATTTTACGGGAATTCGCCCGTCTTATATATTTCCCGCACTGTTATTTCATGCATCCTGGTTCGCCTGTAAGTAAGAAGTAATGAGCGGTGAAGGATAACAAAAAAAGAGACAATAATCATATTGGTTAAGATAAAAAGCACCAAACTAAATAAAAACATTAACAGAACAGTATAAATACAGCTGGCTAGCTATAACCAGTTGTAGGCTCTGTTACCTAGCCACACGATCTACGGTTGTAATCTCAGAAACTCAAAAGAACAGAGAAAAAAAAATTAAGAAAAGAAAAAAGAACCCCAACAACATTCACGTCAACGTTCAAAATGGTCCCGCTATTGCTATCGTCCAAAGCTTTAAGCAATATGCCCCTCGAAAGAAACAACGACGCCCGAGGACGGTTTGACCCGTTGATTAAATAGAATTTATATCGGATCGCAGCCTTTTGGTTGGCTCATTCACTGTGATAATTACATCTTCCAATACTTATTTATTAACTAAGGGTTAGCCCGCATTGCATGTACCTGTAGCACATCTCATCTGTGTTATCACATAGACAAACAAACTACGAGTATTATAGAGACTCGTCGTTGGCCCATGGATAAATCCACGGGTTTGCCCATCCTTTTTATACCGCATTTCGTGTCTTTCCTTACTGCGCTACAAATTTACGCAGAGACAGACAGACGATGGCTATTATTAAATATACTAGCCAGGAGACACACGGCGTTGAAACGCCAGGTTAAGCCACAATTAACTGTATGGAATAAGATCAATAAGTATTATATATCTGTTGACACAAACTAAATACAAAACCGATCTATTAACATCATATTTACGTTAGTATATTTATACACGAAGCATAAAAAATATTTCTGAACATTTGCATGTGTAATTTTTTTCTTCTAAAAAGTTCGATCAACAGGACGGACTTGCAAAGAACAACCCCAGACGTAACTGCCACTCCATAGGTGTTTAATAGATTGGACATGGTAATCGAAGCTTTCTTTTCAGAAAACTCTAGTAGTCATAAATATGTAAAAACAGAAAATATACATGTAATAGATCTCTCAGCTTAGGAAATGATAAGTTTTCTTATTAGCGAACTATGAAAAGACAGATATAAACATTTGGACATTGAATTCCGAGCTATAGTTCATTTTACGAAGAGAACTATTTTTTCTGTAAAAAGGTAGTTTTTTTCTACTTTCCAAAATATATATCAGTTCATACAAACTAAATACAACTAACTTAGCACAAACGAGTGCACACTACATATTTTACAAATTATTTAAGGATTGAAATGTCCATTTTTTAGGAATCATAAGGCTCAAACTAAAAAGTATAATCCTTTTGAAATAGTTTATACAAACTAACATAAATCCAACCAATTACTACACAACAAAATTCTGCTACAACAAAATTTCGTAAACTTTATTTATTTTATTCCAGTTGTAGACGGTCAACCTGCTTTTATGCGAAAAAATAAACTAAAAGTTAAATTTTGAATTCGAAAGTAAATATTTTCGATTAAGTCAAAGTATTTACACATCTGTATTTAGAAAAGTTAATTTTATTTCAAAAAAATTTTTTTTAAGAAGTTAATTTTCAAATATATAAAACGAATGCAATTGTTATTTTTTTAATTTGAAAACTCTATTTACTTAGCGTTTAATATTTATTTTCTGTTTTAGATGTTTCTATATACACTATAAATCAATTATTTTAAAACTCAGCATCACAATTCATATTTTCATCGTTGAAAAAAGCTGCTTCGTTTGAAAGTGATACATAATTAATTGCTTCTCATTGAAATGGCAAAACTGTTCGTTCAAATCTGCTGCAATCACCCACAAAGAGACATAAAGAGATTCCTAGGACTCTAAGAATTTTCGCTGTGCAGTAAAACTAGTTGGCCTTTCCAGATCAGAGTATATGTATGGAGAATGATCAAATTAGACAAGGAAAACACTGCCAATGATTAATATAATTAGTCAAAACATAATTGCAGGTCAACTAAATGTGGCCAAGTATTCGTTCCAGGGTATTACGGAGTTTCATATCGCGCAGGTCTTGGCAGTAGGGAAGCGCTTGTAAAGAAAGATCTTTGGCTAGCTTTCTTTTGTCTTGGAGCCTAAATAAATTTCATGGTCAGTTTTACATGGTTATTCTGGTTAGTACTATGGACCTACACAGTAATGCATAATTCGCCTGATGTTCCTTTCATTAATTGTCTGCTACCTGACTATTTACATCTAAATAACACGCCTGAATTGTCCTGCTAGTCCTCTGTCTAGCATATTAACATGGATAAAACGACGAAAGCGAAGGAAACTTATTGAATTTTACAGAGAGGTAGGAGAAGAAATCGTTGATGTTGGTTTTAGCAGAGTTGTCTGTACATGCACCATACATGCTGTGGTGCAGAAAATAAAGTACTAACCAAAAGACAATCCTATCATTATGTAGCTAGAAAAAAGAAGGAAAGATTTGAAACGTCAGTATAAAAGGAGTTCTGTCTTCCACCATATAAGACGCTCTGCCATCTTGACTAGAGTTTCGTTTTCTGCAACATCAACAAATTAAAAGTCTAAAACTATCGAAATCTTATGCCACCTTAGTGCATTTAAAGAAGGAGTCTCTGGAAGAACTTCTATGGTAAGTGAACAATCTATTATTCAACCTGAAGCACCATTTTTGTTAAAGACGGATGCTTCCCTGAAAGGTTGGGGAGCATTTTGTCAAGGGACCAGAACGGAAGGCATATGGTCCCAGACAGATTCTGCGTATAAATGTTTTGGAATTACTGGTAATCAAATTAGCACTTCCGTATTTTTCCAAAACAAAACAATTTGCATCAGTTCACATTGAAACAGACAACATGACAGCTTTGTCTTATCTCCTTATAATGGGAGGGCAAAAAAATTTAACTATGATCAAAATGGCAAAGGGTATTTGGGATTTCTTATTACTCTACATGATTACTGTAGAGCAATAGGCAGACTGTGAGTCTCGACATACCCAGGAATCAGCAGAATGGAAGCTTCTGCTGTGGATTTTAAAACAATTCTTCAGAGAATAGGATATCCCGAACTGGAGCTGTTTGCCTCCCGTCTTTTCATCAACTTCCAATGTATTATTTTTAGAAGCCGTACTCTCATAGTCAGGGTACAATCATCATTGGAATCAAAAGAAGTTCGTTTCTTCTTCCGACGAGAAGAAATCTTTTGAAAAATCCAAAAATTGAAAACCACCCTATAGTAGTGACAGGAGCTCTACGATTAACTGCTTGGATAGTTTTAGGGGAAAGCTCCTTCAGGAAGAAATTTCAGACTTCCAATCTCATCATTGCGTCCAGACGAAAGGGTAATAATGCAAATTATTAATCGTCCTGGAATAAGTGGACTAGCCGGTGTGGTGAAAAACAGTTTTACCCATTTTAATGTCCCAGAAATTTCGTAATAAATTATTTGGGTGAGTTATTCAAAAACGTTATGAATATGGAACTATTTGTTCTCATAGATCAGCCATTTCAGCCTCTCACCATAAGATTCAAGGAAGGTTTGTAGGAGAACATGCTAAAATTAGTTAGCATGTTCTCCTCTTATATCAGGTGTTTGTGATGTGGATCAAAGCTTATTTCGGATGTTCAGGTTGTCATAGATTTCATTAAACAAACATTTAAGTAGAAAAGACAAATCTCTATAAGATCATTGTTCTTACTCACAATCCTCTTAGCTTTAACTTCAACTTCTAGGGTGTTAGGTATTCATAATCTAGATATAAATTTATGACTAAGATTACAACTTATACGATTACTTTCAATAAACTCCATAAGTTATGGAGACAAGGACAAATCCATCTATTGTCTTTGTCATTTATCCAGAGGATGAGGATCTTTGTGTGAATTGCATTGAATGTTTATTTAGGACGCACAAGCGAATGGAGGAGAGCAAGTGGTGCTTCACAGTTGTTAATTAATACCGTTTATTGTTCATAAGGGTGTGGCTAGCTCCACAATAGCTGGTTAGAGTAAAACTGTACTAAAGGAGGCAGGAATTGATACCAATAAGTTTTCGGTTCATTTTACGAGATCAGCCTCTACATTGAAAGGGTATTCTAGAGCGGAGTCATGGTAAGGAATCCACATGGCAACGTTTTTATAGGAGGGGAATTTGTTCTAATGCCAAATACAAAAACTCCAGAATTCTGTCTCTTTTTTATAACGGGATGGCAAGACGAAAAAGCCCTGGCACCGGCTGGTGGCCTTACAAAGGCCGTCATAAAAATTGCGGCGAGTGACATTCGAATATTTTAAAGTGGCGAGTGCGTAATGCAAAAACAAGATGGAGTTGCGCAAGGGAGCGCTTGTTTGTTGTGGAGCTTTACTATAGCCCAGTAAATGAATTTGGTAAACTTTTTAAAACACATGTTTTTGGTAATTTTTAGATCTTTGTTGAAAAGTTAGGTAAAAAAGTTATAAAGTTCTCACGTTGAAACAGAAGGCACCTGTCTTTATCCATTGTCAATAGCTTGAAAGTGGTGAATTATCAATGCTTTTAGCAATATCAAGAAACAGGTAGCTATGTATAAAGGTAACAACATTAATTTTTTGAAAGAAGTCTTGATACGTTGTGATACAAATGATAAAGTATAGTCAAAAGTAGTAAAAAATTATATATATAGCTAGTGTTCTGGCCCATATTGTCCGACTGTCCCATATTGTCGTAAAATTGATTCCGTCCAATGTTGTCGGGCGCTGTTCCCTATTTCCGTGGCTCTTCTAGACAATACGGGTCGCCATAACAGCTATTGTCGTGGCTCTTCTAGACAATACAGGACGGTCAAAAAGGCTTGTCCCATATTGTCGGGACTCTTTAATATGATAAAAAAATCTTAAACGCATAAAAATGAGATGAATTATGTTAGTTACACATTTCATCAATATATAGTCTTAGCCTTATATATGTAAACACTAAAATTTAAAAAAAAATGTGAACAAAATTACAAAATGCAGCACCACAATTCATCACACCATTTTCAAACTCTTTGCCATAGTCTGAATGGATAATTTTTGGATAAGACAGCTAGAAACCTATTCACAAACCCTTGTACAGTTTCTTCTGCTGATTTGTGTACAAGTGGAAACGGGACATGAAAATTATCAACAATGTGACCAATATACCGGAAACTACCTTCTGGTTTCGACTGTCAATAAGATCAATCTGTAAATTACATTTTTACATTTATTATAAAATTGTTTACAAAATAAACAGTCACATTTACTTGATAAAATACTGCTGTAATAATTATGAAAATAAACCGAGCTGAGAAAATCAGTAATTACCTGTATTCTCTGCAAAAGGCCACAAGATATAATGGGTTTTAATGGTGGTTTTTTAAGACTTGTAGTACGAGAATGTAGTACGCTACTGCCGTTCTTGAAATGTTGCTATATGCTCTGTTTATCTAAAATTTAATACAATAATATATTATATCACTAATTTTCATGTAAATTCTTTGTTAAACCAAAATTTTTAGAACATTTATGGCCATAAAAAAATATTCGCTTGTTTACCAATACCTTTTCAAAGGTTTTTTTGATTCACAGTGAATCAATTCCTTGCAATGAACTGTCTCAATAATATCAAACATTCGTGCATCTGTAGCAACACGCTTAAAACTACCAAGGGGTGAATCACTCTAAAATATGCAATAAACTTGTAGTGAAGTGTATAAAGAAATCTTATAAAAGAACAAATTATATAAATCATTTTTTAACTAACATTATTCTGTATTATGTATGTATCACAAGCCAGGCAAGTATTACATAGATTATATGCTTGTAACAATGACTACATTTTCATTGGTAATTGCTTGTATTATTGTCATAATTCTCGAAACTGATCCAGACAGGATTCGAACCTGTTTTTCCCCATAAATAGGATATCCTACCAATTAGATGACTGGATCGATAATTAAATAAGACGTTAGAAATTCATGTTAAATATTTGTATACGTACACGTACATAAAATTTTTAACCACGGGCTGTATATTCACTTAGTAACTTAATGTATATACTCCAGAAGTATATGTAAAAAAAATATATATATATATATATATATGCCCTGGGACACAAAGTATATTAACCAGAACCAAGGGTAGGATAACTTATTATCGATAATTATTTATTTCTATGCACCGAAGGATGCTTGGTGGTGTTGCATTATCTTTTAGGTAACTAAGAATAGCGTTGTAGGTACATTCTGTCATTATGCTAGAACTTTTTTGTTTACTTCTTCTCCTAACCACTCTTGGATGTCATCATGTGCAGATTTCACATTACCACTTACAATAGTCATGTTTTTTCCAAAATATCAAGACTGTACAAAATGCAAACTGTAGCAAATATATCTATGAGACAGCGTAGTTCACTTTTGAAAATGTACCCAGCTAGCTAGCTGGTTAATTTTGGACCAGGTGATAAAGTAGGTAGCTGTATTTTAATAACAAACCATAGCTATATCTTATCCTAACACTAAACCATACGAATAAATCTTTCATAAACTAAACGATAAATTAATTTTTTATTTTAATTTTACTTTCTTCAATATATTAGGTTTTCAATTTGCTGCACTGAAGGAATCAACCTCATGAACTCGCCGAGGTTGTTTAGTAGTTTGTCTCACTCGCTCAAAATACGCCGGTAATCGAGCAAACACGGCATATTTTGCGGTGTTGAAAACCGGCCAGTGCCAGGGCCATTTCGTCTCGCCGTTCCGTTATAAAAAAGAGACAAAGAGACCTGGGATTGATGTTGGGCTCCACTAGCATTGTGTAGTGGAGCCAGTTGAGTTGTCAGAATCCAGTATTAGATCGATTGAGATGTTTAGATAAAATCCGAATTTTGCGGCCTTACGTAATTCTTCAATTATTATTTTGGTTAAGGGCCTCTGGAAAATATATATTAACCTTTAATTTTGTTATCAATTTTGTTATAAAAAGGTATATTGCAAATTATTATAACGCGCTTGTTTTATAAAAAAAAAACATGGTTAAACTAATTTTTATTTTTCATTTTATATACCTAAAGCAAAAAGAACATGAATTACCAAGCCACGCAAAGCGTTAGTACGCTGGGCACGTAAGCACTATATGACACGTAATTTAGCAGACTCTTTTTCCTCAAAAAGTCATACTGTTTTTGTTACAGCCAAGTTACATGCTTTATTTTCTCTTATGCTTGCTCATGTTTTTCATTATTGAAGTTCAATCCTACTGTCATATCGCCAGTTTACTTCTTTTTCTTTTTGTTATGATTCTTCATTTTATTACGAAGTTCTTGTATTGTTCTATTGCTGTATTGCTCTTTCAAACCAATCAGAATGGCTTTATTAGCCGTTCTACTAACCAAAAAAAAACAATAGAAAATATGAGAATTCCAGTCGCTTTTTGACTTACATCGGCAGGATCGCCAAGATGTGAAATATGTGCGGCCACCCAACTTCGTTCACAGACCTTTTATAATAAGCAGCGCAACTCCGGTATGTACCACTAACGTACTCTTTGGTTCCGCCCAAGGTTCCGCGCACAGTATCTGAGAAATGTTTGGTTAAAAATGTTTACAATAGATTTTTTTTAACTAAATTTTATTAAAATAATCTACATGGTATCAAAGCAAATTTTCAAGTCTTACTTTGCGTTTTAATACACACAGGTCCCCAAAAGACGAGTGCTGTGACTGTATAAAAAGTTCTAATATTTTTTAAAAAAATGTGATAAATTCGCACTTACTTACACGCTTGTATTTACAGTAAATAAAACGTAAATAATATGTACGCTCATTCAACTTTGAGATATTCATGTGGGCGTGTTGTTGGGCGGTAATACGAATCGTTACGGCGTACAGTTGGAGACATAGGAGATCAATAAATTATTTGTTTTCTGTGGGTGTATGTAGTATATTCGAACGATACGGTCATTTCAATAAATAATACGCAATTAATTATGAATGACTTTTAAATGAGCCAGTTTAAAAAAAAATATTAAAGAACAACTCAACGATGAACATATGAATTGATGCTGAGTGATAAAACAATTAGTTTATATAGCATATGTAGAGATATGTAAAACAGAAAATAAATATCAAAAGTAAATAGGGTTGTCAAATAAATTAAATTCATTCGTTTTATATGATTGCAATTCAACTTACAAAAGATAATTTTTTCAAAATAAAACGAACTTTTTTAAACACAGATGGGCAAATACTTTTTCTTAATCAAAATTATTGACTTTCAACTTTACTTTGTTAAAATTTTCGCACAAAAGTAGGTTCGACCGTCTACAATCTGGAAGAGAATGAAAAAAATTTACGGAATGTTCGTTGTGGCTGCAATTTGCTGTATGTTAATGGGCTGGATTTATGTTCGTAAGTATAAACTTTTCTATGAGAGTCATACTTTTTGGTTTGAGTCGTTTTATTTGTAAAAAATGGACATTCTGATTCTTATAAAAAATAAAAAAAAATTCTTATAAAGAAATGTGTGTATATATCAATTCTTATCACAAAACATTTCCCCACAATGATCTCTATAATAATACGCCAGTTCCGTCTGTCTGTCTGTGACTTTTGCAAAGTGGATTATATTCTTCACTATTTTCTTTGATAAAGTCTGTAACACATCGCCAATAAAATTGTTCTGTAATTTACCAAACTTTAACGATAAAATAATATTAACGTCAAAGGAAAGTATAAAATTAATGAAGCCATTGCAGTGCACTTAAAACTTTGAGGCTAAGTAACTTGGAAACGAGGTGGTGACGTCAATGATTTTTCACCGCGTGGGTAACTAGGTACCACCTAGGACCAATTTGAGTAATTTTCCCAAACCTGGATCCCCAAATCCGTTTCGGAATGGACGGGTTGATGACGTCATCAAAAAACCTTCAAACCCTAATATCTCTGCAACCGTTTGTCAAAAGTACATGATCCTATACATTTTCTTGATCAGGGTTTCAAGATCTATGCGATGAAGGCAACACGTATACAAATTTCCAAAAAAAATATTTTAGGTTTTGACGGACCATTGCTGACGTCAGCAAAATTTTTAAACCCTTATATTTCCTTAACCGCTCATCAAAACCACGCGATCATATACATTTTCTTGATCAGCAGTTTAAGCTCTACACAATAGAGGCAACGTGAAAACAAGGTTCTATTTTTTTTTGGTGGATGGGTTGCTGACGTCATCAAAATTCAAATAACGCTTCTTTTTCATTTTTTCCCTCAGCCTCAGTGGATATTTTCCACGGGCTTTATCGACTAGTATTATAATAATAACGGATACAAAGAGTTAAAAATTACTGCAAAGAAAGAAATGGTTGTGACAATAAAACAATTCTACTGTTGGCGCTCATTATTGATTTCCGCCAGCGAAGGCGGAATCTTTAAAATCGCCTGAGGAGATAGATAGATAGATAGAGACAGCGCAGCTAGGCTGGACGCCCGAAACTTATCCAGGCTAAAGCTTAAATCCTCGTTTTGACAGATTTTTTTTCTAAGAACGAGGCTAAAATGAGTTTTAAGCCGATAAGAATCCTAACATTGCAACAATTGTTTTATTATCCAATGAACAATACTTTATTTTAAAGTTTATATGCTATCGAAAGTTAAAGCTCGTGCGGTGTAGCATAATGAAGATCGTCTTATAATGCGCCATCTTTGATGTTATTAACGTTTCCCTTTAATAAATACGTCATTTCCTTCTGTACAATTTTGCAAGCACGTAGATTAAGCTATATTCGGCAGAACTAATTAATTATTCATGAATTTTAATTTAAAGAGGAATTGTTGAGGCTGAATATTTTTTGTGAAAGATAAGGTATTATAGCTATAAAATCTTGACAAGTGTGTTATAAAAGAAAGAATAAGAATATGTACTCTGAAAATAACCTTTCGTAACTGATTATGTAAAAAAAAATGTCTGTCACCTTTAAAGATATTTTCCAAGTTGTTTTTCAGAGAAAAAGAGAAAATAGATAAATTTTCAGCCTTGCCGTTGTTTTCATTTTGTTTTTATTGTTCATCAATTTTCAGGTTTATTATTTTTCTTTTAAAATTGTTCTTATAGAGAAATGAAGTTTATGTAAGTTAAGTTAGCTATGATTTACAGTTACAATAATAATCAATATTGGAATTTTAAAATATTCAATGATTTTGTTCCCCCATACTCTCTTCAAAGTTCAGTACTTTTTCAGATTATTGTTAATGGCGGAAATCTTTAAGCCGCAGGGCTTCTTGTTATCATTGTCATATCTCATATTTAGAAACAAGAAATGTTGGAACGCTATCAATGACAAGATTACATCAACCGAAAATAAAAGGCATACAACGTTACCAGAAACAAAGGTACAATGCATCGCTCTTTGAAAAGCTTATATCAGCGATTAGCGCTTTCACGGACAAGAAAAGTATTTATAAATATTTTACCAAAAGCCAATATTTTCAAGAGTTAAAAAACTTAACTTTAGAAAGAAATAGTTACAGCTCGAGAATACCTTCTAAACAAAAGAATAATTCTTTATTTCCAAGTTCACTTTCTAGGAGAGAAAACATGAACCAGAGTGTTGACTTTTTATTCTCACTTGTAAAAAGTTGTTTATCATTGATGCGGTTGCAAGGCGTCCTACTAGCAATCAATTTTAACTTTCCGCACTATTCCATAATACCTTTGTTAAAGTCATACTACGCGCCTATATTTGGGAAAGTTGTATTTTGCGGAGCAACAGAAAGCAAACAGTACGGAGTGATCGAAATAAAAGAGAATAAAGGTTTCCAAGGTTACTTATGTATTGCCATGGCAATGAAATTATATCCAGGCTATGATGGTTATATCCATACCAATGATGACGTGTTGATTAATTGGTGGACTCTACTAAAACTTGATTCTACTAAAATATGGACAGGTTCAATAGTAAATTTTGAAAAGGGATACATTCTGGGTCAACCAATTCCAAAAGGTTGGCACTGGTGGCGTACAGGCAATAATGCAAAGTTGTGTGAAAAAGTAATTCACGAAATTATGGATAATAAAAATAGAAGAGTAGACATCAACCAATACTATAAGAATATGAAAAACATTCCAAGATGTATCAACGGATGGTCAGACTTTTTTTACATTCCTAAACATTTTGCAGAAATGTATGCCCATCTGGCAGAATTATTTGGCAAGAAAAACATATTTCTAGAAGTAGCTGTTCCTACCATGCTTTCGTTTTTCTTGAACGAGACAAATTTCATTAATTTAGATGGAATGTATTTAAATGGATTGTATGGCTACTCAAAAACTTACCTGTCAGGTAAAGCATTTTACGAAAGGTATACTGTTGATCTGTTTATTCTGCATCCATTTAAATTGGACGGAGCGATGAAGAAGGCTAATATAAATATATTTAAAAACGTTATAATGAGTTATGGTGAGAATATTGTAAAAAATATGTGCAGCATAATTTAAATTTTTTGTCTATTAGTTAGCCTAATTAACTAAGCTTTCTTTCACGATATTGAAATAAGTTTTTGTCAAACGAAAGCTTAGACGCAAACGAATGTATTAGACCAAACCCCTGATAGAAATAAACAAATGGACAAAAATTAATTTCTCAGAGAAAACACGGAATTAAAATCGTCCAATAAGCACAAAGCCAGGATTGCGATTATATTGGTGCTTACTATTTTTGTTTAGATGAGTGAAACAGTTAATAGGACCCATATAGTATGGCGTGTTCCTTAAACATGACAATATGAGTAACCTGATATTGATATTGAATTCGTTTGTAACGCAGCATGATTTTTGTTTTGTTTTGTGGAATTTATTTTTCGAATTTATAAATTTTATTGGTAGGGCTTGATTTTGCGAATATTTGTTAAATTCGCAAAATCACCCAAGATACTTACTTGGTACTCTGGTGTAAATGGAAAACACCTCCTACAAATTTTAAAATATGTTGTTACAAAATTAAATACACGACAACACTTATAGCAACAGTCTTCAGCGTAGTTTAGTAGCTTTACAACTACTTTACCAGTATTTAACGTATTCTAGCTACCTTATACATGACATTTCAAGGGTTTTAAATATAACATTCTATGTACAGCAACTCAAAACAAATCCACTTCGCTGTAATCAAAGACGTGAACTTCAAGAAATGACAAGCTGCGACAGAAAGATTAAAGCCGCGCCTGTTCATTAGCTGTTTTGAGAGGGTGACGCATAAATAGTGAATTGCCTAATAATTCTTAACTATGGCAACAAACCAATTATTAAATTTTATACTTTCGCCGTATACTATTGTATAATGATTATAATGAAAAATAAGTTTTTCTTGATTAGATTTTTAGGCGCGTTTCACTTATAACTTAGTGCTTTTTATATGTTCCTGACTTCTCTTTGTTTGGCTACTTATAAGTGGCTTGAAATATACGTAATTAGTTGGTTTAATTACCGCTTTGAAATACCACAAAAGTAAGGTCACACTATGTAGAACGCTGTTCTTTGTTCAATGAGGAGACAAAAAAATTTACTATAGGCTAGCCATATCAGCAATATAATGTTTTCCACGTATTATAAATGTTAGTTGGCTAACTAATTTTTTGTTGTTAAGACTAGATTTAGAATTAGGCTAAAAATTAAGCAACTTGCTTAGTACAATTCTGGCCATTGCGCTAACCATTAGTGTGCTAAATTCACTACTGATGAACCCGATCCAAAGGGCCAAGGTCTGGTTATCATTTACAGAACTTGTTAGTAAAATAATTATAGGTGCTATAAACAACGAGCTTAGAAACTTGTGAGCCAAAAAGGCCCTTATAATCTAATGCCTGGCCCAAGAGGTTAGAGATTTAATCTCCTTATTTAACACTAAAATGTTTCTTATAGATATAGATAGATAGCATACATAGATTTTTTCTTTGGTTCGTACATTTGGAGTGTTTTCAGACATGCAAGTTGACAATCATTTCTGAATTCCCAAATTTTGTTTCAAACAAGACATTTATGGCTTGAGCTACATGTGACTTGTGTGGCAGCTTCTCATAAATTATTATTTCCAATTTCATTTCTATGTCTGAGTACAGATTAAACAGTATAAATTTTGCACAATTTGTTAAAAATCGAAAGATATATTTATTGGATCATTATTTTATGAACCATTATTTTTATTTAAAATGTCAACAATGAAAAAATCTGCCAAAACAAAATCTTTCAAAAAATATTGCTCGACTCACCATTTTTTTGGTCAATCAAGTCAAGAAAAAACACATTTTAATGTTTTTGTTACAAAATCCGCCATGTTTATAGCACACTGTTGCATACATTCTATCTAGCTTTTTTTACTTTCAAAGAGACCTTTGCCTTTCGCCTTACGTAAAAAATTCTTCTCTGCAAAACAGAAGCTAGTTTACGATAAAAACACAACATAAAGGAACTAATTGATATTTTTTTCGTGATTTTATGAACTAGTTGGATCAAATACCAAAAATTATTTTTTGGGTTTACTTATTCTTTAAGTTCATTTTTTAATTTTTTTTGTCAAAACAACTTTTAAGGGAAAGTCATCGTTTTACGAAAAAAATCGAATTAAAGCAGACAAAATAACTTCAGTCTCAATTTACGTCTTTGTTCCGAAGTCTCATTAAAACTAACATTGAAAAACTGTGCTTAATCTTGCAAGTAAATAATAAGAAAAAACAATATTACAAATAAAAATAAAATAAAAATGAAACATATACGCTAACTTGAATGTTAGTAAAGAGTTTCCATATCTTCGTCTTCTGATTTTAAATACGTTAAAAAGAAAGCCAGATTAAAACAAAAGTACATCACTGGAAATAAAATTCGACTGCAAATGTCCAACTTGGAGGATATGTCGTACACAGGATAAATAGAAAACCAGGTAGGTAACTTGTTCCGTTTGACCTTCCTTTTTAAATTTGTCGCTTCGCTTTTCTTAGCGCATGAGAAGGGATCTTAAGACGCTTTCTTGCAAAATTTGTGACTCCAGTAAGAATCGAATCCTAAAAATTAAAAATGTGAACTAAACAAGTAAAATTTTATTAGTTTGGAAGTTCGCAAAGTTTGCGAGTATAAAAACAGGTAAACAATTATGTTAAAAAAAAATCCCGCTGGAACATTAATTAGCGTTATAATTTCTAATATCTTGCTGTTATTTATGGAAAATACCATATTCGGTGGACAACAGTTTCATAAATTTTTTTAAGTTAAAGTGTCTATGCTTTGTTACGAATTGATTAATTTGGACTTTGCGAAATTATATTTCTGTGGACGATTGAAAAGAAAAGAGGCTGAAGTTATAATGCGGACACAAAAATCGGGAAAAGAGAAATAGTTTAATAAGTCAAAAAAAGCATGGAGATGTATTATAAAAATAAAGGCAGTAAAAGAAGTAATAGTGGGTTATGACATTAACAGTTTATGCCTTTGCACTTAAAGAAGGACTCACTCCGTACATAATCCTTACCACTTACCATTATCGGTTGAACTTGAACATTTTTCCTTTGAATAGAATTTTGTTGTTTCGAGTCTACTTCTTTCTTCTTTAACTCGTCAGTATTAAAGTTTAGCACAAGCGCAAACTCGATTATAACAAACAAGATAAAAAAAAAGAAACTATGAAATAGATATCCACTGCTTTGACGTAATGGACTTTTGGTAACCCACGATTCACAGCTCCCCAGATTGTGCAAATTGTCAACAACGTTGTCATGCCAACTGCTAAAAATATAAAACTATCAACAACGAGTTGACCTTTAGACTAAATTATATATTCACTACACTATTGATTAATCTTACCAAATCTGGAAGAGATACAATTTTTGTGAATCCAAAGGGTGATCCAAGACACGCAAACAATGGCGATACAGGGGGAAAAAATCTGCATAATAGGTCCTGCCAATTGCCTTTTGAATGTGAAAGAAGCTTCCAGAATACTGTAAGTGCCACCTATAAATAACATAAGATTGCATCTAACTGTATATCATGATCTTCAGTTCTATACCGGAAAAAAAATTTATGTACAATTAGGGAACAACGTGACAGGATTACAAAGAAATATTGAACTTATGAAAATAGCGCAAAAATAAACATACTGGATTCATAATATGTCTTCTCATATTCGTTTTTAGTATTTGTTAACGTGAACTGTGCCATTTCTTTAGATATGACCTCAGCACCACGATTGTACCATTGGTAAACCAAATGCTCCCTCGGATACGCGTCTGAAATCAAGAGGAAATACTGGCACTACAAAGCGGTTGAGATGGAAAAAAACCGTTTATTTTTGGCACAGGGACTAGGCCCTCTATTATTTCCTTTCATGACAATGCGCCCACATGTACTTACAACTTTCCAAGGATAACCCACAAACTTGAGTATCCATCGGATATTTACGAAAGTTCATTTTGCAGCTAGCTATTAACGATACCCTAAAATGGAGGAATATTAAAAATTAAATTAATATAAAAGCACCAAAAAATGCATTAAATGCAACACCAAAAGCATCAGATATTAAAGCTAAATATCTAATTCTGCAATACAGATACCGTGTTCCCCAAAAAACAGTCCCATCTGAATAAATATCCCATTTGTCATTGCTCACTGTCACTCTGTGTCTACTCGCTTTCTGTGCGTTGATAAAATGCGTGTCTGGAGTCCAGATAAAATCTGTTGGTGATTTTTGGCCTGGCATAGGAATGATTGGTTCCGAGAGATTGTGTCGTAGTCGTTTATCATGCCATTGTTGTCGAAAGAACAGATCGACAGGATAAGTCTGGAATAATAAGTTAAACGCAGAGTAAAGTAATTAAAGTAAATCGCTCTTTATTAATAACAAAAAAATTCTCACCATTTCCACTTCATTTATATTCCCAAATTTTAAAATGGACATGTCAACGTTAACCACAGTTTTATCCCCTGAAAATAAAATTAAAACATCGAATCTCTTTCCTGGATTTTTGTGGAATCAATAAAACTGAACTCTTATGTAGTAATAAGAAGTTTTGTTAACAAACTTTGTTAACCCTGTCTGAATGGACATGTGGGCTTGAAAAATGTATACGATGTTTTGCGAACTATATAATTTTATATCTAGTTGCTTTTGGATGTCAAGTAGATAAAAAGTTTTTCTCAGTCATTTATTTTGTGCAGCTTTATTATACTTAGTCGCGCATTTTTCAGAATAGGTTTTTAATTTTCAACCTAATTTATTTAAAATCAAAGTTATACAGATATAACGTATATAATATAAGAGATGAAACACGCTAATGAAACTGGTTTTTATCACAGGATTAACTAAATTTATCTAATCTCTATAATAATAGCCGTATTCTGTCCGTCTGTCTGTTCAAAAGGGTTACCGATATTCCTTTGATCTTTCCGCGATTTTTAGAAACCAGGGGGTTGTTTAATCGCAAATCTTATTATTGATTAAAATAAATTCTAAAAATTAATTTATTTCTTTAATTAATTGAATTACTTTAATTTATTACCATAAGTAAGAAAAATAAATTTAGTGATAAAAATGAATGCATTATTTTAATACGCCATTTTTAATAATAATTACCCCCGTGACCTCAATCGCCGTTTTCGCTCGGGAGCTACAGAAAACAAATGGGACAGTTTACTGATAGTTTTACTGACTTTGTTTTGACCGCTCGCACATAATACACCAATCAAAACGCTTGATTGTTTGAAAAACCAATCCAAGACTTTCGCGGCCTGGGCATGCCAACGAAGAAACATGAGGACCGAAACATGATGGCCATTTTAGTTTTTAAAGTAATGGTTGTCAGTGCTGTTTGTAAGTCTGTTTCACCTTTTTGTCTTCTATAAGCTTTTTATTTTCGTAATATTGGTTTTTTGTATGTTCTAAAATGTTAAGATAAATATATTGTCACGTTTTTAGTCACGTACAGATCTTAAACGCACCAGTTTTAGGATTTTTGGCTAGGAACGAAGATTTTGGAGGCTAGCTAGCTAGAACCTTACTTATTACTATTCTGTATGGTATAAGAGCTTTTTATCCTACCCACCATTTATTTTTGTGTTGAGACTGTAGCCATTTAGCTAGCTCCTATCTTTGGCTAAAAAGTGAGAGTATAAAAATGCAGTTTGGCTACAACAATATTCTTAAACAATAAGTGTTATGCTAAATGCAGTTAGCTAGGTAGCTACATCTTTTATTATTTTTTCCTGAAGACTTTTTGTGCAAATAAAATGACTGACAGATTATTTTAGCTGAACCGGTAATGACAGGCTGTTCCCTGTGTTTTCATTAAAACCGAAGTTGCAATGAAGTTTTTTTGGAAAGGGGTATTACGCCTATACGCCTGTTCAACTCTGTTTAACTATACTAAGCGGTTAGCCCAGTGTTAACAACAGACTGTTGTTTTTGGTAAAGGCTGTTACGCCTATGCGCATGTACAACATGGTTTACCTGTACTAAGGGGTCAACCCAATGTGACAATTCAATTTTAAACTTTCTCGGTAATCACACCTGTACGGATGTGCAACAATGTTTACCTGGGCTAACCGCTCAGCCCTGTTGTGTTTTATTAAACAGAGTCTGTGAGAAAGTTTTTTCCAAAGGCGTATTATTCCTATACGCCTGTGCAACACGGTTTAACTGTACTAAGCGCTTAGCCCAGTGTCACGATAAATTTTTTATCTTTCACAAAAACTTATTCCGCAAAATAAATTAATATTGACTGATTGTTTTTGCTATGATGGAGTAACAACGGTTTGTAAACTGTGTTTTTATTTCAGCTATCGTTGCGGGGAATATTTTTTGAAAAATATGTTACAGTCGCAAGACTATAATGATGTATGCGCTTCACTTAATTTACGACATACTGTATACCTGTACTAAAGCGCTCCACCTGATCGTGTGGCACAGTTTACGGCTCTTATTAAGCGCTCCACAGAGTGTTCAACGTCGGGTCACACCTTGACTTTGGCTTACCCCGGCGTTTCGACGCCGGGTTTCCCGGCTAGTCTATATAATAATACGCTAAGTGTGTCTGTCTGTCTGTGACAGGCAAAGTGGATGTCTTCATTTTCCTTTGATGTTGCCGAAAAATAAATGTCTAATATGTTAAATTTTCTGACGTTACGGCGGGACGAAAATAACACTACTTTAACGTCAATATCCTATATTAAATAGATAGAGAAATATATATTTTGGCTATGGCATAAACCGGCCAGTAAAAACTTTTACAATGAAACATTTAATTTAACTGGAGACATTATACGTGGAAAGATAACAATATATCGAAAAGGTTTACGTAACAAGAAAAAAAAACTAAACTGTGATATTGGCCATCGATTCGCTGACATTAGCACTGTTTCCTATCGATCTCGCCAAACTTTCATTACAATGGTATATTGACCGACTGCCACGTATACAAAGTTCAATGGAATTAATTAAGGAAAAGCAAATCTTTCTTTTTTACCCAGCAGGCTAATAAATCATATCTCTGTTTCCTTTTCTCCGCAATCAACTCAATTAATCGTTTAAATAAGTGTCTGCATTCACGACTCGTACCACCAGTTGCAGCGAAAACGACCGGGGTATAGCTACCATGCTCAACTGAAAGCACTCGCTCATTGTACATTCTTTTTTTTCCTTCTCATTCATCTCATAGCATTTCGGAATTTCCTGATGTACATATCTGTTGGCGTTTGGGTTGAACACCCTTATATCAAAAAATGCCATTTGACCTGTACACCAAAAACCACGAGCACTCACATCGAACCTTGCCTCATCATTACAATTTGCTGTTGCTTGATCGAAAGTTTCGCCTGTTAACGGTTGTAGCTTGGGTTCAACTCGAATATCTTTACATACTTCACTCAAAAGGGCAGCAGTGATGTTTCTTATGTGGTTGTGCCGAAGGCTAACAAAACCCCCCTTTTTACAGGAAAGAGCATGCTGAATATTAAATTTCGACCCACATTCACACAATTCAGGGAGCCTTGAAAGCTCCCAACCATATCTGATACGAACGAGATCCCAAAACTGTTGCTTAGTTAACACGTATCCTTCATCTTTTAAAGGCAACGTTGTCAACCAGATTGATGCCCCGCTTTCATAATTCAAGTCATTTAAACGTTTCTTTTCTGCATCCAAACTTTCTCTAATCTGTGATAACTTCTCTTTATTTCTTCCTTCTTTTTCTGACCCGATCTTCGCTTTCTTAGCAGCAGCATTTGCAGGTGATAATTTACGAATCTGCCTTACAATGTCGGATCTTAAAACTTCCGTCATCATGATAGAGTTGGAGTATTCAATTTCACAAATCTCTGAAAACATTGGGATACCTAAACCACCCAATTTCGGAGGCAAAGACAGCAATCGTCTTTCCATTTCCGAACATTTAATACCTCCAGTCAACGCAGGAATAAATTCTAACAAAATGATATTATCCACCTGTTGCAAATAGCTGCCAATGTTTGGAATCGTACGCATACAGTAAGTAAGTTTATTCTTGTATCCACTTACAAAGCAGCTGTAGGCTGCATGCGGTTGTATCTTTGCAATTTCGGATAACATGGAAATTTCTTCGCACCAATTTTTGATCTTCTGAGCCATGTATTCATCTTCAAATACGCACGATCCAAGAATAGCACCAAGATGTCTTTTACCTGTTATTGTGATGTTCACACTGCTATCACTGAAAACCATATTTGCTTTTTTAAATACGTCATTTTTTTACTATTAACCAAGATTTTGTTGCCTATGGAAATATCCAAACTTTGGCCCCAGTAAACAGAGTTGATTCCACCAACGTCTTAGATTGAACAGCTCTCCAGCAGCAGTAACATCATCAGCATAAGCTACTGTCTTTGTTTCGTTGACTACCTCCATAATCATGAATAGCATGGGAATTATGGCAATTGCATAAACAGCCATAGCGATGGGATCACCCTGCGTTGTCCCTTCCTCAGATTTCAGCTCCATTCCTCCTAACACGAATAACCTAGATGCTATAGAATAACAATTGTGCACGAGCGTTGAAATTGATGGGCAAATTATCTTTATATTATGTAAGAAAACTTTTCTGTTCACAGAGCTGAAGGCATTCGCAGCATCCACTAATAACACAGCTTCTGTATTCTCATCCTGAAATATGGTGTTCATTGCATGAACCGCAGCTTCACAGCCTGCGTCATGTCCAGCACATGTCTGCAACGATCCAACCGATGAAATGATATCATCGCGTTCAGCAGATATAACAACTTTGCCCGCGATTCTTCTGAGTACCTCTCCAACACCAATAGGACGAAGCCCTGGGTTCTTATCAAGAGGAATCAAACCACATGCTAAGAATGCTTCAAATGATGCAGAATCTTCCTTGCTAGAGCATAACTTTCGTATGAAAATGTTTCACATAAACTGACAGAACTATCTCCGACGTTGTTGGAGGCAAGAATCCTTCTCAATCCATCCGCATCAATTCCAGATGGTCCAGATCCTCCTTTTGTCCTGATTGCCGCTTTCCTAACTGCCTCTGCAATAATGCATTCATAACGAATTTGATGAACGATGGACGGCTCCTCTGGTAACAAAACGTCAGGTCCAGCTTTCTGTGCAGTAGGATGCTTCATCCGTAGGTTAGATAAAGTATTTTCATTCAGGGGTAAAATACCATGCTGCATCTTGTTGGTCAACAATTTGATCGACATTGCCTTTTTGCATCTCTGCCGCAAATTTCTTTGATATATACGCCACAGATTTTGGTTTGTTAAATGATTTTAAATTGTCCTGGATAGTTTGACTTTCCGGAAAAAGTTCCGATAAATTCCCTGCAGGCCACAATTGCAATCGTCTTTCCAATGCTTTTAGATGATCCTTTGCTTTGCTGTTTTTCGACGGCTTTTGCAGCAGTAAATTAGGCATTACCATGATCGCCTTAAACGATATGTTTTTCAACGCCGTATTATCAAGCCAATCGTTCATCAGTCTGGTGATCTCATCTACATATCGTTTACCAGCGGTACCAGTAGGTAACAAGAACAAGTTCTTCCTCCAATATACAGTATTTTCATAGACATCCAATAACGTCTTTTCAAAAATCTTGTCATCAAATGATCCCCATTTGTATTTTATATCTTCTACATAACGGAATGCCTCAATACACTGAGGTTCAGGTTCTATTGGTGAATGTGTTTTATGTTTACAAGATGTTCCATGTTGTTTCAAACCTTTTTCTGTTCACAAGGTCCTCTTACAATCTTCACAGCTGAATTTGTAAATAACATCTGAAGTAACGGGTTTTTTCTCTTGCAACATCTTTTACAACAAACAGTTTTCGAACAAAGTTAACGTTGAGTATCAACAAATATCAAGTTTAATCTTCTCTTTTTCGTATTTGTATACAGAGTTTAAATTTCGATATCGATTGAAACAGTTTTGCATAGTTTCGATAAAACTGCGTCCTTAAAATTTCCGTTAAAGAAAAGCGTCCGCCATCTTCGGATGACACTACACAATGTACAGTCAAACTTTTATAGCTATGAAAGATTGGTTGCATTATACATGTAGCAACCATCCTTTAGGAACCGCACCGTACACAACATTGCTCATCTTTTTGTAAAGGTTGGTTCACAGTCATTCGTCGTAGTAGTTCGAATAAAAAGAATACAAAAAATCTAATTGTTGCGAAGGAAAAAATCCAATGCACTAGCGCAAAAAAATAAAACTGCACATAACAAATAAGACATTTATTCAATATTAAATGAACGAAGCCATTACAGTGCACCTAAAACTTTGAGGCCAAATAACTTGGAAACGAGGTGTTGACGTCAATGATTTTTCACCGCGTGGGTAACTAGGGACCACCTAGAACCAATTTGGGTAATCTTCCCAAACCTAGATCCCCAAATCCGTTTCGAAATGGACGGGTTGATTGATGACGTCATCAAAAAACCTTCAAACCTTAATATCTCTGCAACCGTTTCTCAAAAGTACATAATCCTATACATTTTCTTGATCAGCGTTTCAAGATCTATACGATGAAGGCAACAGGTATACAAATTTCTATAAAAAAAAATTTTGGTTTTGACAGGGCCATTGCTGACGTCAGTAAAATTTTTAAACCCTTATATCTCATTAACTGCTCATCAAAAGCACATGATCATATACATTTTCTTGATCTGCACTTTAATTTCTACACAATAGAGGCAATGTGAAAACAAGGTTCTAATTTTCTTTTGTGGATGGACTGCTGACGTCATCAAAATTCAAATGACGCTTCCTTTTTATTTTTATACTGCCTCAGTGGATTTTTCCACGGGTTTTATCGACTAGTCTTTTATAATAATACGAAGTGTATGTGACGGTCATAGTGGATGTGTTCATTTTCTTTTTAAGTCGCCGAAAATTTATTTTAAAATTTCCGGAAAAAGTATGTCTCAAATGTTAAATTTTATGACGTTACGGCGCGACGCCAATAACACTACTTAAACGTCTATATCCTATATTAAATTAATGAACCCATTACAGTGCACTTAAAATTTGAGGCCAAATAACTTGGAAACGAGGTGGTGACGTCAGTGATTTTTCACCGCGTGGGTAACTGGAGACCACCTAGGACCAATTTGGGTAATTTTCCCAAACCTGGATCACTGAATCCGTTCCGGAATGGACGGGTTGATGACGTCATCAAAAACCTTCAAACTCTAATATCTTTGCAACCGTTTATCACAAGTACACGATCCTGTACATTTTCTTGATCAGCGTTTCAAGATCTATACGATGAAGGCAACAGGTATACAAGGTTCTAAAAATAAATTTTAAGGTTTTGACAAATTTTTAATCCCTGATAACTCCTTAGGCGTTCGTCGAGAACATATGATCCTGTACATTATTTTGACCAGCGTTTCAACCTCTACACATTACCGACAAAGAATAAACAAATATCGCGAACCTTTCTATCTGCACTGCACTGCTGACGTCAGCAAAACATCTAAAACAACTTTCTTTTTATTGACCTTTTGCCTAAGTGGATTTCTCCACGGGCTTTATCGACTAGTACCATGATAATAAAAATAATTCTGCATTTTAAAATTCTCTAGTTTACATGTTGTTGCTGATCTCAAGCAATTGTTAAAATCAGACTGCTTCAATTTTATTAACATATTTTTAATTATAAGAACCTTTTTGTTTAAGCCTTGTGATTCTTAATAAATGGATAATTTAAGCCTTAACTATTTCTTAAATGTGGTTTTTCAAAAAATTGTTTGAAAAAATCGACTAATACCTAATTAATACTGTCAATAAAGTCGTAGTATTTAAAACATGGTCGAACAAATAGTTTTTTCATTTCTTTCAGTTCCATTGCATCCTTATTTGGTCATATGCCACACCCTAAATAGAGTTGACTAAGCTTCTCTGTATTGTTCTTACCCGCGACTCCAAGTATATGTACGACGGACGAAAATCATACGACCGACAAACCTGTGATTTTTTCCATGGGCTAACGACTTTTTTTATATTAATACCCACATTTTGTCTATTTGTGCGCGAGAAAAAAGTCGCGCAACGGACACACAAAATATCAATTGCGATATATTTTACTCGACTTTGTTGCCACAGGCAAATTCCAGTGGATTTTTTTTACGGGCTAACAACTAGTATCACAATATTCGTGTGCCTCAAAAGAATTATTATTCTTGTTGCACACGAGAAAGTAAATTAATATCTAAAGCATTCACCTGAATAACTTGGTCTTATTCTTCGATTATAATTTTTAAACATTTTTAAGAATTCGTTACGAACCATTTCATCACTTTCCCTGAAATAAAATATAAAAAACGTCTCGCGATATTTTGTGATATTGACTGTTCACATACTAAATCTTTATTAAACACATTCTATGTTTCGCATGACATTGTTTTTAAAAATAAAACATTAATTTTAGAACCTTTAAAAAATACAAGAAAGGCTTTGTTAATAGCATATTTAAATTAAAGTAAAATTCAGTATTTCTTATTACTTCCGTCCTATGACAAGGCCAACATGTATTTTTTTCAGGAGGGACTTACTTCATCGAAGCATCATCGTTAGCAACCAAAGCTGTGATTTGGACAACAATGAAGATGCTGGAATAAAAACATTCGATATATGGTCAGAAGCGTTTTTATTAAAGAGGAAAAAACTCTATCCTCCATTTTAAAAACGAAATTTTACCATTTTCTACTACTATAGATTCCAGGAAAGTATCCCGGAAATTTCTCAACTATATATAACAATGTGTTAGGACTCTTGGGAAATTTCTTTCGGGCGTAGAAACGTATCAGCAACAATGTATACCCGTTTTTAGGTGCGAACTTTGAAAGGTAACATATAAATTTGACCGTAAATGCGCGTCATGAAAATATATTTTACAAGCGAAGCTATAGTTAAGATGCAAATGCTTACTTCTATTTTGCAATTTTATTTTTACGTCGGGGAAAAAAACAACTCCTTTTTGAAGAAGTAAAAACATTTCTACTGTGTATATCGTCACTATACTATCTCGCAGTGAATAGAAGATGATCCAGAATTACCTAGATTGCGAGCTTGCAGCAATATGATAACTACACAACGATGGAGTTTACTATGGCTGTTTGCTATGGTTCAACTTTTATATGTGTAGAACTTCGAAAGAATTTTGCAGCTGCCCGACTGTACTTGGTGTGTACACTGTTCTTTTCTTTGAAATATAGCCTCATCATATGTAGTAGTTATCTCACAGTGCCGAGAAAATTATTGGAAATATTTTTTGTAATGTTTTATGTTCTCGTTTACATATTTCTTTCGTCGAGTGAAATATACGAGAATTTAAAAACCAAAAAATAAATAAGACGAAAATTTTCGATAAAAAGTCGTAATATTTTTTATACGTAAAAAATGTTTTTGAATCAATTTCCTGAAAGTTCCTCGTTTCTTAAGAAATTTTACTGAACCGATCAGAAAAAATATATAAGATTTTTGCACGCTGTCAGTCGATCAGATAAAAAATATTCTTGTAAAGCAGAATTAAAAATTAAGTAAACATTGTATTCGTTTCTCAGTAAAAAATAAAAATACAGCATATAATGCGCGTAGATTAACCAATGAAAGTTCGATAAAAAGTCAAGCATTTAATAACTGGATATATTCTCAACGCACCAACATCAACATCAACAAGTCATGTCTTCATATGGCAGAAATCCTGTGATACATTCCAAATAAATTTTTTCAGTCGGTTTAATAAAAAGTTTTTTTTTACTCTCTTTTCTTTGGGAAAAATATTATCTGTTAAACACTGATCTTTTCTTTCGTCTACATGTTTTTTCTTCTTCTTTATTATGATCACTAATCATTGCTCATTGTGAAATTATTGTCGCTTATACCTTACTCAGTTATTTTTTGTTTTGTTATGTCTTTCTTATTGAAGGGAAATTACTTGGTGCAACACTGTGTTTTATAGCCACATCAATACCCCTGTCAAATTCAAATTGTTATATTTATGACAAGCTGAGTAAAACACACGAGTGCTGCGTAAGATTGCCTTGCGTTTTTGGGGAGGTATTTGTATCACAGATCAAACTCGCGCTCTTCATGAAGTTATTTTCATCTACTCAAACAATTTGGCTTTTTAAGTATTTTGAATATCGATACAGAAGAAACTGAATGTCCCTAATGTCATTATACCTTATCTAACATTAGCAGTATGACTGTAGAAACTTATTCAAAATGACAAATAATTTTTGTATTAGCATTATATATCTTAGGAAATGTTGATTTTGATTTACAGAACTGCGATTTATTAGCATGTCAATTGTGCTTGCAGCTACTTTTTTTGTTGAAAACACTCCCGGGATCTTTCTCAGAGTTTAACTGGGTTCAAAAATGTACCCGTCGAATACATGAGTACGTGTAACATGAGAAGGATTCTAGGTACATCAAAAGGTTTTGAACGTAAAATTCCATGGTCCAAAATTTATAAACAAAAATCCATACATACATGTGAATTAAACGAATCATCTTCTTAGTAACGCCAAGAAATGATAATTCTATGATTTTAACTATTTTTCTTATGTTAATTTACGTCTAATAACTTTGATGAATTTTTCTTAATTTTCTTTCACATAAATTATGCAAAAATATAAACGAATGATTATTAACAATGTATGACACAGTTAGCCTAGTGTGCCCAAAATAATTAAAAATATATTTATTTTTTTCATAATTGAGTCAATATTGTTAATAGCTGCGCAACGCATCTGACTAAAATTTACTTTTTAATCTGTACGGCCTCGTAGAATGCCTGTTTCGCAAAGTATTAGCTCGTTCATATTCAAACCATTTCGTTTACACATTCTCTAACACGCAATAACATAAAACCTGCACTTAACCCTATTCCTACCGTGACTTTTTGTCCCTGAACCGGTGTCATGGGGAATTAGGAAGCAGGGAATTTAGACCCCAGAGTCATAATTCCCTAGTGAATTAAGATTTGCAGTCATTTTTTCCTAGTGTTTTAAGACTTAGGCAGTTCTAATTCCCTAGTTATTTAGGAATGCATCGGTGAATTAAGACTCCAAGGTAATGTTTTGTAAAGTTAATGAATAAAACAATTTTTTCAAAGAAAAATCATCTTTTAGAAGAAATCAAACAAAATTACAAATAAATTGTATATCAAAATGTTTATACAATATTAGGATTGGGTGTATGTATATGTTCTGCCCAGTCTTAAGACTGGGCAGGGCGTCACAAGATTGGACAAAAGACCATGTTAGGCCCATCTTTGGACGCCTTTTAGATTTTAAAGAAGGGATGTGCCACACAAGCTCTGTTGTTTGCAAGACCCAACAAACATTCTCAGGTACATTAAAACATAATATTTTGGGTACTGTCGAATTGACCCATGATTGACCCGGCCAGTTTTTGGACACAGTAGAGTATAAATCGTAGCTGTAGAGTACGTGTTATACATTTAGCATTTATATACAGCTTGTAGTGGCTAAATTTAAAAAATAAAATGTTTATATTTATGAACAATCAGAAAAATCGTATTCAACCATATTATTAGTTAGCTAGCTGTTAATTTCATTGGATGAGATGTTTAGCCAGCTACAGCGAGCTGTAGCCAGCTAGCTAGCTAATATGGTTGAATAGTTTCAATTTTTTTAAACACATGTTTAATACATGGTATATATAAATTTTTGGTCTTTTGATTTTCCAAGAAAAGTTTCAATTTAAAGTTCCTTTTAAGAGGTAGGGTCTAAAAATTTTATTGTTCTGTTTGTCTTCCACAATTGTTCTAAGATTGGGCATGTACGTCTATAGATTGGGCAGTCCAGTCTTAAGACTGGCCACCCATTTGTCACTGTCGGAAGATTGGCCTGGCCAGTCTTAAGACGGGGCGTGTTCCAAGATTGGGCAGAACATATACATATATGCAGAAATATAAAAATATAAAAATGTGCTTTAAAAATAATATTAACAATGGAAACAATAATATTTTAACAAATTCCAAAAATAGTTCCATTGAAAGTTATTTCGCTCAAGGTACATTATTTCGTTGTGCTTTTGGAAACGGTCGCAATTCTTTCTCCACTAAACACGAAATGAGATGGCTTCTCATCTTCTGCACATCAAATTGAGCTTCAATGGGCGATTTCCCATCCAGAATTTCAGCTGCGTAAGCAATGGCAAATACGCCACAGTTGAAACCGTCTACTTGCTTTTGAACAGGAAGAAATGACATAGTAAATTTTTCAGTTGAGGTGTCTTTGAATTTTCGATAGAGTGCGCTTAAACTCCTCAATGTATACCGACCAGCTTTGTTTTTTTTTTCAAGCTGTCGCAAATTTGAACAAGTCCAACGCAAAGGTTTATTCGCTTCAAATTTCCAATTGTTCAAACGCGAAGTTATTCCAGATACAGACAAATTTAACGAAGTACTTTTGCTAGAAAAATTTGTTTTCGCAGGTCCATGCGATTACATCCATCCATAAATAAAAGTCAACCTAAGGGAGACCATTGTTTTATATAAAAAAATTACGAAAAGAATATACAAAAAAAATATATAGAAATATGTTTGTAAATACGTACCTCTCCGGAAGCTAGACTTTTCTTCTTTGTCGACATTTTCAGGATAGCTTTTATCTCTAATAAAATCTTCAATTGATGAAAAATCATAATGTTTTTGTGGAGATGGCATAATTTTGTTTTGGTTTTAAAACCACGTGAATTAAATTTCAAAATATAAATTCGAATAACTTGAGTTCGGAGTTCGAATGATCTATTTCAAAACAAAAGTCCTAATTCACTAGTGAAATATGACTTCATTATTACAACGAGTCGTATTTCTGGTAAAGTCCTATTCCCCAATGGATTCCTAATTCACTAGGGTATTAAGACTCCCCAAGTCAAAAATCCCTAGGGATTTAGGACTCACGGGTCTTAATTCCCTGAAGTCCTAATTCCCCGTTATACCGGGAAGGTGCTTAAGAAAAGCTACAATACCAAAACTTTGTCAATTGTAAGTCCTACTTGTGTTCTGTCAAATTCAAGGAAAAAATGTTAAAAATCCATAATGGCGGACATTGCGGCAGCCCTCATACATGCATAGTCAAAAAGAGACTTTAATTTGACACAAAACCGAAAGTACTTAAAAATGACCAAAATTATCAAATTAAAACCGTTTTTCGCCTTATTATATGTTGTGTTTCAAAGTGTTAACATAATAAATAGGTCCATGTGATGATAAAACAAGGAAAGGAAAATATTGGTCATTCCGATTTTTTATGTCACATGACCATTGATGACGAAATGATGACAGTGACCAATAAGTCAATATTTTTATTTTTTTATTTCAAAAGTTGAGAGACAAAAAGATTACAGTACACAAGAGAAAAGACTTAAAAAATGGCAGATGATAATGTACAGGGGGGTGCCGAATAAGCACCTTCCCGGTAGGAATAGGGTTAAATTTGCGTATTTTATCGCGTGCGAGTTTACGTAAATTTCTAAGAAAACTAAAGTAAAAAACTGTCTATGGTTATAATTTGTTTAAGGCTAAAACAATGTTTAAATTGCGCTAAAAGAAAAAACAACAAATTGATTAAAAGTTTTTACAAAGGTTTTTGTAAGTTACAATAACCTTACATCGTCGGGCAATAAATAAAATGACGACATGAATAAAATATATATATGCTACAATCGTTATATGAAATTATCATGAGGACATGGATGTAGATGGAGTGAAATCTATAATGCGAAATCAATAATACTTTAATAGTTACATTATGTTACAGCATTATGAAACTAGACTCAACTTGCTCGTTTAGAGCAGGCCCTAGAGACAAATTGGGGCAGCGCTACATGTCCATCATTTAATACAACATGTTTAGCTGGTTCTGGTATTGCTGTGACATATTCTCAACATATGTGATCTGCGCCCCAAAACAGCTGGGGGCTTTGTGGGGCGCTGTAAGCCCCCCAAATGGGGTACGGGGCGAAGCCCCGGAAGTTTTTGCTTTTTACGGCATTCTAAAGCGTTAACAGGCTAAATTAAAGTCCAATCTCCTCTTACTCTTTAACGTGTAAAACCACTCTTTTGCGTTAATTTTGGAAAAATGTATTTGTTGTATAAAGTTAGGGGATAATAAAAACAACGGTAGGAATTATATATTATCAGACTGTTTCGCCCAATATCAGGGTTCATCAGCTTGCCTAGGCAACATTCAATAACATTATATATTATTTAGTGTGCCAGACAAGTACAGTCAGCTAGCGCTCCAATAAACCGGGTACTATTAGCAGGAGCAAGCTAAACCCGGGGGTAAAGTGTAGGAAAGGGCATTTTTGTAACTGCACAAGCTTCTGAAATTACAGTTGATTGTGAAATCTGTTGTGTGACAATGCTTGTTGTTGCAACATGGGATGGGACAGGTGGATGACAAATTGTATGTGAGGATTCAAAAATGAGACTATTGCTGTCTAAACTTGGTGTGATGGTTAAAGGATTTGACACAACAGGTTTATGAACATTTATTAATGGCATAACTTTTGGAAAAATTAAAGTGTCACTACATTTATCAGTCCAAAAACTGAGCTTTGACTGAACTGAAATTTTTTTGGTAGGCACACAAGACATTTTTTCTTTTTTTGTGATGTGCGGTAACTTTCGCTTTGTACCGTTAGGCACAAAAATTAGGGGAACAAAATGATTAGGCTTAAAGGTGATACTTGAGTCAACATTAAAACCTTGTAAACAAAATAGAAATTTCAATGTCCTTAAAGAAGGAGTGGGATTTCTTGGACTGATTATACAATTAAATAAAATTTTATCCCTTGAGTCACCACAATCCGGAAAATATGTATTAATGTTGGCCAATGACACTGACGACAAAGCAAATATGCAAAGTAAGCTACACCACTTTTGATTTTTACAGTTACCAACTTATTAGAGCACGAAGAACCTGAAGCATCAACAGCTTCAAAAGATGTTACCATTCGCAAAATGCTATCAACAGATTTAAATACCTTACCTTTGTGTTCTTCAAATAACGGCAACAAAACAGGGTGCCTACTGTAATATTCAGAACACAGAAACAACTCCAATGACGTTAAAATTCTGAGATCCTCAACCAACGAATTGTCACCAACAAGCAGGATGGAAGCAGAACTGTACAAGCAATTTCCAGTACTTTCAGAGCTAAATAAAAACATAAGTCTTGATCAAGAGCTTTGTCAAAGCTATAGCTATATAGCTCCCATCTTTAAACTTTTATTTAACAAATCAAAGGCTAGCAAGCACTGTGATGGAGAGCGACTGAAGTTTGTTTACATTAATTTAGCAAATCTTTTTATCAAAATATTAGCTGACAAGATATATTGTATAAATTTAATGATCTTTTATTGTTCCCATAATCACTGTGTGACGTGCAGATAGCTGCTAGCTACTTTAAATAAAAGCAATGGAGCAAGCTGAATAATTAAAAGATTAAAAAAATATCCATGGTTACCTACTAGAGCTAGCTATGACACAAAAAACAAGTAAAAACTTAACACCCTTACCACAAGGCTACTGCACACTTGTTAAGGTCTTTTCGTAAAATTTTTGGAAGATAAACTTCAGCATTAAAATTTCTCAATATGTTGTTGTTATTGATTGAGTTCAATACATCTTCGTTTGAGAACGAAGGAAGATTCCTTATTTTATTACAATATTTCAAATATATATCTTGTATATAACACAAATCATTCTTTTGCATAGCTAGACGGACCAGCTCAAACATGCTCTCGGCAGCCATGTTTGAACAAAAAGAATAAAATGAAGGTTGGCCACTGACGGGTCCGCAAGATAACACAACCGGTATCGGTTCTTCTATGTTTACACAATTTTATACTCGCGCAGAAGTAATACTGCTTTCGGCTGACCTTGAAATTAGGAATGTCAGTCAAAACCCAACAACCAATCAGAACAGCCAAATCAACCGTTTTGACCAATCAAATCAACAAAAAATATACGAATTCCAGTCGCTTTTTGACTTACATCGGCAGAAACGGCGAAAGGCAGAAGACAAATATACGCCATCCACAACCTAGTACACAGACCACGTAAATTCGAACGCCACACGCGCCGAACAAAATGTCGTAATATCGGTTGCTGGTCGGCGTTTTGTTTTATTTTTCACTTATCTACATTTCTAAGGTTTGAAAAGATGTCAGTCGCTTGCCGGTTCTGACGTACGCTAGATCCGCCCCTGTTCAGTACAACAAAGTTCTTCTCAATTTGTTCAATTTCTCGAAAGTATTATCTTTTGTGTGATAAATATTGTTGGTAAAACTTGTAGTCCAGGATATAGGAATTTGTGAAGGTTTTCCCTCTCTTTGAAATTACCAACTGAATCTATCTTCAACGCAACTCTGTAACATAATGTAACCACTATAGCATTTTTATTATTAGCTTTCACTCCGTTGACATACATGTTCTCAGGATTTCATATAACGATTTTAGCATATATATACTTAATTCATGTTTTAGCAATTTTACTAGCAATTTTATTTATTACCTGACGAAGTAAGTTTATTTTGACTTACGAAAAGCTTCGTAGAAACTTTTAATCGATTTTTCTTTCTTTCATCTGTCATCAAATAATGGCGAATTTTACACTTTAAATGTTTAAATTTACTCTCCATGTCACAAAAAAACCTTTGCGCTTGCGTTGAACTTTTTGTTTTAGAACTTTTCAAACGTCGCAAGTTACCCTAATCGTAAAAATTTACTCCAATGGCAGAATTTAGGACGTGAACGTAGCGAGAAGCAATGTTCTTCTGCAAATTTCGCGAGCAAATTCTTTTTTGCGGTGGTTTTCGTGAAAATATATGATCAAGGGTTTGCGGTACGAGTGAATGAACCAATCAGAAGGTGATGATGTATATTATATATAATCGAAAGGTCTAAGTCGTTCTCGGGCGTTTATTCTGTTTGATGCTTTTTATCCTAGCCGATATTATTGTTTCTTTTTGTGTTATCCCTTACCACGCTGATCAGCAACTTTGGTTTGTGGCTAGCTATAAGGTACATCCAGTTCAAAAGTGATAGTACACATTGTAGCAGCCAAATACAGTTATTCATGTAAGAATCAGTTAGGTAGCTATACCTTTTATTGAAATAGAACCTGGTTAGAAAAATTAGTAATTTAGTTTTCTTATAATTAAATTTGAAACGACTGGTTGTGGCTAGTCTGTGTTTTTTTTAAACTATCAATTGTTTTAGCTGGCAGTGAACAGGTTCTTGCCTGTATTTTCACTTAAACCGAGTTTGTTAGTTAGAAAAATTAGTAATTTAGTTTTCTTATAATTAAATTTGAAACGACTGGTTGTGGCTAGTCTGTGTTTTTTTTAAACTATCAATTGTTTTAGCTGGCAGTGAACAGGTTCTTGCCTGTATTTTCACTTAAACCGAGTTTGTTAGTTAGAAAAATTAGTAATTTAGTTTTCTTATAATTAAATTTGAAACGACTGGTTGTGGCTAGTCTGTGTTTCGTTTCGTTTTCTTTATTGAAAATGACATTGTACATAGATTTATTACATGGTTTGCCTGTACTAAGCACCCACTTAGCGCAATACACAGTTGATTTTTAAATACGCGAAATTATTAATTTACGTGAACTGCTTTTGCTATAAACTGGATTGTAGCCTTTTTTTATTTCAGCTAAGGTGGAGGAAACGTTTTTTTGAGAAAAACACATTGCATCTGAAATGCTTTATCGATGTAAGTGCTTCATTGGATTTACGACACACTGTGTACCGGTACTAACAGCATCACCCGGATATGCAAATAAATATAAATTCTCAATTTATTTCGTTAATTTTGTTTCATTATTATTTTTATATAAACGTGTCTCACTTTTTAATTTTGGCAGAAGCCGGATGAGCTTATTTTTTGCTGCAGTTATCAACATCTCTTTCTTAACCCCAGCCGGGCAGCTAAATTAATGTCAGCTATGTAGTTTACAAGAAACTACACACATTAAAATAAACCTGGACTTTGAATTCGTGAAAATCATACCATGGTTACGATTTTTTATTGATGTTTTTATTTATAGAATATGAAATATTTCCTAATAATTGTCACTTTGATACGTTTTGAGAAAAAAAACAGTATCTCACTTTGGAAACAACCAGTGCTCCGTGATACCAATCAATTCATTTTGTAAAATTCATATGAATGACCCAGTGTTAACACAGTTGAATGCTTTAAGAACAAGATAAATCTCATTGAAACGTTCGTATAGAAAAATTAAAAATTAATTAAATGACGTAGCCAGTGAATATGCACTGCAGCTGTATGCAAGCCTACCTAATTTAACAAAATTATTTTAAAAAAAAGCAAATGAACATTTGTATATGATAAGTTAAATGGAACAATTTTGTTTTATAACATTCTCATGTTTCGCTGTTTATTTGTTTTCTATAGTTATTACATATTTTCTTGAAACAGCATGGGTGTACGGTTATGTCTTTGAAAGATTACTTGAATATATTGGATGGTACTGATACAAAAATATTGACATTAAAAGAAGAATGTAAAAGTTTAAATGTTGGGATTTATGAGAATTCTTAAAAACAAACGACGCGATGCTTCATTTGAACTATAATTAAAAACAGCTTTCTTATCAGAAGCAGGAAGTAGAGTCACTATTAATGTGAGACCATCTCACCACAGAAAGTTGTGTATAAGAGCCAAACCAAGATAACGTCAGGAATGGGGTTAAAAGATTAATAAAAAACAAGAAAGGTTTTAAAGTTGAAGTTCAGTATAAACAAATATTAATAATGCCTTTGATACTTTGTTTTAATATTATTTTTTCAAATATTGTTGCTGTGTACAATGCAAAAAACTAGAACTGTACAATGTCTAACGTCAAACCGAAGTTGCTTTTTCATCATGTTAAAAAATATCATTGTTTGAAAAGTAAAAGTGATATATACAATACTCACCTCTCATAGGACTAAGAACAATCCATATTTACAGGAAATTGACATATAACACGACATATTTTTGTCACCAGTATATTTGTTGACTCAAAATAATCTTTTACAACAAGAAAAAAGATCCTTCCACCCACAAATATATAAATTTTATTTTATAAAACTTATGCAAAATTATAAGTATTTACTTTATATAAATATTAATACATTCTTGGGTATGTTCTTCATTGCTACCTACCATTTGCATTTATTTATACTTTCGTTTGTACCACATCACCACCTTTAACAACTTTTCGTTTTCCGTTGAAACCACTAAATAAATATGTTATATTCTATATACGCATTAATTTAATTCGATTGGATGACGTGGTGTTTTAAAAGGACGAACATTGGAATAGGGTATTCCTAACTTCATTTAACTTACATTACGATACACCATCGATTAAATCAGAAAATAAAAACACTGATACAAAAACAAACTGTTGTTACCTTTTTTGTGTAACTTCTCCCAATACTTGTTGGTTGGCCAAACTGTTCTATTCGTGAATAAGGATATCTTTAATTTGTTTTGTTTCCTTTTGCTGAAAGGTATCTTTGCTGTTACACCTCCCAAAATATTATACTTGCCAAACCACTTCAATGGACATTTTAAATGCAATCTTCTGCAGTATTTTAACATTGTTTCGTCTATCGCTAACACGGTCATAGATGACAGAACAAAAAAACACACTAAGACTTTTCTCATCTTGATTTTTTGTGAATTTGAGGAGTATGATGACCAAAAAATTCTGTGTCCTATTTATACTGCTGGTTATGACGAAGTTAATTTAATGCGCGACTAATTTAGCACATCTTTGCATGTTTGTCTTACAACGGCACGTTTCGGTAAAATTCGAATACTAAAATACCTTGAATGCAGGAAATATAATCAATACAGCTTGAACTAATCTGAACGTATATTTCGACATATCCGTTACGGCATAGTTTTTGGTTAACACAAAGTTCAGAAGTGACAAATTTTTAAAAAATCAGAAATATCAGTTTTTATCCCCTTTCATTTAAATCAATGTATTTATAATTCATTTTTCATGGTAAATAAAAATGATTATTATATAGTAATATAGTATACCAGTAAAACCTGCTATGTATAATCCACGCTTGTTATCTCGACCTTCCACGGGACTGGTGAAAAAGGTCGAGATAACGAAAGTTCGAGATAGTGGATAGTCGAGATAAGGAACGTCGATCGTGAAAAAGGTCTAGATAAGGAAATTTTGTCAATATCATGCACACATTAGAAAAATTATTTTAATTTTTAAACCTGATGTGTAAACAAAGTGAAAATCTTATATAAATCGGCATTTCAACCTCCCGTAGGCTAAAACACGAAAGTGGTTTCTATTACTTTCGAGGTTTGTCTGGAAGAGCTCTGGGGACGAGAATGCATGAGAATAGTAATAATTAATTGTTCTGATTAATAGTTTTTTCCTCGAAAGAAAATTGTAAACATTCGAAATCTTGATTTTAAGAAAGTTTGAGAAATTCGAAGGTTCGAATATTTTTTGTGTGATGAAAAATTACAGAAAAAGGTCGAGATAATGTGATAAAATGTACTCAATGGACCGTAAAAATAGGTCGAGATAAGGAAAGTTCGAGATAACGGGTAGTCGAGATATGTGACGTGTTTTAGCCTACGGGAGGTTGAAATGCCAAAGGGACCAATAAAAATTAGTCGGGATATGGAAAGATCTAGATAACGGGTAGTCGAGATAACGAGCGCCGACTGTATTTCAGAAACGAAAAATATTTCCCTGGTACCTCTAAGCACAATATAATAATAAGCCGGGAAAACCGGCGTCGAAACGCCGGGGTAAGCCACAAGTCAAGGTGTGACCCGCCGTTGAACACTATGTGGAGCGCTTAATAAGAGCCGTAAACTGTGCCACACGGTCAGGTGGAGCGCTTTAGTACAGGTATGCAGTATGTCGTTAATCGAGTAAAGCGCACACAACACTATAGTGTTTCGGCTGTAGTGTATTTTTGAAAATATAACTCTACTGCAACTTTAGCCAAAATAAAAACACAATTTACAACCAATTGTTACCCCGTCGTAGGAAAAACAATTGGTCAATTTTATTTTATTTTGCGAAATAAGTTTCAGTAAAGGTTAACAAATTAATTGTGACACTGGACCAGCGCTTAGTACAGGTAAACCGTGCGGCACATGCGTTTAGGCTTAAGACCCTATTCAAAAAAACTATTGCAGCTTTGGTTTACAAAACACAGGATACACTCTGTTGAAACGTCGGGTTAAGCCACAAATAGCTGTGTTACCCAGCGTTAAACACCAGATTGAGTGATTAATAAGAACCGTCAACTGTGCCACACATTCAGGTAAAGCGCTTTGGTACAGCCATATAGTGTGTAGAAAATCAAGTGAAGTGCACCCAACTTTACGGTGTTTCCGGTGTAATATACTATTCAAAAAATAACTTTTGACACAGACACAGACAAAACACAGATTACAATTCAATGTTACCCCGTCATAGCGAAAGCAGCTGGCCAACCTTCTTTATTTTTCAGGGAATGTTCCCGGGAAAAGTTCAAAAAATGTTAAGCTGAGCGCTTAGTATAGGTAAACAATGTGTACTTTTTTTCTGTAAAAAACGTTATCACAACTTCGGTTAAACAGAAACACAGGAAACAGCCCGTTGTTACCACCGGACTAAGCGCTTTGTACAGGTAAACTGTGTCGCACATGAGTACAGGTATAACACCATTTTTAAAATAACTTTATAGTGACTTCAGTTTAAAAAAAATCAGGAAACCGCCTGTCGTTATCAAGTTCAGTTAAAAAAATATATACTCAGCAATTTTATTTTTCAGCATAAGCTTTCATAGCAGTAATAAAATTGGTAGCTGCCTAACTGCATTTAGCATAAGAATAAGAATTGTGTTTCAGCCAAACTGCATTTAGCTACTTTCACTTTTTAGCCAGAGGTAGCTAAAAGGAGCTAGCTGGGTAGACCCAACTTCAACATAAAAATAAATAACAATATACCAAACCGAAAAAAACTTTAAAAGAATAGGAATAAAAATAAAGATAGCTGCCTCAAAATCTACGTTTTTAGCTAGCTAAACACTGTTTTGTTTAAGATTTATACATGGCTAGAAAACGTCATGTTATACTCACCTTAACATGTGAAAACACACAGAAACTAAATAATCCTATAGGATACAAAGTACTCAGAAGAAAAAAGGATCAAAAGGAGACATACAAATTTCAAACCATCACTTCCAAACCAAAATGGCCTTTGTAGGGGTAGCATGTTTCCTCCGTCGGCATGTTGAGGTCGCGAAGCACTTGGATTGATCATTAGTGAAAATGGAGCCTCGTGATTGGTCTATTACGCGTAAGCGATCAAAACAAAGCCGGTAAAAACGGGGTCTGCCGTGGATCCGAAATAAAGCTGCAGGGCCGCGGGGATTTTCCGTATGTCTCGCTACTTGCGATGCCATGTTGCGCAGAGACAGACAAAATACGGCTATTATAATAGAGACTAGCCGGGAAACCCGGCGTCGAAACGCCGGGGTAAGCCAAAGTCAAGGTGTGACCCAACGTTGAACACTCTGTGGAGCGCTTAATAAGAGCAGTAAACTGTGTCACACAATCAGGTGGAGCGCTTTAGTACAGGTATACAGTATGTCGTAAATCAAGTGAAGCGCATACACCATTATAGTCTTGCGACTGTAACATATTTTTAAAAAAATAACTTTCCCGCAACGATAGCTGAAATAAAAATATAGTTTACAAACCGTTGTTACTCCATCATAGCAAAAACAATCAGTCAATATTATTTTATTTTGCGGAATAAGTTTTTGTGAAAGTTAAAAAAATTATCGTGACACTGGGCTAAGCGCTTAGTACAGTTAAACCGTGTTGCACAGGCGTATAGGAATAATACGCCTTTGGAAAAAACTTTCTCACAGACTCTGTTTAAAAAAAACACAAAAGGGCTGAGCGGTTAGTCCAGGTAAACATTGTTGCACATCCGTACAGGTGTGATTACCGAGAAAGTTTAAAAATTAATTGTCACATTGGATTGACCCCTTAGTACAGGTAAACCATGTTGTACATGCGCATAGGCGTAACAGCCTTTACCAAAAAAACAGTCTGTTGTTAACACTGGGCTAAGCGCTTAGCCCAGTTAAACAAAGTTGAACAGGCGTAATACCCTTTTTCAGAAAAACTTTATTGCAACTTCGGTTTAAATAAATAAAAACAAAGGGAACAGCCTGTCGTTACCCGTCCAGCTAAAACAATCGCTCAGCCATTTTATTTGCAGAAAAAGTTTTCAGGAAAATAATAAAAGATATAGCTACCTAGCTAACTGCAATTAGCATAAGAATTATTCCTTAAGAATATTGTTGTTGTAGCCAAACTGCATTTTTATACTTTCACTTTTTAGCCAAATATAGGAGCTAGCTAAATGGCTACAGCCTCAACATAAAAAGCTTTTATGCCATACAGAATAGTAATAAGTAAAGCCCTAGCTAGCCTTCAAAATCTTCGTTCCTAGCCAAAAATCCTAAAAATGGTGCGTTTAAGATCTGTGCGTGACTAAAAAACGTGACAATATATTTATCTTAACATTTAGAACATACAAAAAACAAATATCACACAAATAAAAAGCTTATAGAAAACAAAAAGGTGAAAAAGACCTACAAACAACACTGACCACCATCACTTTAAAAACTAAAATGGCCATCATGTTTCGGGTCCTCGTGTTTCTTCGTTGGCATGTCCAGGCCGCGAGAGTCTTGGATTGGTTTTTCAAAGAATCAGGCGTTTTGATTGGTATACTACGTGCGAGCGGTCAAAACAAAGCCAGCAAAACTGTCAGTAAAATTGTCCTATTTGTTTTCTGTGGCTCCTGAGCGGAATCGGCGATTGAGGTCACGGGGGTAATTATTTATTAAAAATAGCGTATTAAAATAATGCATTCATTTTAATCACTTAACTTATTATTTAATTAAAGTTAATCAATTAAATTAATTAAATTATTTAAAAAAATAAATTAATTTCTGGAATTTATTTTAATCAATAATGAGATTTCCGATTGAACAACCCCCTGGTTACTTAAAACTCACGGAAAGATCAAAGAAATATCGGTAACCCTTTTGAACAGACAAAATACGGCTATTATTATAGAGATGGTAAAAATAAATTAAATTGTTAAGAGGATTCTCATGATTGCCTGATATGGATATCTCCAACGTTTTCGGTTTTCATGGAATATAACTGAGTTATTAACCTGTCTCCTGAAGTGATTACTTTCTACACATGTTACTGTCAATATCCAACACAGAACAAGCAGGTGTTGAGATGTATTAAAAATGAAAGTAATAATTATTGGAAAAGAAATGACGTCACATGGCGGAACAAATTTTTTTTCCCTTTGCAAAAATTGATACATTCGCAAATTTATATAATTTAGAAACAAGTTATTGAAAACAATATCTCTTAAGCACTTCATAATAACTGAAATATCACGTTCGCAAAACGACGGCAAATTATAAAAAAAAATTTAAATGAATTTGACCCAGTTTCTAAAAAGGGTTAGGAAAATTGGTGAAATTCCATTTATTGAGAAATGCAAAGAAAGGATGCAGGTTAGTATGAGAGTGCATACACGTATTTTCAAGCTAGAAACAACTATAATTTTGCTAAAAAACGACAAAAATTTTTTAAAACATAACGTGAAACACCGACAAATCAAGACAGTTTGGATTATAATTTTTTTTTTTAAAAAATTGTCAAATTCTAATTAGTGGGAAACGCAAAGAAATGACAACGATCAGCGTTTCTTTTTTTTTCAGGTCACTAATTTTGTTTTCTAGAAGAACATCCGACAATAAAGTGAATCAAAACTAAGAATTTCGTGCGTTTCGTTAATTGCGGTACCATTTTGCGTGACAGACGTACACGGGTATCACAATATTGATATCGGCTGGAGTGTAGAATAGACATTGTTTAGATCAATTTCTCATAGCGTTATTGAAATGGCATGTATCTTTATTTGCCTTTGTGGAAAAGGTTAACAAATCCACAAAAAATATAGCACGACTTTAATTTTCTTAACTCTATATGAACTTCTGGTAATGCTTACCAGAAGCTTGGAAGGGGGTCAAAATGTATTTTTCAGGCGATGACATGTTTCACCAATTCCACTTGCATTTATGATTCGTCATATATATTGTTGCAGCATGGAGGTATAAAATATATACCTAAATATACCATAAATACAAAAATTTAAGAAAAACTGCTTAGTAATGTTATTAAAATTTAAGTCAGAGATGAATCCGCAGATTTCTTTCATGCCAAACTTCGCAAATTATTTATAATCACTAGGATTAGGAGACCAGACTTTATGTTACCAACTGTTGAGGTTTTGTGGATTGTCTATTTAATACGTGATGTTTGCCATGCTTCCTTTAAACAACAATGAAAAGTAAAATCGATTCGACGTTAGCAATAAAAAAATGTACGCCGTATTATTATTTTTTTGAGTACTTATGGTCTTATGTACTACTTTTATTCGCGCATGATTTAGTATTTTGTCGTTAGGGTTATTCTTTTAGTCTCATTCTCTCATGTGATATTTTTTGTCATTGTCTTACGGTCCATCATACTAGCGTAGAAATTGACTTTCTGTGCTGCTAGGCGGCCAGGGGTTTTGTTCTAATTTTAACCTCCTAAAGAACTTCGAAAGCAATAGACAACACAAATAGCTAAACAAGATCTCGATAAGAAAAAGTAAGAATAAATAAGATAAAAATCGACAAACATCAAAATGTTTAAAAACCACAACATTCTGAATTTGACATAGTGTAATAAAATGATCCTTCTCCTATTAAAGCTTTCAATAGGGTGTTTGATTCTCATTGCTTTTCCTTTTTTTTAGCTACGCATCATCATTTAATTGCTTTAAGAGAATCACCAAGAGACAATGCGAACTTTGATATTCTCAATCTTTTATTTCTTTTCCCAGGTTGTAGCATTTTAATAAGTAAAATGTAACTTTACTTGCCTTTTTCTTGAAAATAATTTATTGAAGGTCCATAAATCAATGTATAATCGTGACTCATGAAGTGCCACAATGCAAGTTTTTTTTTTATTATTTGAAATACTTTACTTGTGTTTCCAAACTTCTCTAAGGTAATATAATTATAAAACATGCTTTTCAAGTTAGAAAAATACGATTAATGTTAACTTATAATTAGTCTCTTTCATACACTTGTAACAGGTATTTGCTTACGTTAATGGATCGACATGCCTGTAATGATTCATAGGACTGAATTGTGCGGTCAAACCGACAGATTTTGTTGTTAATGTAGAAAACACCCTATGCAAAGAAAGTAATTTTCTAAAATATTGTCTCTTTTTCATGGATTTTCCAAAGAAGCTTAATAATCACATCGCAATTTGTAACTCATTTTGTTGCCCTTGGTAATCCTAAACCTATCGCAATTTGTACTCCTTTCTTATTGCACTTTTTCATACAACACATACTACAGTACAATACTAACGGAAATTTTTATTTAAGAAAATAGCTATCAAGAAAGAGCAAGGTATCTAAGGTGTCTCATTGAGAAAAAAAATGATTTAGCTATTGCATTTCTTACTACTTTAGATTCTATTGAGTGATATTCTTGCATACAACTTGTTGATTATTTGCACAAAAATAGAATACACCCTTTTTATCAGAATAGTGTTTTTTTCATTTCAACAGGAACATTCTTAACTTTTGGACAAAAATCATACCGATATTTTTTAGCATATTCTTAACACAGTTAATATTAAAAAATCAAGAATGCTAACTGGTGTAAAAATCACCCGGTTGTTTAGGTGATCCAATTTAACTGACAGACAGACAACTAGATTTTGAGGGGGAAATTCAGATGAAACCTGGGAAAAGCCATTTTACATCAACTATAGGATACAAGTTTATATCAGTTAACAAAGAATACAAAATGTGAGCATATTCTTAGGGCATTCCTAAGTTTTGGTATAATTTCAAATTTAAATATTCTTGTAATGTATATTCTTATATAAAAAAGCGTGTATTATTCTGAATTTTTTTAAAAGTTGAAAACATTTCTGTAAACTCAGAACACGAAATACAGACATATCAACAGAATAAAAAATTATCCTATAGATATTCATACCTTATTACGGTTTATTAGTTTAGAAATATTGTGAAAAGAGAGAAATTAAATTTGTGTGAAAAAGTTAAAAGATATACATTTGTAAGGGTTTACGAAGTGCGACAGACTGGGCATTACAATTTGAAATTAGATTACTATGTGTGAAAAATTGCATTACAAAGTGCGATAGGATTACAAAGTGATACACTACACGCATCTCGTCTCCACTAAAAAAAATAATACTATTTCTATTCACCCATAATTTTTTGAGACTACATCGAGAATCATCAGACATTCGTCTTGGATTTGTCCTTTATATTATTCAGATTCCTTCCTCTTTCCCAAGGCCTCTTGGTCACTGAACTGTTATTACAAAGCGGCACGTTTATAAAGCAACGTGTCCTTGTAGAATATCTTTAGTAATATTTTGACCAACCTTGGCAAAAATTTTACTAATGTGCGACACCACAATGTTCGACATGCCTTTTTTCATTAGTTTTCACTTCTGGTTGCGTACTGAGTAACTTACTTATTTTCATGTTGTGGTAAAATGATCCAGAGATTGATCTACACGTGAAAGTTGTGACTTCTTTAGTTTCTCTCTTAAAAGAGAACATTACCTTTTCTTTAAACAATTTTATATTTTTACTACTAAATATCTTCCGATTTTGCTGATGGTGAAAGTGTAAATATCTGTTTTAAATGTTGTTTGTGGTAACATCGAATTGTCAAAAAAAATTTTGAAGAGCTTGTATTCTTTTCAACGTCCTCTTGTCATTGCTGGACAATTAGTTAATCATCTATATATAAGTTCAAGCTACTTTGTGAAACTTTGACCTGCATTGATTCTTTCTGATAAATTCAAGATCATTAAGTATTTATTGTCATAGATGTTTTTTCAGATTTTTAATTACGAGTTATAGATTAAAGGAACAGTATTAAAAGGAAATATTTTGTTAAACGTCATGCAGGTCAACTTGACAAAAAAAACTCATCATAAAAAAATCTGCTACTCTTTGGTTCTGCCTTTGAAAGCTGTGTCAGCGATAGACGAATTGACATGAACATTCTGCAGAAGATTACATCTTAAATGTTCAACATGGAACATAAAATGAAGATTTCCTGTGGCAAGAATACCACAAAAGTTTTTATCATGTAGGGAGGATATCGTAGCATACCGAGAAAGAAGAAGAAGAAGAAGAACAGTACTGATAAAGTTGATATAAACAACAATACCTTCGTTCAAATATGCTTTAAAGAAATCTGCACGTAGCATGTAATTTACAGCGTTATTGTCACAAAAGAGAGTCATTATAATACATACATTAACACATACGCCCAGGCATTAGTAACACGGATTTTTCTACTCTGTAGTGGTCAAGTTAATAACCAATTTAAACGTTTTAAGGGTGTATTTTTGAAGAAAACAAATAGAAGCCCTCGTAATATCAGCCTATTTTAATATTGATAATAAAATAATTAATTTCTAAAATTTGCTATAGTTATAAGCATAATTATCAACCTCGTTCCCAGGGTCTCGTGGCTCCTTAGCTATTACAGAGCCGTTAACAATGACCCTGGTTCAGACTGGTCACGTAATATAAAAATGCCCAGATATACTACGCATTTTTGAAATTACTGTCCGCCTGAGATGCAATTTCGACGTTAGGCTCAAAGGCAAAATTTAAAATGGCGGCTAAAATCACCAAAATCCTGGGGAAAACAAACTCAAAAATTAACATGTAACACTGGGTTGTTTTCTCAAGAACTGGAATAGTAAAGCTAGTTACAGTTTTGCAGGAGACAGAAAAAACACCACATATGCGGTGATCAATTTAACTATCTAGATAAATTTTCTTTTATCATGTAAAACTAAAAACACTATCTTCTAACATATCTCTCGAATTAGCTTCTCCAACGTTGATGCAAGATTTTAACTGGCCTATTCGTTACCATAAATCATCCACGATAAAAACTCCTGCACAAGGCAAATATAATTTTTTGCAGGGCAATTGACGTGCATAAATTACTTTATAAGCATAATTTTAAAAAATTTTAAGCAATCATGTGACCAGCCTGTGCCAGGGCCTTTATGCCGATATCACATTCATCAGAAGGGAAAAATGCCCAGGGAACGAGCTGGCCTAAGGATGCACTTTCTTGTCTTTGATCCCTGTAAACTCTGTTAGTTGTACGTATTGCATTGTGTATTGAGGGGTGTGTGGTTAAATTACCTGGAATTTGAAGACTATATCCTTACAATAAGGGAAATTTTGCACTGTTTTTCCATCTTTAGAGGGTGTAATTGCTGCAAAATTAATCAAGGGGGTCATTAGACCAGGTTCATCAAGACAGCTTTCTATCTTGTTATCTCATATTCAAAATCATGTTGTAATTGCAAAATATTTGATCTGGTTTTTATCAGGCTACTTGAAAAATGTAAATAGGATGGATTATGCATTCCTTTGTATTTTCTACTCCAAATTTCAATAATTAGGCAATTTTTAATTCTGCGCCACTTTGTAATTATTATGCGTGACCTTGCATTTTTGGCGTCACTTGTAGTTATTTTGCGTCACTGTAATTTCCGCGCCACTTTGTATTAATGTGCGCCAATTTGTATTTTAAAGCCGTGCCACTTTGCAATTCATTTATGAGCAACTTTGTAATTAGGAAACTTGTGCACATTCTATTCCACGTATTGTATATACAAAAGTTAATATGAACTGGGCAGATGGAAGCTTTTTGTTTATCTAAGAACAATATACAGAGATGGTCCAGGAATTTATTTAAAGAAATTTGCTTCTCCTGAGTTCTTGAGAAATATTTGTTTTACTTTAATTGAAAACAAGAAACCTTGTTAAATTTTATCAAAGAAACAATACGCAAACGTATTAGATGCTGTCTACATTAAAGAGTACAAGCCTTCACGCTTTGACTCTTTGCCTTTCGTTCCTATGATGTTTTTCGCACCTACTTAACATCTTTTCTTAACTATCCACTAATACAGTCTTAGCGCATGATGATCTCACTGAAATGAGAAACATACAACCCTCCACAAAATATTTGGGAAACTCCCTTTCCCTGATATGAATGTTGTATGAAGTGCTGCTAGCCCCACAGCTGCTTTTCTTCACTTCAAAAACATTCTTTAGGCTTCAACATAAACAACATTGAATTTGGGGGAAGTTTTCCCAATATATTTTGTGGAGGGTTGTATTTTCGCGTGCATAAAAAAAAAATGGATGACTTGCACATTTTGTTTTGCTTTTTGGTTAATCCTGTTCTCGCAATAATTTTGTCGATTTCATGAAAAAGGTTGGAAATGCGAGTTATATTATCAACATTGTTTTGTAATTTTTACGCTCCACTTCTATAGTTAGCTAATAAACTTTCTGCTTAGGTAGTACTATTAAACTACATGTCACATCTGATCAATATTTAGCTGATGATATTATTTTTATCTGAATATAATTTAAGGGCACAAACATTCGCAGGCACAAATTTTGCGGTTTTTCGACATTTTCGCGAAAGTTTGTGCCGCGAAATATTCTGTCAAATTACATAAGAATCATCTATTCGCAAAAGTTTTTTTTTTTTATACAGACTAGCGTTTGAAGCATCTGCTCGGATAAACCAGGTTCACAATGCCTGAGAATAAGATTTACCACTGGGTGTTTCCATGATTCATTTATCCCTAAATTAAAAACCGAATGTGAAGCAATAGAGCAATGAAATCACAGAAAAGAAAATATATTTAATCAATCAATTGCAACAATTTCTTCAACCATAACCGTAAAAATTTTCAAGAAAAACGTTATGAATATTGCAAAATTATGGTATTTTAGATATGCGTGTCTTGGACGCGGGTAGTATAATTGACGGTTAATCTGTCATTTTAAAAGTTCCATAGCGCAATTTTGGAAAAGATCTCTCTTTGATCTTTTTGTTCTTTGTATTTTTTCTATACTTCTAAATGCTAATAAATATACCATCACATTTTTTAGCGATGTAAATCTTAGACAAATCATTTTTATTATTTAGGCTATAACTGACGTATATTGCAGGTCAGCTAACGTAGTCAGTGTCAGTAGATAGCCATAGACAACTAGTAGCTAGGTAGCTAGCTGTTTTGTGCTTTTCTCCTAAGCTTTCCATTTAGTTTGATATAAGTGCATTTTTTGCTAGCCATTCTTATTACTTTTTCTTGTGTTATCTTTACCAACTTGTAGCTAGCCATAAGCAAGTAGTAAGAAGGCACAGATTTAGTAATTTTAATCCCGCAAGTTTTAGCTACGATACTCTGCTTAACAAAGTTTTTTTTCCATACATCACAATTTATTATGTATTAGTGTACTCACTGTTTATGTTTCCCACGCCTGTGTATAAAATCTTAAAAATCGACAGGCAATAAAATGCAGACTATATAGGCGAATGAAGTTACCGGTCAGTGAAATCTGATAATTAGCCTGTAACAGGATAGTTAGCTGATGCAGGATGTTTATACGGTACATACAATATAACTAGCCACTTATACGCCTAATTATACAGCAGAGATCAGTTTTGCTTAAATTTCCACACTTTTTTTGAATTGCTGGTCTAGAAGCATCTTTTTATGCAAAAACTATTTTTATTTCAAGTTCAAAAGATGCCTCCACTCCAAAATATTATATTTAAATAAATTAGTTATTTTGCTTGCCGATTTGCATAGAAAGTCTGGGGAATTTATACAATACCACATCACAATAAAACTAGTCTTTGGGGAAAATTGCTCAGATTTATAGAAAGTTTGTGAAGAGCATGTTCGAAAGGGCGTTATATTGGATGTTAAGCAGTATCCCGATTAAGCGCCTACGACAATTACTAAAAACTAGTCCTCTGCCTATGAAAGAAACCAAGGGTTGTTCATCGCAGTCTGTTTATTATTTTATTTGACCTGAAGTTGCTAGGTGTTGTTTTTTGGAAATAGAATTTCAAAAAGGGCTTTCCATTAGATTGTAACATGCGTAACCTGTATGCTGATGGTCAATGTGGTTTTTTGTATTGACCGCTTGACCCGTCATTGTTTAACATTTGTTTTAAAACCTTATAGGTAAACGATTAAGATAAAATGTGTCGTCTGACATTTTTGCTAATAACAGACCACTGTAAAAGTTTCACTGGATGTGCAATAGCACATCTGTGCCAAGCACTCCACACTGGTTGTGCGACATGTTTTAACTGGACTAAGTGGTCAACCTGACCTGCAAGGCTACCTTTTGTTGCTTTAATGATTTTTTTATCTTCCATGCTTTAAAGTGTTCCCTCGATGCTGTATATACTTTATTGACATAAACTAGCTCTTGTGCAGGGATCTTTGGTTCAAAACGTGCTTTACTGGCACAACTTTATTAGAAACCTTATTTACACAAAAATTAATGCAACTTTCTATTTCTTTATGTTTCAGTCCCTACGTTTGTAAATAGTAATAAAAAATAATTTTTGGTAATTAATCCTTGCATCACCTGGTGGCAAATGCCAGACAAGCGAAACTACGTTGATGATAAGAAATTGGCTTCATGTACATATAAAAACACCTAGAGTAGAAGAAAATTGGTTGCTTGCCTTCGTCTATCAATAAGCTATAACTATAACAACAACAACAAAAAACTTTGTTATAACATTGGTTCCACAGCTTTTTGTGTTATTCTATACTCAAGACAATAAAAATGTATCCAAATAAATTTTTTTTAATCAAATTTTGTGGTTTTTGACAACGTAACAAATTGAATAAAGGCCTGAAGATAAGTAATTTTTTTAAGAAAAAAAGATGACGGCGAATATTGCATAATAAAGATAGGAAAAGTCAAAGAAAAAAACTGATAAGGGGAACTGATTGTCTAAAATACTCCTAAAACGTTTATAGTAATAACAACGATTACTGTTTCTATCCTAAATGTTTCGTGAAAAATAATCTACAAATTACTGCTTCTAGCAAGCATTATCCTTTAAAATAATAAAATTGTTTAATAGTCTACAATTGATAAAATTTCAAAACATTTAATAAACATTTAACATTTTTTTTGAAGTATTTGTCCGCAACGTTAAAACAAAGTCATAGGATTCTGACTTTTACAGTTGTTTAGCAATCAGTGTTTTAATAACGAAAATCCCTACTGGGAGAATATACATCTTGACTACAAAGTAGGGGTTCTAACAGTCAATAAATTACACATATAATACGAATGATAACACTACAAAACACAATGTTATTAAAAACAACACATTAAAAAATATAATTCCTCGGAATTTTTTTTTTGACTTGCTGCAGTTGACATTCTCAAAATCATACTGCAAAGAAATAATCTGCTACACAGTTTATTTAATTATGTTATATTTGATACTTGTTTGATACCAAGGCTCGTAAGAGAAATAAAAAATTAAGAAGCACATGGCCGTAAAAATGTCACAAAAAACAAGGCTTTTTAAACCTTAAGGGAGTTCGAAAATTCCCACGGATGCTAGTTTAGCTACACTATATATACATTTCAAATAAAAACACCCATGATATTCGGAAAAAGTCTACAGGCTTTTTTCGTAAGATTATCGAAATTCTAACCGGGCTTGTCATTTTATCTAGGTCTATTGTTAAAAACAATACAGCTAACGTTTTTAACCTTAAATTGTGGTGTGAATCTCTTATAGAGCATAGCTATTCCTATAAAAAAAGATTTTAATTCACAAATTACATATTGTATGTTTGTTGCTTCACAAACGTTTATGCTGGCGAAATTTCCACAAAGAAGGTCCTTGACGGTAACAGTCTCATCCCAAGGTTTACGCAATTTTAATTCTTTTCATCAAATTTATTAAAACCTGCAACAAGTAAGCTTAAACGATTTATGTCTTTCTGTTCCATTTTTCTGGCAGAATTGTAAACAGTTCTTACTGTCCTAGAGTATTCTTGGCTGTCGAATGCATAGTAGTACAATGGGATACCGTTTCTTCTACCACGTTTATAGATTATGTTTTTAAACCTATAAAAAAATCTGTATGAAATTGGAACATTAGGCATAACCCAACCAGCTTTTTGTAAAGTAAATGTAAGAACTCCAAGTAACATTCGGTAAAGTGCAATGCACTGTCTTTTCACTGACATTTTGGAATCGTGAATTTGGTTTTCATGGAAACAAAAGATGCCCTTTTCTCTATGAAATACAATGTAATTAAAATTGAAATCAGCATCAATATTTTCCGAGCCAAATCTTGCAAACTGTTGAAGTAAGTTGCGATCTAGTTCAAAGAAATTATTAAAAGTCACAGGTAGAAATGGTTCA